>JAODAL010002781.1:0-187525 GCA_025379985.1 Phyllomedusa bahiana | reverse complement strand
AGAAAAACCCCCCTGCTGTTTTACTCCCAATGGGGAGCCCCCTGCTGCATTACTGCCAAAGGACCCCCCTGTCTGCATTACTGCATGAGCGCCCCCTGCCTCTTTTTGCCAGTGAGACCCCCCGCCGCATACCCCAAAGGACCCCCCTCCCTCATTACCCCAAATGGAGCCCCTCCCCTGCATTACCCCAGGGGGACCCCCCCTCCCGCAATGCCAGGACCCCCCTGCCTAAAAAACGCCAATGGACCCCCCTGCTGCATTACTCCAGTGAGACCCCCTCCTGCATTACGCCATGGGCCCCGCCTGCAATAACTTGGGGCCCCCTCGCATTAGCCAGTGAGGCCCCCCTTTGCATTACTGCCAGGAGGCCCCCTCCCTCATTACTCCCAGGACCCCCGCCCCCTGCATTACGCCAGGAATTTTCCCTGCAGCATTACTCCAAATGAAGCCCCGCTGCTTTTCTGCCGGAGAGCCCCCTGCTGATTACTCCCAAAAGACCCCTGCCTCATTATGCATGAAGCCCCCTGCTGATTCTGCCATAGGACCCCGTCTGCTTTATGAAAAAGGGAGCCCCTGCTGCATTACTGCCAGTGAGGCCCCCTGCCTGCTTATGCCATGAGCCCCCGCCTGATTACTGCCAGTGGGACCCCCTCCTGCTTTACCCCATGAAGCCCCCCCTGCTTTACTCCATGAACCCCCCCGCCTGCATTACTCCAAATAGGGGGCCCCCTCTGCATTACTGCCAGTGAGTGCCCCCTGCCTGCATTATGCCAGTGAGACCCCCCTGCCGCATTACTCCATAAAACCCCCGCCTGAAATTACTGCCATGAGAGCCCCCGCCTGCATTACTGCCATAAAGCCCCCCCTGCTTACTCCCAGTGACGCCCCCTCCCTTTATTTCCAGTGAGACCCCCTCCCTGCATACCCCAAATGGGCCCCCCCTGCTGCTTTACGCCTAAAGCCCCTGCCTGCATTTTTAATGAAGCCCCCTCCCCTCTTTACGCCAGTTGGAGCCCCTGCCTGCATACTCCCCAGGGAACCCCCCCTGCCTGCTTACTGCCATGAAGCCCCCGCCTCTTTTGGCCCAAAAGACCCCCTTTCTGCATTATCAATGAGAGCCCCCTCCCCTCATTACGCCCAAAGACCCCCTGCTGCTACTCCCGGGAGAGCCCCCGCCTGCATTACCCAGGGGAAAAGCCCCTGCCTGCATTACTGCCATGAGGGGCCCCCTCCTGCTTTTCGGGCCATGAAGCCCCTGCTCATTACTCCCATGAACCCCCCCTCCCCTGCATTACTCCCATGAGACCCCCCTGCCTGCATATTGCATGAGCCCCCCCCGCATACTCCCAAGAAAACCCCCTGCCCTCATAACTCCCAAAAGAGACCCCTGCCTGCATTACTGCCCATAAAGAGCCCCCTGCCTGCATTACTCCCATGGAGCCCCCTGTTTTCATAATTTGCTAAAAACCCCCCCTGCCTGATTACTGCAAGAGAGCCCCCTGCTGCATCCCGCCAATGGAACCCCCCTTTGCCATTCTGCCATGAGCATCCCCAAACCGTTTTACTGCCAGTAGGCTCCCTGACGTATTACTCCAATAGGGACCCCTCCCCGGGCATTACGCATTTGGGACCCCTTACCGCATTCCCAGCGTTGAGAGCCTCCTAAAATCATTACTCCCGGGGGAGAGCCCCCTTGAATGCATTACTCCCCAGGAGACCCCCCTTCCCGGCATTGCTGCCAGTGAACCCCCCCTCCTGCTTTAAACTGCCGGGGGGGAGCCCCCCTGCCTGCATTACTGCCTGTGGGAGCCCCCTGCCTTCATTACTGCTAATGAGAGCTCCCTGCCTTCATTACTGCTATTGAGAGCTCCCTGCCTGCATTACTGCCAGTGAGAGCCCCCCCCCCTGCACCCACTTAAAGAAAGGAGCCCCCGGGCCCTCCATTTTTTCCCAAGCGAGACCCCTCCTGCCGCATTACTGCCAATGAAGACCACTCCCTTTCCCAATTTACTGCCAGTAAACAGCCCCCTTCCCTGCATTACCCAAATTTGTACAATATCAGATGTGAAAGGGATTGCAATGGAAAAAGGGGAAGGGGTAAAAAATTTCCCCCCGGCAACATACTTGAAACCTACATATGCCTATTTTCCCCAGAAAGTGGGAATTTCCATTTTTTAAAATTTTTGAAAACCTTTTAAAAATTCCAATGGAAAAACCCCCAAAATAATTTTAAATAAAAAGAAACAACCTTATCTCCACAGGTGCTGGGTTTTTTGGGGGTGGCGGCGGTTTTGGGAACATTTTGAAAAAAATTTTTGATGGAGCCCAAGAAAAAAAATTTACAAATTGAATCAAAGTAAACCCCCAAATCTTTTTTTGGGCCGTTTTTTCTGCTTTTTCCCCGCCGCAAATTTTTTGGACAAACTGCTAAAAAAACCCCAGATGTTTAAACAAGGTGTAACACACTGACAGTACCTCCCTCCCCTTTACTCCCCACCCCTCTTTCTGGGTCTAAAAAAAATTTTTCGGGATTATTTTTACGGTCCAAAATTTTTCTCTTTTTGGCCCCCAAAGCCCCTCCCTCGTCCCCCGAACCCGGGCCCCGTACGGGGCCCCCGGGGGGCCCGGGGGAATCCCCCGGGGGGCCCCCCCGAGCCCTGTGGTCCCCGGAGGCAGTCCCCGTCGCTCCCCCGGGCCCCCCCTCCGCATCCGGGTCCCTGGCCCGGCCCGGGGCCCTTTGCGTCCCGAGCCCCAGAGACCGGTCCCGGGAGTTGGGGACAAATGTCCCCGACTCCCGGGCTGCGCAGTGTCAGCGGGCACAGCGCCACTAGCGCTGCCTCCGCTAATTCCCCCGGGCCCTGAACGCTTTAGGCCCTTCACCCTCCCGGGGCCCCCCCCCCAACTGCTGACGGGGCGGCGCGGTGACGTCACTTCACCGCGCCGCCAAAGCGGGCAGCATACAGCCTGGGGGTCAGCTGGGAGGGGCCCGGGAGCAGGGGCCGGAACCAGGAAAGGGGCTTTTTGTTGTTTTTTTTTTTTTAAAACCCTACCCACGGGGGCCCTGACTACGGGGGGGGGCCCTGGCTAAAAAAAGGGGGCCCTGGCTAAAAAAAAAGGGGGGCCCTGACTAAAAGGGGGGCCCTGCTACTAGGGGGGGGCCCCGACTACAAAAGGGGGGGGCCCCGACAACTAAGGGGGCCCGGGCTACAAAAGGGGTCCCTGGCTACAAAAGGGGGGCCTGGCTAAAAGGGGGCCCTTTGGCTAAAAAAAAGGGGCCCGGCAACTAGGGGGACCCGGGCTAAAAAAGGTTTGGCCCGACTACAGGGGGACCGGGCTAAAAGGGGGGCCCTGACTACAAAGGGGGGCCGGCTACAAGAGGGGCCCGGGTTTACCTATAGGGGGCCCTGGCTACAAGGGGGGCCCGGGCAACTAAGGGGGGGCCCCGGGCTCCCCTAGGGGGGGGGCCCCTCTCTACAAAGGGGGCCCGGGGCTAACAATGGGGGGGCCCTGTCTACCTACAGGGGGCCCGGGTTTAATCAAACGGGGGGGCCCCCTGGCAATCTACAGGGGGCCCCTGACAAACAAGGGGTTTACTGGCTACCTACAGGGCCCTGGCAAACAAGGGGCCCCTTGTCCCTACATGGGGGGGGCCCGGGCTAAAAAAGGGGGGCCCTGACAACTAGGGGGGGGCCCTTTCAAACAAAAGGGGGGCCCCCTGGCTAAAAGGGGGGGCCCTTTTGGCCCAAAAGGGGGGGCCCCCTTACTAAAAGGGCCCCCCTTTACTACAAGGGGGGCCCGGCTACTAGGGGGGTCCTGGCTACAAGGGGGGCCCCCTACACTAAGGGGGGCCCGGACAACAAAAAGGGGTCCTGGCTACAAGGGGGGCCCGGGCTACAAAGGGGGGCCCTGGCTCCCAAAAGGGGGCCCTGGCAACAAGGGGGACCCGGGCTACAAGGGGGGCCCTGGTTTCCCCTATGGGGGGCCCTTTGACTCAAGGGGGGCCCTGGCAAAACTACAGGGGGGGGCCCGGCTAACTACAGGGGGGGCCCCCTTTTCTACAAAGGGGGCCCTACTAAAAAAAGGGGGGGGGGCCCTGGCTCCCCTAAAAGGGGGGCCCCTAAATAAAAAGGGGGGCGTCCTGGCTACTGGGGGCCCGCCCAGCAACTGGGGGGGGCCGGGCTACAAAGGGGGGCCCTTAAACTACGGGGGGGGGGCCCTGACTACAAGGGGGTCCTGGCTACAAGGGGGCCCGACTACTAAGGGGGGGCCCTGACAAAAAAAGGGGGGGGGCCCCCGGCTACAAAAAGGGCCGGGGCTGAAAAAAGGGGTTTTCCTGGCTAAAAAAAAGGGGGCCCGGGCAAAAAGGGGGCCCGGGCCCTATAGGGGGCCCTGCTAAAAAAAGGGGGACCCTGGTTTAAAAAAGGGGGCCCGGGCTAAAAGGGGGGGCCTGGCAAAACAAGGGGGGCCCCCGGGCTCCTATGGGGACCCTGACTACAAGGGGGGCCCGGGTAACTACAGGGGGGCCCTGGCTACCTACCTGGGGGGCCCCCTAAAAAGGGGGGCCCCGACTACTTGGGGCCCTGATTTACCTACAGGGGGCCCTGGCTATCTACAGGGGGGCCCCTAAACAACAAGGGGGGCCCCTTGCTACCTACATGGGGGGGCCCCCGGCAATCTAAGGGGGCCGGACTAAAAAGGGGGGCCCTCTACCTACGGGGTTTGGCCCTAACTACTAAAGGGGGCCCTGGCTACCAAAAAACTAAGGGGGCTTTTGACTACCTACACATAACTAAAAAGGGGGGGCCCCTGACTTCCTGCACACACCAAAAGGGGCCCCCTAACTCCGGGTATACTCCCCTAAAGGGACCCCAAACGTATAGAACCAAAAGGGAAAGGCCCCCTAACTACCTGTATACTACCAAAGGAGACCCCAAAACTTTATAGAAACCTAAAGAGCCCCCAAAACTGCCTGCAAACTACCAAAAGGGGTCCCTAACTGTTTGGGCAGCCTATAAAAAGGGGGACCCAAACCCCAACCCTACAGTTTCCCTTTTCCTGGGGGAAACCACCTCCCAAACCCAAACCCCCTAACTAATTGGGATTTCCCCAAACACCTACCTACAGCCAAAAAAAAAAAAACGGGGGTCCCACAAACCCTTTCCCTGAGCCTATCAAATTTCCTAACGGGTACCCTTTCTTACCCCCCCGGGGGGGGCTAATTTACCTACCCAAACCCATGGCTAGGAACCCCCCAAACCAACCGGGGGCTGGCCACCAACTTATCCCGGGGGGGCATACCCCCCCAAAAGACCCTACTATTTACCTGTCCCCCTCTCCCCACCCTCCAACCCCTTGGGAATACGGGCTTGTCCCCCGCTCTCCAACCCCGGGAAGTTTGTACAGGGGGGGAATAGGTAAAAAAATTTCGGGAAAATAGAGGATTCTAAGAATTTTTTTTTTTTTTTTTTTTTTTGTTTTTTTTTTTTTTTAATTTCTGCAGGATGATTGTGGTCGGGAACAACCCCTTTCATGGCGGTTGGAACGGATGCAGAAGAAAAGGGAAAAAAACGACTCATAAAAAAAGGGAAAAACCCCTCAGAAAAGACGTCCCCGGTGGGGTCCCCCCTTTCGGGGATTATTTTTTTTTTGGAAATTGTAAATGTTACCTGAGCTGGTGTCGACCTCTATGTGGCCCTCTTTTTGGTGGGTTTGTGGGTTATACCTGAGCTGGTGCCCTTGACCTCAATTTTTCCCTCTATATGGCAGTGTTGAAGGTTAACCTGACGGGTTTGTCGGGAACCTCTATGGGGTCCCCATACGGGGGGTTTTTTGTGGGTTTATATTGGTGCTAGAAATAGTGGCAGCGAACATGTGCCCTTTGTTTGTAAGATGGGGGGAAAAACCTGCCCCCTGTGATGGGAAAGTTACACTTTCTTTCTTGCGGGTGTTTTTTTAAAGGTGGGGGAGGTACTTCCCAAAGGGAAACGTGGAGGGGGATATTGTATGGGGGGTGGCGGGGATATTGTATGTGGGGGAGGGTTTTTTTGGTTAAAATGTGGGGGGAAAGGGGGATATTGTATGTGGGGGGAGGGGTTTATTTATGTGGGTGGAGGGGGATATTGTATGGGGGTTTGGGGGGGTTATTGTTGGGGGTGGTGGGGGGTTCTTGTTTGTGGGTGGGGGGGGATTTTGTATGTGGGTGAGGGGGGTTTAATTGTATTTTGGGTGGGGGATATTGTATGGGGGGTGGGGGGGGATTTTGTATGGGGGGGGAGGGGTTTAGTGAAAGGGGGGTTTGGGGGGGGATTTTTGAAGTGGGGGGGGGGGATTTTTGTTTGCGGGGGGGCATTTTTAAATGCGGGTGGAGGGGATATTGAAAGAGGGTGGAGGGGGGAAAATTTATGCGGGCGGGGGGGGGATAGTTTTTATTTGGGTGGAGGGGATATTTTTATGGGGGTGGCGGGGGATAGTGTATGGGGGTGGCGGGGGATATTGTATGCGGGGGGAGGGGGGATATTGTATGCTGGGGGGGGGGATTTGAAATGTGGGGGGGGGATTTTTTATTGGGGGAAGGGGATTTTAAAAGGGGGGGGGGTATTGTATGGGGGGGTTGAGGGGGAAAATTTTTTTTGTATGTGGGGGGAGGGGATTTTTTAAATTGGGGGAGGGGTGGGGGGGGATATTTTTAATGTGGGGGGAGGGGAAAAGGGTTTTGGGGGGGGGGGTTTAAGTATGTGGGGGGAGGGGATATTGTATGGGGGTTTGGGGGGGAAAAATTTATGTGGGGGGGGATATTTGTAATTGGGGGTAGGAGGATATTGTATGGGGGGTGGAGGGGGATTTTGAAATGTGGGTGGAGGGGATTTTGTTTGGGTGGGGGGGGATATTGTAAGGGGTTTGGGGGATATTTATGGGGGGTGGAGGGGTATAGGGGTATTTGGGGGGAAAGGGGAAAAGTGAATGTGGGTGAGGATTTTGGGAAATGTGGGTGGGGGGGATATATTGTATGTGGGTGGAGGGGATATTGAAATGTGGGGGGGAGGGGATATTGAAAATTGGGGGGAAGGGGAAATTGTATGTGGGGGGTGGGGGGGAAAATTGTAGGGTTGGTGGAGGGATTTGAAATGTGGGGGGGAGGGGATAGGGGTATGTGGGTGGGTAGGGGGAAGTTATGTGGGGGGTGGGGGGGGATATTTAATTTGGGTTTAGGGGGATAGTGTATGGGGGGTGGAGGGGATTTTTGAGGGGGGAGGGGGATATTGTATGCGGGGGGGGAGATATTGTAGGGGGTGGAGGGGAAAATTTTTTGTATTTGGGGGAAGGGGATTTGTATTTTGGGAGGGGGAAATGTTTTTAATTGGGTGGGGGGGAATTGAAATGGGGGTTGGGGGGTTTTTGTTTTGGGGGTGGGGGGGATTTTTGTTTGGTGGGTGGGGGGGGATTTTTGTATTTGGGTGGGGGGATTTTGGGTATGGGGGTTGGAGGGGGATATTGTAGTGGGGGGGTTGGGGGGGGGATATTGTATTGGGTGGGGGGGGGGAATTTTGTTTGGGGGGGGGGGGTTTTTGTAGGGGGTGGAGGGGGGAAAAATTGAAATTGTGGGGGGGGGGGGAAACTGAAATGGGTGGAGGGAGGGATATTGTATTTTGGGGGGAAGGGGGTTTTTATGGGGTGGAAAGGGGGAAAATTGAATTGGGCTGGGGGGGGATAGGTAGTGGGGGGGGGATATTGAAATTTGGGGGGAGGGGATTTTGTATGTGGTTGGCGGGGGGATATTGTATGTGGGTGAAGGGGATATTGTTTTGGGGGTTTGGGGGGGATATGTATTTTGGGGTGGAGGGATATTGATGTGGGGGGGGGGAAAATTGTAGGGGGGTGGGGGGGGATTTTGTATGGGGTTTGGAGGGGAAATATTGTTTTTTGGGTTTGGGGGGGAATTTGTATGCGGGTGGGGGGGATATAGAAATGCGGGGGAGGGGAAAATTGGAAATGTGGGGGGAAAGGGGGATATTGTTTGTGGGTGGGGGGAAATTGTATGTGGGGTAGGGGGTTTTTTTAAAGGGGTTTGGGGGGGATATGGAGGAGCTTTTTACCCTGTGTCAAAGAAAATGTTAGTTTGACAAATGTGTGCCAACTTTTGAACTCCCCAATCCCTTTCCCTGTTTTGCACACTGAATTAAATTTTGGTAAAAGGGGCGCATTTAGGCCAAAGGGGGCCCGGAAATATTTTCATGTACAGTAGGGGAGGGCCCCCCCAAATCAACTCCCCTGGGGGCCCCCCAACCCCCCCAGTCCGACACTCCCCCCGCACCCCTTTCCCCAATAAATGAAAAAAAATTCTTTTCCCCTAGTCCCCCTAAATCCTAAGATCTCCTTGACCAAAAAGAAATTAAGGCTCAGCCTAGCCCAGGAGGGACTGTTTTCCCCCAAAGCAGCGTTTTAAAAGGACCGGGGGGTTTTAGTAGCGAGACAAAAAAGGGATTTTGGGGGATCCCACATGGAAAGGTTTGGACCCCGAAATTTGTAGTCCACCGATTTAAATTTGGTTTAAAAGGAAACCCCCGAAAAGCCCTAAAAATTTGGGTCCCACCTTTTTAACTCGGGAAATCTTGAGGCGGACATTTTTGGGGCTGACAGCCACACCTTTAAACCCCCGGGGAAAAGACTTGGGGAAGGGCTTCTTTTTTTTAAACTCCCGGGGCCCTTTCCCGGCGCTCAAAACCCACGGAGCGGGAAAATTGGGGGTCAGGCCCAGAGGACTTCATGTCCTGGACCTTTTAAAATCCGCGGGCCATAACCTCAGACAGGATGCCAGCGGAAGGCGGGATGCGGGGCCCGTACACGATGTAAAGGGGGAGGCCCCCCGCGTTTCCCGAGTCTAGGGAATTATGGGAAAATTCTGCCCACGGGGGGCAATTTGGACCATCTTTTCTGTCTTTGCGAGCCCAAAGTGGCCCCAGGTAACTCCCCAGAACCTGATTGACTCTTTCACCTGCCCCTTTCCCTCTGGGGGTTTGGGAGGCCGAGGGGAAATCAAGCGTCACCCGGACGAGAACAAAAGGGGACGCTAGAATTTAGAAAAGAACCGGAACCCCCCGATTTTGAGACATTTTGCAGAGGGAACCCCTTCAAACGAAAAAAGGGGGTGTAAAAACAGCTCACCGATGCGGAAAGGGGGAGGGGGGGCCTGGCAAAGGGGACAAAATGGGCATTTTAAAAAAACCAAACTGTGACCACCCGACAACGGGGTTACTGGACGAAAGGGGGGAAGGAAAAAGGGTTTCAAAGTCCCTCGCCACGTGAGGGCCATGGTTGGGTAGGGATGGAAATGGGTGCCAAAAGCCCCGCCGGTTTTTTACGAGGGGTTTTTTTTCGGGCACAGGGCTCAACGGAAATTTCCTTTAAAATCTTTTTGTGAGGGCCTGCCACCAAAGAACCACGAGATCAGGGGGAAAAGCCCTTTCAGCCCCGGATAAACCCGGCCCCCAATGAGCCTGGGCCCCACCCTTCCCGGATACGCCACGAGCACAGGGCATACGTAAGTCCTTTCCCCCGGGGGGACCTTCTGGAGGGAAACAGGAGCTGCGGAGATAAGACCTCGGAGGGATTATTTGCCCTGGGTAATTTTTTTTTTACCCCCACGTCGGAGGGGCAGAGAGGGCGTCTGCCCTTTACATTCTTTTCCCCCCGGGAAAGGAATGGATCTGGAAGTTTAAAATGGGGGAAAAAAGCGACCACCAAGCTTGGGGCAGATTTATCGTTGAGCTGTCTGGAGTACTGGAAGGGTTCCCGTGGGTCTGAAAGATACAGATGGGAAAGCTGAGCACCTTCCAGCAATAACCCCCATTCCCCCAATTCCAAATTTGATGGCAAAAAACTCCCCGGTCTCCAATAAAGGGAAAATTTTTTTCCGCCGGCCCAGAAAAGAAGCCACACGTGACCCCCTTTTTTTTTTTTTTTGGGGCCCCTGGACCCCCTTTGGCCTTTTTGGGCTGGGGCCCCAACTCCCCCTGACGAGGCAACAAATTCAAGCGAAAAAGTTTTGGCGGGGTTTTGGGCCCCCGACAGGAAAAATTTCGGTGGCAAAGGCATTTTTTTTTAGTGAATGCCTTTCCCCCACCTCGGAGGGCCAGCAAAGTTGGTTTGCCTTTTTTTTTCTGAGGGCCACAAAGGGAAAACCACCCCATTGGGGAATGTGGATTAACTGCCCTAATAATTGCAGAAACCCCCGGGAAACCCCCGAAAGCCCCAAGGCCGACTGGGCATGTCCATTGGGAACAAAACCGACAACTTTTTCTTTGGGCCCCTCCGCAGGCCCCCGGTCAAGATGATGTACCCAAAAATGGGAAAAATGGCTTGATGAAAGAGGCACTTCCCTTTTGGGTTTGGGATACAGGCAATTAGCTCAAAACCCTCCGTAAACCGGCGAACGTGGACGGATTTAGTCTCCCAGAATTTTGGTGAGTAAAACCAAGATGTCGGGCCAGGTAGACCACGACCAAAGGGATAAAGGAGATCCCCCGAAACCCAAAACACGAACTCCTGGAAGACCGGGAGGCGCATTAAAACCCGTCCCCAAAAGGCAAGAACCCCGGTACTCGGGAAATGCCCGTCCCCCGGGTTTAAAAGGGCCAAAGTCCAATTTAACCACCCTTACGGATTTTGGAAACCAAAACAGTAGGCCCCCCTCAAAAACCCAAATTGGGGAAGACTTCGCACCCCGAAAATGGTCCAAAAAGCTCGTTATCAACAGCAGAGGGGGACCGATTCTTCACCGTATGTTTTTAAAACCCCTAATCGGGCCCCATGGCCCCTAAGGAACAGTCCTTTTTCCCCGAAGAAACTCCTTTTGGAGATTTTCCCCAAAAATTTCCCAAAAAACCCCTTTTGGGTCCCGAAAGGACAAGGGGAACCCTGCTCCGGGTTTTTCTGGTTTCCCGGCAGCAGGTCGTAGACAATCGAAAGGACGATTTGGGAAAGGGGGGCTCTCTGCTGCTTCCAAAAAAACATCGGGGAACCCCCAGATATTCGGCGGGTAAAGGGCCCGGCAACAGCTTTGCGGAGGGTCAGCGAGAACAGGGACGCAAACCCGGGGGAGGGCCACCAGAAAAACGACTCCAGTTAGTTACTTTTCAAAAACCCCCATTTCCCGTGTAGGGGAAATGGAGCCGAAACCAAGGAACCGCCGAGGGGGAGCGAGGGGAGCATGTTAAAAGGAAAAATCTTTTTCCTTTAAAAAAAAAAACAGGACCCTACGTGGGAGACAGCGGGGTTGGTGAAGAATTGGGAAAAGTGTCGCTTAGGGGAGCTCAAACCCATGACCAGGAGATCACCAGCAGCTTTTCCCGTTGGGTCACCGGGAGCCATACTGCATTTCTAAGGAGCCCGGGGGATAAATTCCCAGCTGAAAAACCCAATTTCCCGGAAGGCCGAAAACCTTAAATGTGATTTCCCGCACATCACGACCTGTACCAGCATCAAACAAGCGTGGGGAAAGGGGGGAATTTCTTCCCAGGAATGCCCCACCCATGGGAAACCCAGGGGCGGAAGTTTCCCCAATCTTTTGGGGCGTTGAGGACAATTCCTCCGTAAAGCTGTGGGTTTCCAACCCGTAAAGGCACAAGTTCCTTTTAGCCGGGCGTCGGGCCCAAAATCTTGTTCAGGGGAGCTGTGGGCCCCGGGCAAAACTGCCCCTGGGTTACTCCGAGGGGGTTTTGGGGACTGTTTTTCACAGGGGGCCCCTGGAACACCGCTGCCAGGCGTGGGAAAACCGGGGTGGGCAGGGTAACTCATCCCGTTTTTAGCAAAACCCACGTCGATGGGGAATAGCCAACCAATCAAGTCGCTGAGGGAGGGCGGGAAGGGCTCTCGTTGGCCAACACATCCTTAACCCGACTGGGAGAAACCCTTCCCTTAAAGGGGGGCGGGACCCAACGGGCCCCCTTTTTTCCCAAATTAACTTTTAGGGGTAAGGTTTCGGAAAAGCACGCGTAGTCTCCCCCAGACCCAATCCCCCCGGCGCCGGGTTTTGGAAAAGGCCCTTTTCGGGGGGAGGAAAGCATTTTGCTGGTTTTCCCAAACACCTGTGGGGGAAATTTCCCCGAGGGAAAAACCGTAGGGTCCACCATTATCCGGGTCGTCCCCATCCCACAGAGGGGTGGCCCATTCCCGGGCCCCTTCCCGGAGAGCAGGCCCAAAATAAAAAATGCCACCTTTTTCCGTTCGGACAGGAAAATGGTCGGGTCATCACCCACGTGCATCGAACATTGGGTGATGAATCCCCCCAAGTTTCGGGGTCCTTTCCCCCCGTACTTTTAAAGGGAGCGACAGCCCGAAACTTAGGACCCACCAGGGGCCTAGAACTGCCGGAGCTGGAACCCAAACCCCAGGAGGATGGCGGAAAGGGTTTTTTCTGGGCGGACGAGCTTCTGCATCAAGGTGGGGCAACTGGTTCAGTTTCCCGCGCCCCGCCCAGTTTGCCCGTACTGGGGGGCAACAATGGTCCAAAAGGTCCGCCACACTGGGCAGTGGGACCTTGGCGGGAATTTCCCTTTGGGCCAACTTACTTTTAACGCCTTTAGGGGTGGATTTCCCCTGGCCCCCGCAAACGATGGGGAAAGCCCACACCAGGGAAACAGAAACTAAGTAGGTCCCGGTTTTTTACCAGAGCCGGATGGAATTGCTGGGGGGGGAGTCTACCCCGGTCGCTTTCCACTGGCGGGAAATTGCTTGCGGTGGAGCCAAGGATAGGCGTGGGGACAGGGTTCGTCAGGTAGGCCTTTATTTAGGGACAGGAAGTTCAGGGGAGGCGGCAGAGGGGTTTTTGTAGTCGAGAACGTAGGCAATAAGGTTTCGGTACAAAAGGGAACAAACAACTTCCAAAAAAATGCCCTTTTTCGATTTGGCAATGGGCCCCTAAAGGATCCGGCAGGTTTCTACGAAAAGGCAGGGTTAAAAAAGTGGGGAATGACCAAACAAAACAATTAAAACCCGTGCGCTGTCCCTTTAAATTCAAAAACTGCCCGCGCCGCCCGCGGCCATAGGGGGGGGGTGACCACGCACCCCCGGTTAAAAGAGACCACAGCCCCGCCGGGGCTGGCCCGGGTAAGTGCGCCCCAAGACCGGGAGAAAGGGGCAGGGGCCCCCGGGCCCGTCGTGCGGGACACGGGACCGCCCCCGCGGGGGGGCCCCCGGATGCGGGCCCGCGCCCGGGACGAGGGGCCCCCAGGGGGCATCCTTTACCCCAAGGGAAAGTGAATTTTTTCAAAAATCAAAAAAAAAAAAATTTAAAACGGAAACCCAGCTGCTTTTTTGGGAAAAAAAAGGGCAAAATACCGGTTCAAAGCGTTTTTTAGGTTTTGATTTTTAACAAGTTTTTTGCTGTGTAGACCTAGCCTTACTATGGCACGCTTCTATTGATGGCAGCTCATGGTAGAAGTGTAGATGAGGTAGAACTGTACAAGAAAACAGTCATCATGTGGACGGCAGACTTACTTGAAGGGATTATTAAAAATGTATTGTGTAGCTTGAAAATCATACCTACTGCTTTTTTGTATATTTGACCCTTATTGGCAAAATATTATTAGGAAAAAAAAAAAAAAAAAAACAAGATGAGAAAGACTATTACTACAATGACTACTACATTAAAAAGACTACTACTGCTAATAAATGGGAATGACTATGATTACTACACAGGTGGACAAAATTGTTAATGCCCTTCTGTTAGAGAAAGAAAACCCCACAATGGTCACTGAAATAACTTGAAACTGTCAAAAGTAATAATAAATTAACTGAAAATCAATTAATGAAAACCAGACATTACTTTTGAACAGGGTTCAACCAAAAATTAATAATAATAATTAAATAGGCCTGGAAAAAATGATATTTTTCTTAACTTAAAAGGGTTTTATCGTTTGAAGCTTTCGTAGACTTGAGCTGTTTCTATCTGTTTCAACTTCAAATCCAGAGGCGAGTCTCTCCTCTCAGCAGTGCAGAGCCTACCGTTCACTGATGAAGTAGTGACTCATCATACCTGCATGCTAAGCAGGGGAAGGGATAGCATGTCAGCTCTGCATCCCACCTTGTTCTGGTTCTTGTGGCTTAGACGCACTCCAGTCTCGCTCTCAGGCTGCACAAGCTCCTTGTCACCAGTACCTCTGCAGTGCTGTAACCAGATACCTGTAATGGTGTAATCAGTTATACACACAGCCTGAAGTGATGAAACACATGTGATGAATGCACACTGGCCTCCAACCCTCCTCCCCCTCTATTATCAGGCAGGAGGTAGTGCAGACTGTATAAGGCTGTGTTATATGGGTGATGGGAACAGACTGTATAAGAAGGTGTTATATGAGAGGAGAGTGAAACTATCTAGGTAGTGATGCCCAGGATGCTTATCACCTCTAAAAGCAGGGAGATGAGCAATAGAGCCAGCATCCATCTGAGGAAGTTATTTTCACTTTTGATTCACACACTCAGCCAGAGGTGGGATGTAAGATCAACAGAAATGCAGACAGAAACACAGCTCAGGGGGCATTACCTCATCTGGGGGGGGGGGTCCCGAACTGGCTGAATGACATTATCCAGTCAGCCAATCACAGAAAAAGGGGCGAGTCCCCATCCCTGCATGCAGAAAAAAGCTATAGATGTACAGATTAGCTCTATCTTTCTATCTAAGTTACTTAGGTCATCAAAAACCAATTACAAAAGTTGTCTTAATTTTACTGGTCCCCATCCTTTGAGATATATGATCTTTGTAGCGAGAAAACTTCTTAATATTTTGTTTTGCACACCTACTACACTGAGGCAATCATGCAAACAAACAATTTCTGTAGCGCTTCAATAGAACTTCATCTCTCCACCAGTATTTTGGCCCCTGGTATATAGCAGTGTTCCAGCTTGAGTCCTCAGGTGTGAAGGTGCCACTACTCAGACAGCATGTTATCAGCTCCTTTCAACAGATGTTTCAATCAGGATTTAGATCAGAGCTCATAGAAGCCACTTCAGAATAGTCCCCCCAATGCTTTGCTCTTAGCCATCAGTGTTGTGATATTTTCAGCAGTGTATTTTCGAGTCATATGAGACCACAAGTTTTTCTACACTCGGCGCACAATTCACTCCCAGAATGCTTTGTAGAGTAGTCTTGAGATCTCATTGTACCCTGCACAGATTTAAAACACCCTGTGCAACATGCAGCAAAGCAGCTGATATTGAAATTAATAAATTCTAGTCATAAATTCTATAGTTCTATAATACAGGGTTAAAAGTTTTGCAAACATAGCCAAACCTCCTCCATGTTTCAAAGTAGGTAAAAAAGGGATCCCATTTATCAAAACTGTTTAACAGTAAAACTGTCTCTGTTGCCCATGGTGACCAGTCAGAGCTTAGCTTTAATTTTTCCAGAGCAGTGTAGGAAATGGAAGCTGATCTCTAGTTGGTTGCTATGAGGAACAGTCCCACACTGCAAACAGTTTTGAATAAATATGGGGCACATGTTCTTATCGATTTGAATGCCCTCAATTTGTGTCTGTGAAAAAGAGCTGAAGTGACTTGCCAAAAAACTCCAGTTTCATCTCATCTGTCCAAAGGACATTCTCCCGAAAGCTTTGTGCATTTTTAATATGCATTTTTACAAATTCCAGTCATGCTCTTTTAACATTTACGTTTAACAGTGATTTCCTCCTCATTCAGATTCCATTAAATCCACTTTGCCAAAGACAGCGATGGATCGTGCGATCTGATGTACTTTGAACTTTGGAGTTCACTTTGGAAGTTGTCCTCTCAGCTTCTCTGGTTGTATCCATATCGTAAAGGTCTGTTTTTTTTAAAATTTTCTCTTGCAGCCATAGTTCCAAACGGTTGGTTAACAAGTAATAGAGTCCATAAAGAAATGTCACAATAAATGTGCAACTGGTAGTAAATAGAAACATCAATCTATTTGGAGAGAGTATTATAGCCTTTACTGTTAACATGTTTGTCTAATTTTTTCTCGTTATTTAATCTCTGAGACAACTGTCTCCTTGACTTTCCTATCGTCGCATAGTTCAGTTTGAGGGATACATACCATGGAACCAAAACATCACAGTGACCTACTTTTTTTACATCTAAATAGTGCATGATGACCTAATACACTAGATTAAAGACACCTGTGATGCTAATTATAGGTAACACATCAGTTTAATTTATCTCTACAGTCAAATTATTTTTTAACCCCTTAAGGACCTTGCGATTTTTTTTGTTGACACGTTCGTTTTTCCCTCCTGCCTTTTCCCAGAGCCATAACTTTTTTATTATTCCAACCCTACATAGACCTAAGAGGGCTTTTATTTTGCGGCACAAGATGTTTGTTTCTAATGGTGTATTCACTGGACTATAGAGTTTATGACAAGGGAAATCGACCGCAAAAAAATTCCAAGTGGGACAAATTGTGAAAAAACATGTACTTCCGCCATATTTGCGGGGTTTTTATTGCTTTTACAATTGTTCAATCTTGTGGTCAATATGAATGTGTTATCAGTATCTACAGGTTATGTGCGCACACCCCAAAACCGAAACATTGTAGGGATTTCCGTGTATGTTTTTGCTACCGTAAAAAAATTCCAAAATCCAAACATTTTCTATTTTTGAAATTTGCGCTGCAGCGCCATTTTATGCGACCAATAACTTTTTTGTACTAACACCTACGGACATCAGTGTGAATTTTCAATCAGAATTTTTTTTCTTCTACAGCTTTCAGCTCACGGGATAACTGTTAATGAATAATAATTAAGAGAAGGTGAATAAAAAAGAAAAGTTATTTAGGGTGTATTTAAAGGGTTAGGTTCCTGACAGGGTCACCCTTATCAGGGCGGTTACCCGAAGCTATAGGAGGGCCCGAGGGCCATACTAGGAGCAGCCTAGGTTAAACCCCCATCTCCTGTTCTTTTTTAGCGCTTATTCACATTCTTTAAGTTATTATTTATTAAAATATGTTTTTTATTGTTTCTTCACACAGTAACTTTTTTATGTGTAAGCGTATTGTAGGTATACAACACACCTGAATGAAGAAGGATTTATTGAGTCACAGTATAATCATTGTCATCTCCCTTTTCTGGTTTTTGAAAGTCATGAGGAATTGATATAGAAGAGATAAGAATCTAAGAAATTGAGTCACTTATCATTGATATAAAAAATATTCATTAAAAGTTTGAGCTTAAAGCATAGAATAGACTACCCACTTTTAGGCCTTGATCACCACGGCTTATTCCACGGATTTCTGTGAGCCGTAATGGAGGCTCACAAATCCGGCCGTGGAATAAGGGGCGGAATGGGGGCGGGTGCCGGAGTCGCGGTGAGCTGGGGAGCCAAGCTCCCAGCCCTCACAGACAATTCTGTGTTTTTACCCCGTGCGCGTACGCGTCGCCCGTAAATAATTGCATGTCATCTTTCTCACCCGCCCGGAACGATTTCCCGAGCGTGAGAGCGACTGAAATCCACTGTTCTCTATGAGAGCAGAGGATTACCCGTGATCAATGACCAGGGACGGATTGGCGCCGTACTGAAGCGCAAATCCCCAGCGGCGGGAGTACGTGCGCCAATCCCGTGCCACAAATAAGCCCGGTGACACGAGGCCTTAGGCCTGGTTCAAATCTGCGTTAGAGGTTCTGCTTGGAGCCACTGTTACAGAACTTTCAAAAAAATATGGAAAATAAATAGCGTAGCTTCTCTGTTAAAACAAGTGAGACACAAAACAATAGAACACTTGAAAGACACCTAATTAACGGTATAATCAATGACGGGTCTGTCTCGCCAATGTTTTAGTCATGTAATGGATCCGGCGCCACCTGTGCATTGACTGGAACCTTCGACGCCAAGTGGGCGAACCTGTCATCATAACATCACACAAGCAATGCACAGAATCTCACCCCTAGCGCATTGTTTGAGTTACAGATGTAACATAATCTATGTATGGGAAAACCACAATACTGTGTAGCTCACAAAATTGTTGTACCTAAGCTGTCTTTAGCAAAGTCTCGGCATTTATAAGTGTTAGACTATGTTTACATGGCAGATATTCCAGTATAAAAGTCCTGGAAATATGTCAGAAAGCTTGGGTATAATCATGCAATACTGCTGCAGATTTTCACTCTCTCTGGTACAAATTCAATGGGGTTAATCCACGGTCCTTGCTATCCAATGTGGATTCCACAAAGAACATGTGTCAGAACCAGTTAAGTAAGTGTCACTTTACATTTACATATATATATATATAGTAATAAATATTATATTAATATATAGAATATATATAAATAAAATATATATAGTATATATTATTATATATCATATATACCTATAAGTATATAGTATTTAATAAATATAACAGCATTGCGGATTTCAGATCCACAGTGTAAAACATCACAAAGTTTGCTGACAATGTGAACAACAACATAGATTTCCATTGGAAATAACAAGACACAGATTTCATGCGTTGGAATTTCCAAAAATATATAGGTTTTTATGTATTTTTAGCCCGTGGATGTAAACAAAAGTGCTACTATTCATTGACAACAAGCAAATATCTAAACAATTATGAGCAACTGAATACTCTTGAACAGAATACCTGGATGTTCTGTACCTGTTCCATAATTAAAAAGCATTTAGCCGCTATTTTCATTTGGGTTTTTTAGGTCATCTTGTTCAAGGTTTTCAGCTCCGGGGCTGTGGTTCAATATCTTGCAACTGTGCTCTAAATTTATGAGACACATTTAAGGGTATGTGCAGACGCCGTTTGTATACGTTTTTGTAATACGTGAAACGTATCGCGTCAAACACATCTAAAAACGTGCCACAAAGTGTAGACTATAGAAACGTACCCCTATAGTTTATATTGCCTTTTCAATGCATTAAACAGATCAAGAATTGATATAATCCAAATTCTTTGAATGCATCCAGTTTAACAGACACTTCAAAATACGTATGGTAAACAAACAATTGTGGAATCACAGTCAAGGCACACTTTAAACATCCTGTATTAAATACGTAATTGGTGTATTCCATTTTTTCTTGTATAGAAAACCTACCCAAATACGTATATTAAAAAACGCTGTATAAAACATACCCTAACATATATTTCTGCAATTAAAATAGCAGTTTAACAGACCCACTTCCAGATCGACAGGCAACTAAACAACAAAAAATCACAGATGTGACATTTCCACTTATTTCACAACATTTTGACTTCTGTGAGCACTCTACAAAAATGTAGTACCTACATCAATTTTACCTTCAAGCCTACAAAATGTTGACACGGATCTGGGCCATTTATAAGGTTTAGATGCTATTTGCAGCGGAGTTTCTTCTGAATTGTAAGGCAACATGTAATGGACATTGCTCAATTATAGGTTCTTGTGCAGCCAAAACCCACAGTGGGATGTAGTATTCTCACCACATTGAGCTTTTAACATGCAGGCAATGGTAAATAAAGGCTATTACCAAATACATTTCTGTTCTGATTTTGCTTCTCTACAGAGTTAAAGCAGTTCTTATCCTCTGCTTGTGAACTCAAGCTTCCCTATGTTACCAACCATCTTTCTGTGCTGTAGCATTCCTGGCTGGGATGGTGATGTCACTCCCTGCTGTGTCCTTTCAGCAGCACAGAAGCTTGTTTATCTAAGTTACTGACATATTTTAACTCTGTAGAGCCTTCTGTCCTGCTGTTAAACTCCTCCATAACCAATGTCCATGTAACAGGCTCAACTAAGAATAGCAGAGCTGCTATTCCAATAAATGCTGCAGAACCACCTACAGCCTGAACAGGAAATGGGAGCCTAAAGCTGGCTGTGAGGAGCAGGCTATGTGAAACAGACACATCAGTATGGTTTGAAATTGTTTGCTAACATCTTGTTGTTTGTGGTATATAATCAGTCACAGTCAAATAAAATCAGTGATGAGCCGACATTTAGTAAACTAAGACTAACATTTGGCTGGACTTCACGCAGTACAAGGAAACCAAACTCACGTTTAAACCCTTATAGATGCTAAATGTTGTGCCCACATTAATGGACCATATTCAATCTGCCCTTACTGATTCACTCACAAGATTTATATTAGTTAGGTAATAAATACAGCGTGCCAGGGAAAACAATTAACATGTTACTTCTTCCTGGTGCTTACGCCCCGGGACAGAGTTGAAGAGAGAATTGGAGAGCTGGGCTGTCCAGTTGTTTAACAGAAGTACGTGCTGACCAGCACTACGCACCACAATATGCTGTGTGAACATAACGTAAGCCTGTTATTTTTTATTTCTTTTTTCGCAAAAAGCTTCCTTTATTAAAAAAAACACAATCCCCCACAATAACTGCGTAAAATTTCTACGCAGCAACTTTAACCACTCTCTACGAGGATGAAAAAAATTAAAGTAGAGTTCTGCACAACTTAACTTGAATGACAGCAAATTTGTGACCAACCAGGCAATACTTAGCACTTCCTGCAACAATCTGTATTTTATCTGGACAGTTTGTAAAAACTAAAGGAGACCAGGTTCTAATGCGCAGGTCTCACGGCAAGGACAATACCGTTTGGTTTGACCTGCCGTATTTGTCCTGTATTTTGCGGGATGCTGCTGTGTCCCCACGACTTGCAGGGTGGAGGCGCTTGAAAAGCCCTCTTCTTCACATTGGCATTTGCACATATCCGTCCGGAAGATTGTGTTGCAACAATGTTTATTGTGGCCGGAGCCGTGGGCGGAAAAACCTCCGGAACGTGAAAACCGAGCATGTGGGACTTGCAGCATGGTGGATGTTTCCATTGTAGCTCATTTTTGTGTCACGTTTTTTTATCTAGGGTGGTACCTGTAAAAACCGGCAAACCCAAGCATTAAAAAAAAAAACCGGTCCTCAAAACCCCGTGCCGAAGGGGACCATGCCCCTAAGTGCATGTACGTGCAAACACCACTTTTCAATACAGAAAACTATGACAGGCTAAATTCACAATTCTCTCATCGCTACTTCTCTACCTCTCCCCTCTGCCAATCCCTTCACTGTCTACTTATAGCCCTGCAAACTCAGTTTAAGTTACTAAGGCCTTGTCCCCACGGCACTGTTTTTCAGCCTGTTTGAAAACCGTCTGACAACCTTTTACACGGACCTTAATGGAAAATCCATGCAGGACGGTATTTGTCCTGTGCCGTGTAAATGGCCCCTAAAGATGACATACAAGCCTCTCTGTCCCGTCTCTCCCTCCCTTCCCATACATCTCTGCCCTAATATCCAGATACCTTCCCTCACGCAATCTCCACTCCTCAACAAGTAATTTCTTCTCTGCTACATCCTCTTCCTCCACCTCCTCACACCGTCTCCCAAGTCTCTCTCCCGGTGCTTCCCCCATCACTTGGAACTCACTGCCCCAACACATCAAACTCTCCTCTACAACTTTCAAAAGTGACCTGAAAACCCATCTTCATGATAGCTTACAACCTACAAGAACCCTGCTGCCGCCACACCATAATACAAATGTGTCTGCCCCTCACCTTCTGTCTCCTTCCTCCTCTATATGTAGAAAATAAACTACTTGTGGCAGGATAAGTCTCTTATTGTTAGTTTAGGGCCTATATGTATTATTGTATTCTGCTCTAGTTGTATTTTGTTTAAACCCCTTGGCTTATAGAGCACTCTGGAGTCAATGGCGCTCTATAATAATTATACTAACAATGTCTAGTAATGCACATTCAGTGTATTCGCTAGGAACATTTCCCAACATGTATGGTAATGGGTGCATAGAGTTTTGGGGTGCAATCCCACACTCAAGCAGTTTTTTAAATGAAAGGAATGGATCATGAGTTAAAGCCACATATAAAGGAAAGACTATTGGGGACCGAGTTAAGAAAATCTTTCTGGCGCTCTATGGCATTTTCATACGACGGCGACCTTTTATAGTGACATATTCACTGAGCGTAATTGCACTGCGTCCCGATTCAATACGTCCCGTAAATTAGCGGTATGTGGCATGTGGGAGCTCTCGACACGTATTTGAACGCCCGGCAGAAAGATAGTGACAGGTCAGATAGTGGCGAGCTGCGATATGAAAGGTGAATCAGCTCCGTTACTTCTAAACAACATTGCTTCCTGTGGCACATACAGGTACAAGCCGCAAGATGCCGTGTGAACATAACATAAGACTTTTATTGTCGCCCACAGCAACCAATCAGAGCTCCCATTTCATTGTTTCAGACACTGATATATAAGTCTCAGACCAAAAACAGTTTTCATACATGAGGTTTTAGATTACTGCTTTTTCAACATCCATTCTTGGGTTTAGATTCCAAAACTTGATCTAAAAACCTGAACATCGAAACACACCTGAAGAGATTCGTATGACATAATGGAGTCCTTTTGGCATATGTTTCACCCTACTCAGTGTGCACTTAACTTATCAGACAGCATTTGGTAGCTACAGTGTTACATCCCAATGCATGAAGAAACAAACATGTATTAAAACCAACAGATACTGAACTAATGTGTTTAGCTTTACTTTAGAGCATAATACACTGCCCAGTTGTATCTTGAATGTTCTGACTAATACCGAATGATATTTTGGTAATTGATCCCAGCTTCCTCTTCTGAATTTTTAGACTATTATGCTATAATAATTGGATTTTCATTCTTTCAGTTATTCGGTAATGTTCTACTATTTCGGGTCATTACACATACTGTAATCTTTAATTTGTTATTAATAATCATAATGCAGTTGTTTATTGCTGCGAAGACTTTCCGAAAGTCAAAGCAATATTATAGGATTGATTTTCTAAGGGGATGTTCTCATCTCAGCACATATAGGCGTATGCAATAGAATGGATTTCTGCAAGCGCCATTGAGATGAATGAGACCGTTACAGACATTTTTGCTACACATTTGTCATATGTACAGTAAGGACATGTCCCCACGGTAGAGGACAAATACCGTCCGGTTTGTCCTGTTTTAGTGCCGTCACCACGGCTGCAGAGGGGACGGCTTTTCTCCGCGACGAGCGGAGAAAAGCCCTCCCCTTTCACATTGACATGCACATATTCCGTCCGAAAACCGGATGGAAGAATATGCATGTTCAATGTTTTTGGGGCGGCCGGCGGTTTGAAAAACCGCTGGGCGGAAAACCCGTGAAAGGGACTGCTGCATGGGTTTTCCATAGAGCCCCGTTTGCCCCCGCAAACCCATGCCGTGGGGACATGCCCTAAATATAACCCTATAGTGACATTATTCAATTGCAGGTAAGCCAGCTTCAACCGAAGAACCACATTGGTATAGATAAAATCAATCAAAATTTATTGGAAAATTCTTTTAAAAAGTCAGGAAAGTGACACCACTTCATGTTCATAGAAAGCACTTATGTGTGCAACATCCTTAGATAAAAGACCGACGCGTTTCGGATTAACGTCCTTAGTCTTGGTCTCTTTACTCAAGACACTGATACTAGTTTCAATAGAGGTTGCCTGGTCACATAGCCGGAAAAAAAAAAAAAAAAAGGGGCCACACCTCCATGAACATATAATACAAAACAGTGAAATGGTTTAAAACATATACAAAAGAAGTTGCACTAGACATTATTAATTTAACATTAATATTTATCTATTATTAATAATATACAATAGGAAATGAAATATTTTAATAATGGAGGGAGATATCATGCAAAATATTTAAACCTGCAGGTACCCGGGTTCCTAATTTAAAAATCCACATGGATTCCCTGGATAATAGTCTGCGATGTAAGTCTCCTCCTCTTGGTGGGCGCACTACTTTTTCTATGGCACAAAAACTAAAGGAGGAAAGATTGCCTCCATGTGCCTCCTGAAAATGCCTGGATACACTAGAGCATTTAAAGCACTCTTTTCTAATTGCGTCTGACAGGTGTCTTCTAATTCTTATTTTTAACTGTCCTGTAGTGCATCCTACATACTGAACTCGTCATGTAACGCATGTTATGAGGTAGACTACAAATTTGCTGTTGCAATTTATGTTGTCTGTAATATCATAACTTTTGTTGGTAACATATGAGGAGAATGTTTTTGTTTTTTGTGCGTACTTGCATGCAGTGCAGCGAGTGTGACCACAACCATAAAATCCCGATGCTCCAAGCCAATTGTCTTGTGAACACTGAGTTTCTCCATAGCACTTGGAGATAGGAGTGATCCTAGGTGGGGGCTTTTTTTAGAAATGAAACGAACATTGTGTTGCAACAAATCCTGTAAGTGTGAATTGACATATAAAACAGGTAATGTTTTTATTGATAAATTCACAATACTTCCATACTGCTGACTAAAGCACGTTGAAAAAGTGATTATGTCTGTATCATTATTCAGTTTAGAGTTCTCTTGCAAGAGGGAGGATCTGTCTACCATATTAACTTTATGTTGGGCTCTTTTAATAATTCGCGATGGATAAGCGCGCTGTTTCAACCTGACAATCACATCTTTTTGCCCTGCAAACTCGGCTTTTCTGTACGTTTTCTTTGTACGCAAGCTCTCATTGGAATATTATTTAACACATGTTTTGGATGGCATGAATTGGCCAAGAGTAAAGAATTTCGGGCAGTGGGTTTTCTATAAGGTGACACTTGGATATAACTGTCAATTTGACCCACTAGGGTCACGTCCAAAAAATGAATAACACGTTTTTCCCATTGCGAAGTGAATTTGAGATTCATGGAATTGGATCCTATGTAGGAAACGAACTCCATGGCTTGAGCCTCTGTCTCCCCCCCCTCCCCCCACACCATCAGAAGGTCATCAATGTACCTTCCATACCAGATGATGTGGGGGGAGAAGGAACACAAGTCTGATAAAAGAAATTTTTCTTCCCAGACAGACATAAAAATGCCTGCCAGGGACGGGGAGAAACGGGCTCCCATGGAAGCTCCCCTCCTTTGTAGAAAGTAGCAGCTATTAAACATGAAGTAATTATGTGTCAATAGATATTCTACTGTGTCCACTATGTAACCCTGTGTTGCAAAAGAAAAGTCACTATATTTCTCCAAGTGATAAGCTAGACAGGACAAACTGACACTGTGTGGCATGCATGAGTTATTATGCATGAGTAAAGCCCAATAACGTCACAAGATAGCCAACTATAATGTTCCTTCCATTTAATGGATTCTACACTTTTGATGAGATGTTTAGTATCACGCAAATAGCCCGGTAGGTCGATCACAAAAGGTTGTAATATACGGTCAACTCACTGGCCTAGACGCTCATTTAGGGACCCTATCCCTGCCATGATAGGACGAAAAGGTGGAGGGAAGGATCCCTTGTGCACCTTTGGCAAGGAATGGAAGATAGGTGTAACAGGGTGTTCTACAAAAAGCCTATCTGCCGATGTTTGGGAAAAGACCCCTAGAGGCACCCCCCTGTGTAACAGATTTTTCAATGTAGCTTTGAATTTTATAGTGGGATCTTTACTCAAAATTTCATAAGACTCAGGGTCTTGCAACATGCGCATATTCTCTCTACAATACAGTTCTCTATCTAGTATCACCACCGAACCCCCCTTATCTGCAGATCTAATCACTAACTCCTTATTTTCTTTCAATTGTGTGATGGCCATTTTCTCTCCGGCACTAATGTTGCTATATTTATTAGATACGTTTATTCTAGCAAACAAATAACTTAAAGGAGTTGTCTCCCTACAGAGTTTCAAAGGATGCATGAATGAAATACTCTGCCACTTCCTGGTTCAGACTGACTAATTTGCATACAGCTTGTGCTTGTACAGCTCCATGCTGTGCTTTCAGTTGCTAATTAGATCAGATTAGCTTCTCAAACTACTAACAGGACTTCTTATCTGATCCCTCAAACAAAAGCCCTAATTACAATGCTGCTTATTTTACATAAATCAAGCTTTTTACTGCTCAGCAGCATGGACACTGCCACCACCTGTGTGATGACATTACTCACTGCTATCTCATAGAACAAACAGCAGGGGGAGAATTGTTTACAGGTCTGTTACTGAGGGAACTGAAATAGCCAGGGAGGTCATAAATTCACTTGTATCTCCTTAGGGAAAACAGAGGAACAAAGCAATATATTTGGAAAATGTCTTTATTTTGTGTTCCCTACAATTTGAAAGCTATTCTTTGTAGCGAGACAACCCCTTTAAGTCCCTTTCTACCCTGTCCTGGAAAATATCCATGCTGGACGGGCGCGAGTTAACTGGATAGAAACTACCATTGCCATATTGGAAATTGATCGGATTATCAGTGATGTTCCTGGACTCACTTCTTAGGGATCGCAGTGTTACTACATTAAATATCTGAATAGGGAAGGATAGGTGGCAACACTGCTGCAATATGTGTTGTTTCATTTTTTTAACCCATTCCCATCTCCATGAATATTGGCCTCTGATGTTGGGGAAAAATGATTTTGTAGTGTGATTAAACGGGGAAATTTATTGACATCCAAAAGGGTATTGTATAAATCAAAATTACAGGATGGTGCAAAACCTAAACCTTTAGACAAAACTTTAATTTGGTTATCTGACAAAATTTGACCTGAGAGGTTGATCACAGGGCTCAGGTTCTCCGCACCTGACGGAGAGTCCAAGGGATCGGCTCTAAGTCTCTTGGCCTGATGTTTCCTCCCCGCCCGCTCTTGCGTTTTTTGACCCTCCTCTTTTATAACGCTGATTGTAACTTGTTGCCATGTCCGTACTGCGCAAATTACGGGCTGAAATACGTCCCAGTCATTACGGTAATCCACAGTTCCCATAGAGGAACGTCTCCTCTCCCTGCTCGCACAATACAGCGAGCGGGGAGAGAATTGACATGTCATTTATTCACGGTGTACACGTGCCGAGAATAATGAATGACTATGGGGCCAGCGGGCTGGCAAAATACATCCCGCAATTAAGCCGTGTGAACACAGCCATACAATGCGTCTCATTTATGAATCCGCTCTACAGCAGGTCAGAAATCAGGCGCATTCTAGCGCTTGGGCGACAGTTCTGGATCAGGAATACCACTTTAAAAGTGGTTTACCTGTTCCAGCTGTAATGCGCCCAGAAATGCCATAGCAAATATGTAGCTGCGCCATGGTTCCAGTGCGCCACACCTCCCTACGAGATCGTAATGCGCCCGGAAGTGGCGTGCGGAATATCGGGCTGAAGAGATGCCAGATATCTGGCGCAGCCCCTTTCATATATGTCACGCTATACGTTTTTAAAGTGTATTTCAAAGGAAAAACGTATCTTAGTGTTGTAAACTTATATGTTTGTACCCGTCCAAAATATAAATAAAACTTACCCAATCAAATTGCAAGGAAAAATATCTGACAGCCAATAGAAAAGCTAGTTTAAAAGAAAGGATGTCAAAAGTCTGCTCAAGACAGTCCACATTTGTCACATGTTTAGCATATATGTTATTACGTACACATTTTGACATGTGATCAAACGTAGTGTGCACTAAACCTTAGTTGCATACATGCAATGTGGAAATCTATCCTCTGAAGCCTTGGAAGTGATAGTCCCAGTGGACAGGAGGCAGTTATGTTGGTTGTCAGCCAAGTTACCTGAGCAGAATTTTTCTAAGATTAATTTTTTACTAGAAATCGTTTTATTATTATTATTATTTTTGTTGTTAATAGTAAGGCTATGTTCACACAGCTTATCCACGGCGTAATTGCGGGGACAGAGTTCGGCCACAATTATGCCGTGTGCCGTGCAGCAGGAGGGGTGGGGGGGGGGGGCCGGCAGCTCGCCCGCCCAATAGACATTCATTATCCACGCCGTGAATAATTGACATGTCACTTTCTCCTCGCTCGCTGTATTTCGTGAACGGGAAGAGGAGACAGAATCCATAGTTCTCTATGAGAATTGTGAATTACCGTAATGACTAGGACGGATTCCAGCCGTAATTCACGCAGTACGGCGCGAATTCCATACTGAAATCCGTTCCAAAATAATCCGTGTGAACATAGCCTTATAATAATCATAATAATATTATTATAGTTATTATTATTGTTGGGAAATACTTGTAAGCACAAGTGGCATTACCTTTGATTCCTTTAAGTGGCCTTCTTGCATATGAGACTAATTATGAACTCATATTGATCGTCAAAAATCTCTGCCTCTGCTTCCTATTTCACGTCACCATTTTCTGAGCTCACAGCATTGTATCAAACACTTCCTCATCTGTTATTTTTCCTGTGGTGAAATGTTCCTCTTTCTTCTCAGCACTATCCAGTATCTTAAGGGACACTTCCCAATATGGGTGGATAGCTTCTTGTGCCCGCTGACGCCTCTTCATCTCAAAACTTGTTTCACAAAGCACTTCCGGTCGCACAGTAAATTAGTAGGCAGCAAGACTCCACATGTCAAGTTACTAGTGTGACAACCACTGCTCTTTACTACCAGGAAATGTACGGTTTTGTAATGTGTTTGTTTTCTTTTTAGAATCTGCCTTTGGTTATTTTAAACTTTTCAAGAAAGATTTGTTCTAGAGCTGGCTTCATGTAGTTATTGAGTGCTTTCAATTTTTAATTATATGAATGTGTTTCATGGAACATCTGGGTAAAATAAATAATTTGCTCTGTATTAGACCAAAATATTACTGTTACTGCTAATAATTCAGAAACTTTTTTATTAAAATAAAAAAGGATGGAGAAAAAAATGTGTCTCAATTGCACGTGAAGTAAAACTAATGACAAATCTATAGAGCACAGAAACCAAACTAAAAGAGGTTAAAAGCATTTAAAAAAAATACCACAAGATTTAGAACACAAAAATAAGCAACTATGGTACGTACCTATCATGTTTTTCCAAAAATAAGACAGGGTCTTATATTATTTTTGTTTCCAAAAAAAGGGCTTATTTTTTTAACACGACGGGGGCAGACACTGCATGCTGGGACATTTAGGGCCACATATATGAAAACTGTCTAGGTCTAAAACTCACTTTGCTGCCCATAGCAACCATTCAGAGCACCCCACTCATTTTTCCAGAGCACTATATGAAATGAAAGGGGCGCTCTGATTGGTTGCTATGGGCAACAAAGTGAGTTTTAGACCTAGACCGTTTTCATACATGTGGCCCTTAGTTCTTTGGCAGCTGCTGTGGAACTACAAGTACCACCGTGTATATACAAACACATACACCCCATGGTTTTTGACTATAGGGTATGTACTGTGTGTGTGTGTGTATGTATGTATATATATATATATATATATATATATATATATATATATATATATATACAAACACATATAGACACACTGTACATAACCTGTAGTCAAAAACGATGGAGTGTGTCGATTCTTTAAGTGCCTTATCTTAAAGGTGTGGCTTTCTGAGGGACTACAAGTCCCAGCAAGTTCCAGTAGCCATACTTTCAGATAAGGGATTGTTTGTGTGATTGTATAGATGTGAGTGCATATGTATGTGTGTGTATACACTGAACTTTCACTTACACATAGCCCTCTCTGGCCTGGGCTGAAGGACCTGCGTGTCATGTGACTGTGACATCATCTCAGGTCCTTAAAGAGAACCTGTCACATAGATTATGCCCCCTTGCTGAGGGCAGCACAAGCTAGTGTCAGGCATGCTGTTTCCAGCGCTGTGTCCCTTATTCTGTAAGATGCTGGAGTTTTCGGGTATTTAATGCTCAAATCTGCACTTTTCAGCATGAAGAGTCATTTGAAGAGTCCTACAGAGTGTCAGTTTTTTTCAAACCCCGCCAATCGGAGGCTAGTCCCGCCCACCTCAACTGACAAACCTGTTACTTTGAATAGGTAGAAACATGTGAATAACTCAGTAGGCGGAGCTAGCCTTTGGTGGGTGGAGCTAACACCTGCTCATGAATAAGGGGTAAATGCTCTAAAACTGCTGCATCTTACAGAATAAGGGACACAGCGCTGGAAACAGCAGGTCTGACACTAGCTTGTGCTGCCCTCAGCAAGGGGGGCACAACCTATGTGACAGGTTCCCTTTAAGCCTGAAAACACTGGAGGTTTCCAAAAAGCCTCCGGTTTAACAGGCTCTTTTTGTGGGTGGGCGGGGCTCGGTAATGGCACTGCCCAGGAGGCGGGCACCAAGTGGCATCACTAAGGAGGCATTGACTAACTAGTGCTTATTTTTGGAGTAGGGCTTATATTCAGTGCCTACTCCAAGAACCTGTGAAAATTAGGCTAGGGCTTATTTTTGGGGTAGGGCTTATTTTTGGAAAAACACAGTATTAAACCCAAACACCCAGAATAACAATAAGCAATATATCCAAAATAACAAATATCCATAGAAATAGCAGGAAAAAAATAATGATAATTAAACTACTAATCGAAAAGTGAAGATATGACCAAGAAGAAATTAAAGAAGCTAATATAAAGGACTAGGAATCACCCAAAAGAGTATCCCACGCCTTTCGCCTCAGTGGGATTTCTCCCGATTCTCTCTCCCAGTCATACATCCTTATTTACACTCTCTCAGTTTATTTCTAGTCATTTATATGAGCTTCCTTAAATTTAATTTCTTCTTGGTCATAGCTTGACTTCGCTTGTTGGTTATAGTAGCTAAAAGAGGTGTTCCGGGATCTACCAATGCTTGTTGGTCCATCGGGGCATGAGTAAAAATAGAAGTTAAAACTCATACTTTCCTCCCGAATGGTCTCCTTCAGTCCTGGCTGCTGGTGCGTTCATCCCAGAAGTAGCCAGTGAACATTCAACGTTCATGTGACAGGTGCAGCCAATCATGGGCCACAACGTCACATGCCTGTAATTGGCTGCCGCTGTCACGTGAATGAAGACCGTTCCATGCTTCAGTGTTAATGAACGTACCGGCAGCCGGGCTGATGGAGACCCCTGGGGGGGTAAGTATGAGTTTTATCTTCTATTTTTACTCATATATTTTCATTTCTGTGCAATAAAGATTTGTAATTTTTAGTTCATGTGCAATTGTAACACTATATTTTCTATTGTTTTCTTCTTTTTCTAAAATATTATGGATATAATAAACAGATTTTCTGCAGGTCATGACTAATCAATTACTTTACATAAAGTCTTAATTGCCTATACAGCTTTTTTTTGTAAAACCGCATGTAACACAATTTATCCGTGTTTTTAAATGACTTGGTAAGTGGCCACACATATTCGAGCTCAACAATTGCAAAACCACACAGCCATGAAAAATGTTATCGATAATTAATGTTATCAATGGTAGTGTGGTTTTTCTGGTGATGACCTACAAACAAGTACAGCCATTTATCAAGCAAATTAAAAACAACGGGTGTAATGTGCTTCATGCAGTTCTTGCCCACATCATGGCCATACTGTGTATTTTTACTCTTGCCTCTGGAAGTAGTCACCATTTTTAGCATATAAGTAGATTATTAGCATATAAACAGAATTACACCCCCCATTTGCTTCCTCACCTAATGCTCTCTCAGTGCATATGCTCCAGTAGTTTTGCTGGTTTGTTAGCGGTGGTATTATATTCATGTTTATTGGCAACATCTGAGTTAATTAGAGACACACCGGTAGATGTATTTTAATTGCACACTAGAAACACACTGCTTCTCTGTGTAACATCATGGGAAAGTCTAAATAAACCAGCAAGATATCGGGAAGAGAATTGTGGACTTGTACCAGTCTAGTTCATCCTTGGGTGCAATTTCCAGATACCTGAAGGTGCCTCGTTCATCTGTACAAACAAGATGGGAATGTTCAGCCATCATACCGCTCAGGAAGGAGTTGGGTTCTGTGTGATTAATGTTTGAAAATGCACACAGGGACAAAGACCTACATTTTTGGAAACATGTCCTGTGGTGTGACAAAACTAAAATTGGACTGTTTGGCCATAATGACTATTGTTACATTTGGAGAAAAAAGGGAGAAGCTTTGAAACCTAAGAGCACCATCCCAACCGTGAAACACGGGATTGGCAACATAATGTTATGGGGTTGTTTTGCTGTAGGAGGGACTGCTGCACTTCACAAAATAGATGGCATCATGAGGAAAGAAGACTATGTGGCAATACTGAAGCAACATCTCAAGACATCAGCCAGGAAGTTAAAGCCTGGGCGTAAATGGGTCTTCCAAATGGACAATGACCCGAAGCATACTGCCAAATTGGTTACAAAGTGGCTTAAGGATAACCAAGTCAATGTTTTGAAGTAGCCATCGCAAAGCCCTGATTTCAATCCAATTGAAAATGTATGGGCAAAAACAGTGAGAAAAACATTCATATGTGTCTTTTTATATAGTGTATGTAAACTTCTGGTTTCAACTGTATAAGAGAGTCTCCAGGGTTTCTGTAATCCTGCACCAATTATATATTTTTAAATATTAGTGTTTAAATATGTGTGTATTTCTACAATAAAGATGGAACCTTATATGTAATATTTTAAGTATAATCCTTTTCATGTTCGGTTTAAAGTAGTGAGGATACAGTGGACTTATAGTTATAACTCTGCTGTTTTAATGAGAGGATCACACTCATGACTGACAAGAATGCTATGCATATGTATATGTAGTAGCCTGTCAATCATGGGTGTGATCCCCTCATGAATACAGCAGTTATATACATATACAGCGGGTGAAATAAGTATTGAACACATCACCAATTTTCTAAGTAAATTTATTTCTAAGGGTGCTATTGACAGGGGTGTACCTAGAGAAGCCTGCATCCCTTTTTCAAACTTTTGGATAGCTCCCTCTCCCGCCAGCCCCTTCTCCAAGGATGTGCTATCTGGCCCCTGAAAAGTCTTTGATTCTGTACCAGACCCATTGCATACTGTATAATCTCCCGGAACACCTCATCACTGCTGCACTTATGAAACTGTGTGAAATACCTCCAGGGAAGACATAAGAGCACCCTGCACCAAGGAAGCGAATCCTATGTCGCCAGTCACTCTTGGTACCCCAATTCCCTTCAACTGACCTCTCTGAACTTCTGGTGGCAAACTCTCGCGCAGGATGTTAAGGACTTTGTTCCTGCTTGTCCCATAGCAACAGCTCCCATCAGAAGCCCGTTTGTTTCCTACAGCCCCTACCAGTGCTTGAAACTACTTGGACCCATATCACTATGGACTTCCTGACCCATCTACTGTCCTCTTCGGGCTGCTCTTTGATCTGGGTTGTTTCTTCCTTCTTCACATCTTCCGTTTGCATGGGATGCCGACTCATATTGTCTCCGACAGAGAGTTGAGTTTACTTCCTGATTCTGGCAAGCCCATCGTTCCAAGCTCCTCGGTATACAATCCCCCGACTAATGTCTAGGTGGAACGGGTGAACCAGATACTGAAAGGTTATCATCACCACTTCATGTCTGGACAGCAAGATGACTGGGCAGACCTATTATTCTGGGCAGAATTTGCATGTAACAGCAATTCCAGTGAGTCCTCGAGGGATACCCCCTTCCACATTGTCTTGAGTCTGCATCCTTGGCTCCCGCTCTTCCAGCCACCACAGATATTCTAGCAGTCAATTATCAACTATGTAACTTCAGGCTAATATGGCAACAAGCTGGCTAAAGTCTTCTTCAGTCCTCTGTATGGATCAAAAAGCAAGCCAACAAGAAGCGCAGGCTTCTACCTGTGTTCCATCCCGGAGACAAAGTCTGGCTCTCTCTTAGAAACAGACACCTGTGGGTGCCAAGCCTAAAGCTAGCACCTCGTTACCGCAATCCCTTCTCTGTGCAACAGATAAACCCAATCTCGTACTAGTTCCACCTTCCTCCATCTCTCCATATTCCCAACATCTTCTATGTGTTCCTTCTCAAACCTCTTGTTCTTAACTGGTATACTCACAAAACTGTTGCCCTTTGCAGTGGGTCTATGGCTGAGGACACTTATGAAATCAAAGAGATCCTGGACATGAAGCATTCTCTGGGGAAGGTCTAACATCTCATCGATTGGAAGGGTTGTGGTCCTGAGGAGAGGTCCTGGGAACCTTGTGAAAATGTTAATGCCCCGTGTTAATCCAGCATTTTCACAAACTCCGGGCTCCGAAGAGGGGAGTCCATAGGGTACTGTAGCAATGTGCGCTCCAGTCTGTGGCTGCACCTGCTGCTCCGCTTCCTTAGCGGGCTGTACTGCTCCACTGCTCAGCTGTCCTGGCTCTACACACTGTTTTCCTGGCCTCCTCGCCGGCGTCTCCCTCCTCAGCTACTGTTTCTGGCAGCATCTCTTCTTATGGCCACTAGGGTGCGTGCACTGACTCCCTTTGGTTTAAAGGTCCTGCACGCGTCAGTCAATACTTCCAAAGCCAATCACCTCAGTCTATGGGTCTTTTATGGACACCTATTCCAGCACCCTACCTACATCAAGGGTAGCAACCGGGGGGTTTCCCGCAGCAAAGACCAACCGGCCTTGCGGCAAACTCTAGTAAAGACCGGGAGCCCCTTAGACTCCGCTCCTCACAGTAGGTTATGCCAACCTCCATAGGTGAACTAGTGGATCCACCACCTGTCTCCAGTGTCTCATCGTGACATACTGCCAGAACACAAATTACCACCACATAGTGACTGAATAATACCGTTATACTATTACTGAATAAAGATCAGTATGCAAAGTCCAAAAATTACTGTCTTAAGGACCATTTCATACTATGTACCAGTTGTAGACAGTCTCTGCAGGCGTATATTGCAGTTACATCCTGTGACTCACAGGTGACATCTTCTCTGATGAGTCATTCACTTTCCCTTTTCTTCTCCATCCAGTCCAGACCACCATGACGACTCCTCCCAGCTACCACTTGTTCTTGCAGAATTTGCATACGAATATCTTAGAATCCTCATTTTTCCAGCATGTCCCTCACCTCTGTACAAACTTCTCATGAGTGGGATAGTGGGTACAGGCCATAGCTTACAGCCATAGTCTCCTAGAAGGGTGGGGAAGAACAGAGAACTGGTGATTATGCTACAGCTTCAGCCTGTACTCAGGATCATATCACAAGGTATGTATGTAGGGGTTTCAGGTAGGTTTGTAGGCAAGGTCCTAGGTAGATAGGTTAAAAGGCAAGACCCCAGGTATGTAGGTAAACCCCTGTTAGGCTGGTAGGCCCTAGGTAGGTTGGTAGGCTTAGGCATGCTCCAAGTAGGTAGGTAGGTTGGTAGCCCTCAGGACAGAAGCTGGGCAGGCCCCAGTTAGGTAGGTAAGTGGTAGGTAGGCAAAAGTTAGGTAGGAAGATAGGTCCCAAGTAGGTAGGTCCAAGGTAGGTAAGCCCCAGGTAAGTGGTAGGTGGGCCCCAGTTTGATAGGTAGATAGACCCCAGGTAGGCAAATAAGTGGCAGGTAGGCCCCAGCTAGGTAGGGCCCTATAGTGAAAAAAATCCGCACCTGTCTACCCTTTCCCATGATGAGCTGCAGACTGGCTCTTTCGAGTGAAGCCCAGCATAGCGGCAGTCCGTGCAACCCCGGAGATTGAGGGCATATGCCCTCAATCCGTGACTTGCCGCTGAACGCTCAAGACAGAGAGCCCAGCCATTCTGGGACAAGACGTGCCCACGAGGCCGGGATCCCTGGTTGGCACATCTACATAGAGATGGCCTAAGCTACAAGAAGATACCCAATACCCTGAAAATGAACTGCAGCACGTTAGCCAAGACCATACAGTGGTTTAACAAGACACTTTCCACTTAGAATAGGCCTTGCTATGGTTGAACAAAAAAGTTGCGTGCACTTGCTCAGCATCATATCCAGAAATTGCCTTTTCAAAATAGATGAATGCTGCCAGCATTGGTGCAGAGAGTTTAAATAGGTTGTGGGTCAGCCTGTCAGTGCTCAAACCACACACCACACATTGCATCAAATTAGTCTGCATGGCTGTTATCCCAGATGGTGTCAAGCGTTTGTGGTGGCAACTAGGCGAGGAGTAGAAAGACCAGTGTGTCTTGCTTATAGTCAAGCAGGGTGGTAGAAAAGTCATGGTCTGGGTCTGCATGAGTGCTGGCGGATGTGGGGAGCTACAGTTCATTGAGAGAATCATGAATGCCATGAAGCAGATCATGATCCTCTCCTTTGTGGGCCGCAGGGCAATATTCCAACATGATAATGACCCCAATCACACCTCCAAGACGACCACTGACTTGCTAAAGAAAATGAAAGTCTTGTACTGGCCAAGCATGTCTCCAGACTTAAATCCTATTGAGCATCTGTGGAGCACCCTCAAATGGAAGGTGGAGGTGTGCAAGGTCTCTAACATATACCAGCTCTGTGATGTCGTCATTGAGGAGTGGAAGAGGTTTCAAGTGGCAACCTTTGAGGCTCTAGTAAATTCTAGGCCTAAGAGAGTTAAAGCCGTGCTGGAAAATAATGGTGGCCACAGAAAATATTGACAATTTGGGCAAAATTTGTCTTTTCAGTCTGCTTGCAGGGAGCCTAGGAGAGGTAAGCTGTGTCAACCTTTCCATTTTTGGTGGTGGTGCTGTGTGGCGGCATTGCTGCTGTGATGCTGTGCTTGTGTGGTGGTACAGCCCAAAGCCAGGGGGCTAGGTTTGGCAGCAATGGGTCTGTTGGGCCACTGGGTTGTGCCCCACATTTGTGTGGCTTTTGCTGCGGTGGTGGTCGTCATGCAGTGCTAACCCCATTAGTGTAGGGACCCACTTTAAAGCGGTCGCCGGGACGTGGCAACGTATAGTGTGAGGATGTGCGGTTCATGCCTCTCCCTTCCGTGTTTTTATTTATATAGCGCCAACATATTCCGCAGCATTTTACAGTTTAGAGGGTATAAGTACAGATAATAATACAAACATTACACAATAAAAAGCTTACAATCTATCAGAGTATATGGGTGAGAAGAAGATTGGGAAGTGCTAAGTTTACAATGGCCCATCCATGTTTTTTTTTTTTTTTTTATAACATTTTATTCAATTTTTAACAAATTTTTGTTGACAAGACATAACAAAACGTACCAAATCACGCATATAGCATTGCAGGCCGAGCGAGGACAAGCTGAGAGACTATGGCAAAAATCATGACAGTGGTAATTATCACAGGCAAAAGAGAATGACAAAAACATGTGGCCAAGTCATGAACCTCAGTCATAAGTAATTTCTGCCGGTGAGTACGACTCCAGAAAGGAGCAGCTCTCAGGTTTACCAGTCTCCGCACTCAGCACGCGGCTCACATGTCATAGTATAGCATAGGTAATAAACACCATAACACCAACAGTATAGTAAAAAAAAAAGAACACATAAATGACTAGTTGTATAAATAATTGACCAATTATCTAGTGTACATGCCTTTTCCTCATCACCCCTAAAATCTACTCTAATTCCGAGAAACCCCCGATCTCTTCCCAATCTGACCTTTTCATTAGCTTTTGAACATGTCATGGCTATGAGGGAGGACGGAGCAAGAAATCAATGTATGTCCTAAACGTATAGGGCCACAGGAGATGCCCGGCTATCTAAGATGTGTTCAGGCATCAAACCTGCAGTCGACCCAAGGTGCCGCCAAGTCCCTCTTTACAATACCATGTTGTGAACTGGAACGTTTGCATCAAGGCCGTGACTTCTCCATCAGAAAAATGAGACTCGATAAAGGTGCGCCACCGCTTAAAGAAACTTGGTGTACGCGTCTCCTTTTTCCTCTCTGCTTCCAGTTTATCAGAAATTAGGTAATCTTTCATCTGTCTCATCTCTTTAGAAAGAGGAGGAAGAGATGGTTTAAGCCAGGCCTGGAGCAAGCTCCTCTTTGCAACCACGAGGGCTATGTGGACTATTCCTGGGAGGCGTGGTGTCTGTACCGTACCCTCCGTGCCAACTCGGCAAGTCATGTCCGTCTCCGGGGGCCTTGGGCAATGGAAGATCAGCACATCATGGTGTTTGTCAAGCGATATGGCAAAGTGCTGATTAATATAGGCAATTATGTCTTCCCAGAAAGCCTGTACTTGGTCACATTCCCAGATCCCGTGCCATAGGTCTGTCTTGAATGACCCACATTTAGGGCAGTTTTGTTTCCTATCTGGAAATTTTTGGGAGGGGGGGAGATTAAAGCCATAGATGGCATTATGAATAATCTTGAGGAAGGATTCCCTCCACTTTTCACAGGCAACATGTCTGCGGACTTCCTTGAGTCCAAACAGGATCTTGTCTGGATCTAGGTCAGCTACATGTAAGAGCGACGTTTCCAAAGGTGAAAAAGCGTGGGAATCGGTTTCACCAAGATAAATCTCAGAGCCCAGTAAAGACCAGATAGGCTGCATGAGTTTCTATTGGCCTCTAAGAGAGCGTCAAATGTATTTGGAAAAATTTCCTTAGAGGCATCCTTCAGTCTGCTAGAACAGAAAAGAGATAGCTGATAGGCTGGCAATGTGTGTGATCCCGGGAGAGAGAATTTGGCGAGCAAACCTCAGTAGGGGTAAGCCACCTTCTCCCTTCTCATATGCTTTAGCTGACTCACCGATTCCAGCACCTTTACCTCCATATTCGGAACATGGGGTTGGTCCCTCCCCCATAGCGAAGTCTGGGTTATCCCACAGAGGTAAGGCTTTGACATAGCCAGGATAAAAATAACTTTTTGCGTATTATCCTCCAGGTGAGGAATCGGTGGTCCGGAACCCCCCGACGAAAGAAAGATGATTTGACTATGGGAGGGAGCTTAGAGGCTTTAGTAATCGAAAGAGAGCCATCGGTTCCAGTTGGTAACAATTAATTCCCTTTCAGGTACAGTTAGGAATTAGCGTAATCAAATCTCAACAATCCAGTCCTACCTCATGCCTACCCAGGCAGGCCTTAAGTTATTAGCCCTGATGTATGGCGGAGGTTAGTCCCCCCTTCGAAGGGGCCAACATTAGATTTTTGTAACGCGAGACGAGGCTTACTTCTCGCCAACAATGAACCAAACAGGGAAAACGACGGAGTTGATTTATCACCACCCCGCCCCCACACCCCCACCGACCCCCCAGCCCACCCCCCTTCCCCCCCCCCCCCCACCCCCCCCCCCGTTCAACGTCCACGGAGTGTCCTAAAGAGAATGGGAATTCTTCTTAGTAAAGGATATGTGCAGCTTCGGGAAACAGATCATTTTAATTTAGCGTGACATCTACCACGATGGCAGAGGGGCAAGGTTTACCACGGTTTAATTCCTGAGAAATCTTTCTCAAACGGTAGGGGGATATTGAGTTTATATATGGTATCGGAGCGGATCCGGCCTATCTTGATTCCCCAGGTAGGTACAATATCAGTTTGGGAGCTTGGCCTATGTCTATGCCTAAGAGCAGAGTTATCTCAATTTTGGGATGACAAGCTTCCAATTTTAGCAATTCACTCTTAGAGGGTTGACCCTGTAGCCAGAGAGGGAGCCAAGAAAAGGTGAGAGCGTCACAAAAACTTGAGATAGATGTTTTCCGGATCCCGACATGAACAGGAATCATAGTCATTGCGAAAAGGGCCGTTTTCACCACCCTACCCCCCAATTTTTTATGCCCTCAAAAAAGTCCGAATCCTCCAACTGTCTCGAACTAAGGGTTATAAGCAAGGTCGAAGAGGAGGGGGCAACAAAGGTGATCATCCCTGCTAGTTCCTTTTGGAGGTGTATTGGGGGGGATAAGAAGCACGAATGGTGTGTAAGCGTGAACAGGGTCAGTGTATCAAGGCCGATAAAAAGGTCTAAAAGGAGCCCTGAAGACCCACAAACCCTATCCAGGACCAGCCAGAGCCATTCCACCAGCGCACATTATCAAAGGCCTTTTCAGCATCGATGGTCACGAGCATGGATGTTCGCCAGGAAATGGGTTCGCGCCTAACTCTTTCAAGCCAATGAAAGAACTTTTCTAATATTCCCCACTGCCGACTGCCCCTTTATGAATCCTCCTCTGTGAGGGGCCCAATCAGTACGCATGACATCTGCTAAGCTGATCGGCCCATTATCTTAGACAAAATGTTTTGGTCCAAATCAATTAACGTGATAGGCCTGGTATGAGGGGGGTGGTGGGGGTCATCTTTCCTCTCTTCGGGATGACATTGCAGAAATGCTGTCATTAGATTCAGAGGCGTATCGTGGCCACAATGCAATATGGGTTTTTAATATTGAGTGTTGGCGGTGGGGAGACACTTGTTCATTCAAAATGTGGTCGAGCTACAGGTGCCTCGAAAACCCATCCGGCACCGGTGCTTTACCGCCCTTCAGACTGGCGAATGGCAGTCTCTACCTCCTGTTTCAGATATTTCCAAAGTAAGTTCTCTCCCTCTGGGCCTTCTGACAGCCGAGGCCAGCTTGATTTTAGAGAGGTAACTTCATGCTATCCTCATCATGCTATACTCTCTGCGCTCTAGAGTCCGCGTAGAAGTGCAGTAGCGTGGTCGTTTATTCAGGGACGGGGATCATTGAGGTAGTGTCCTCCCTGAGGGTGCGGATGGAAGTGATGTGGGAAGGTTTAATTGCTCCACGACTGAGCATGGAGAGAAGCTTTACCGCCTATGTTCCAAGTGTATAAAGACGAGAGGATTTGCATATGGAATCTATGGACCTCCTCCCTGCGGTTGGCCCAAGTTATAAATTCTCGTTTGGCATCCCTCACATGCGATTCCTATCTGATGATGTGTTGGTCGGCAAGAAGTTCCTATAGGCCTCTATACACACATCTCTGACGATTCCGCAAAGGAAGCCGCCAGTTTACTCTATACGCAGACGTATACGCTATGATCCATGCCTCTCATAAGGACAACTTTGGCGGTGGCCCAGTATAAGGATGCGTCTGAGGTATGGCGCTCATTATTAGCCGCAAAAACTCTACCCACCATCCCATACATATCAGGCAAATTGTATCCGTTTAGCTAAATAAAGAGGGGAAATTTCCAGATAATAAGTCAGATCCCTTTGGGAAACATTCGGCACTATATATATGGAAGAGATCACGGCGAGTGGTCAGATATGACCATATTTGGATGTGTGTTTGCTCCCACTGACTGTCAAAAGTCCCTCAAAAACCAGAAAGAAAATCCGACGTGACCAGGTTTTGTAAAAACTGGGGAAAAATTTAAAGTAAAGTCTCTGCCACGGGGTTACTCTCCCTCCAACAGTCAGAAAAACCTGTAGCCCCCAAAAACCAAATGTCGAAATTACTCCCCTACCCTGCCTGGGGGCTGGGGCCGATCACATCGGGACCCTTCTCCTTTCCCCCGGGGGGTGTTAAAATGAGTTCATGTCCCCCCTTAAAATTCGGGAAGCGATTATGATCTCCCGGGGTTCATCTTTCAAGTTTTTTTAAAAAAGGGGGGGGTTTTGGGCCCCATTAGGCCCATAAGCGTTAAAAGGAGGCTAAGGTTCCCCCCCCCCTTTTTAAAAGCCCCGATTTTGGACCCCCCTTCTTCGTCATGCTTGTGGGGTTTAATTCGTGAGGGAAGTTCTTGGGGAAATAAGTTGTGAAAACCCCCAGCCCTACCTGAATTAAAGGGGGAACCCAAGGCATTTCCCCCCATATTTTTCTCCGAGGGCCTGATATCATCCGCAGTCAAATGTGATCTTGTAGAAATGCGATATCGGGGTGGAGCCTTTTAAAAATGGGGGGGCCCAAAATTTTTTTTCCCCTTTTTTAAAGGGGGCGGAGCCCCCTTTGTATTCCCCCGAGATAATTCAATATCCAAAGGGGGCCCTACAAGTGGGTCTTCTGGGTGAGAGAGGGCCCGGGAAATTAAAGAGGGGGGATATCCGCCCCAGGACTTTGTTGAGGCAATAGGGGGATGGAATAGGCCCCCCCAAATACAAATTAAGGCTAACATTTAACAAAGGCATAAATAAAAAAAAATCTGGAAAAAAAAAGGGGATTTCAAACATTAAACCCTTTCCCCCCGGAAAAAGGGGAAATTTGCCCCGGGGAAAGCTAACCCTTTTCCCTTTGGGTTTAAATTTACCCCCTTTTTTCTACCAGCGAGAGACTTTTCCCCCATGAGGGAAAAACCCCCCCATCCCCCCCAAGTGGAAAAAACCCGGCTAACTACCCCCCGCAATTTAAATTTTCTGTAGTTGGAGAACCCCGGGGGAAAATGTTAGAAAGCTAGGTGAGCTTAAACACTGGTACCTGGGCCCCAGAAAAACTTAAGAGAAAAAAAAGAGGGGGAAAACTCACGCTTGTGGACCACTGGCAGGTAAGGAGGAGAGCAATGGCCCACACATCAGTCCTGATCCGAGTCCAGGTTAAGGTTTTTCTTAGGTGAACGACTTCCTTGGGGGAATACGGCGGCGAAGACAGAGCCCAGGGGTCTTCCCTGGACCTTTGACTGTGTTTGTCCGGTGCCACATCCAGTTTCAGTCCCCTAGAAAGAGAAGTGGGGGTTTTCAGCCGAGTCCCCCCTTGCAGTACTCCGCGAAACGCAGGTTCTGCTTCAGCAGGGTCAGTGAAGAACTCGGGGGTCCGTTGGGGTCCAGCACCTTCAGAGTCGCCGGATATAAAATCTGGAACAGTATTTTCTGACGTAAAAGAGCTGTGCAGATCCCGCTTAAAGATCTACGTTTCTTTGAGACCTCTGCCGAGAAATCCTCAAAGAGGAGCACCTTGTGACCCCTTAATAATAGCGGAGCTCCCAACTTGCGGTACGCACTAAGCACCTCCTTCTTGTCATTAAAGTCCAGAAATTTCATGATCACCGTGCGATTTCTTGGTCTGGAGCGAGCCCCTTGGCTTTGTGACTGTGAGGGAACATTCTCTGGGCCTATGCGGTGAGCCCTCTCAATGCGACAGCTATGGCGGACACCGAGCGCCCTGGGCAGTTCTTCTTGACAAAGGTCTAATAAGTCCCTTTGCTTAAAGGATTCAGGGAGACCCACCATCCTCAGATTACTCCTTCTGGAGCGGTTTTCTAAGTCCTCTATGCGCTCTTGTTGTACATTCTGAGCTTTAGCGCACAGTTATAGCTTTGCATTCAGCGCGCTGTTATCTGCCTCTAGGTCATTAACCCTTAAAGGGGTTGTCTCACTACGAAGATTATAGTTGGAAATGTGGGGACCAAAAATCTAAGGATGTACGTCCTTGGTTACTATTGGCAAAGTGCTATGGTTTTAGAGAACGGGCTGTTTACATGTGCTTAGCAACGGTGTTTGTTTACTGGTCAGGGGAAGCATCTGTCCTGCCCAGGTCGTGCACATGCCAAAGGAAAGGCAGTGAAGAGGAGGGGCAGGGGTTGTGTGTATTGGCAGGCATGGAGGAGAAGCAGTGAAGAGGACATCCCCTCTGCATGTCCTCTCACTGCTTCTCCTCCTTGCCTGCCAATACACACATCCCTGCCCCTCCTCTTAACTGCCTTTCCTTTGCTTGTGCACGACCTGGGCAGGACAGAATGCTTCCTTGACAGTAAACAAAACACCGTTGCTAAGCACATGTAAACCAGCCGTTCTCTAAAACCATAGCACTTTGCCAATAGTAACCAAGGACGTACATCCTTAGATTTTTGGTCCCCACATTTTCAACTATGATCTTCATAGTGAGACAACCCCTTTAATTCCAGCTTATCCAGCCTGGTAGAATGTGACTGTAACTCCTGTTGCAGGTTGGCCAGTGAAGCCTGCACTGTTGCTTCCAGGGCAGCTTGCAGGTCAGGAGCAATCTGCCTAGCCACCTCAGTAGCCAGCAGCTTGTAGTCAATGCCCTGGATGGTTGTGCTTTCAGCAGGGGCTGACTTCTGAGCTGCCTGGGGGCTATTTGGGGTAAGGAGAGTCTCTGGCTGCCCAAGGGATTCTCCCCTACCGGACCGCTCACCTGCGGTGTCTCGTAGGGGCTTGGCGGGCTGAGGCTGTGGAGTCGGCGCCATCTTGGATTCCGAGTGCGGCAGGTCTCGTGCTGCTCCTGACTTCTGGGTGCTGCGCAGGACGTATCGGTCCATCCGCAGAGGTTGCGGCCAGGTTGCAGGCGAGTGCCAGTGGTGTCGGCGGGCGGTCAGCGCTGCTAATCGCAGCTATTGAGCGGGTCTGGTGGCGGGCGCGAAGGAGCCGACGTGACCTACATCCTCCCGCGGCAGCGCCGGAACCGGAAGTCATATGTTTCTTAGGGCTAGAGTTTGAGTGAGGCTTGGACTAACCCTAACCCTGCAGTTCTTCAGATGTGCCTCATGTTCCTTTCTTCCTAAATCTGAGGTTCCCCTAGATATTCCCTAGGGTTAGTTTTCGAGTTAAAGGGGTTGTCTCACTACAAGGATCGCTGCTTTTTATGTTAAAGATCGTGCAAAAACAAGTCACTTTGCAATATACTATATGTCCATTAACATTGTCCTACCTATTCCTAGATATCCCCTCTTGCATGGAATGCATCTGCTAAACAGGACGATAAAGCTACAGACCTGTTTACTATCAATTGATAGGGGGCCAGCAATGGACGGTATAGCTACAGACATGGCTTCTACTGCAGCCTAGTAGAAGCCAGTAAACACGTCCCTGAATTCAAAATGAAACCAAGAAAACAGGACTGAGGTAAGATGAATCGATGTAGTGAGACAACCCCTTTAAGGCTAGACTAACCGTAAATCTGAAGTTCCTCAGATGTTCCCTAGAGTTAGGGTTGGAGTTAAGGCTAGACTAACCCTAAATCTGAAGTTCCTCAGATGTTCCCTAGAGTTAGGGTTGGAGTTAGGGCTAGATTAACCCTAAATCTGAGGTTCCCCTAGATGTTCCCTAGGGTAAGGGTTGGAGTTAGGGCTAGACTAACCCTAAATCTGAGGTTCCCCTAGATGTTTCCTAGGGTTAGAGTTGGAGTTAAGGCTAGACTAAATCTAAGGCTCTCCCGATGTTCCCTGGAGTTAGGGTTGAACTAACCCTAACCCTGTGGTTCCTCAAATGTGCCTCATATGTTCCCTAGGGTTAGTCTTGGAGTTAGGGCTTGACTAATCCTAACCATGCCATTCCCCACATGTGACCTGGGGCTTAAGTTGGAATTAGGATTCGGATCAGTTTTTGCGTTACCAGTGTGAGATCCCTGTGCAAGGAATTAATCAGAACTATGGAAGCCGGGAGCGTAAGGCTGGTGATTGTATGAACAACAACCATCCATGAGCCGCCATTACCCCTTGTTGACTACCAAAGACTTGGCCGGCTTAGGGCTGTGGGTGAGGGTCTGCATGATCCTCATATTCTATGAAGGATGTTTAGATTCCAGTCACAGTTCAAAAGCTTCTTCTTGAAACATCTAGATAACCAAATGTTGGGTTATAGGACAGTGTTACCCAGCCAGTGAGGACCCTGTTTGTACAATGAAGACCCTAGAAGTAGCGTCTGCATCCTCTTTGCTAGATTTCTAAAGGGACGGCTCGTACTCGTGTTTTTATACCACCTGTACATTCTTGAGGTCTCTCTGTTCCCACCACATTTGACCGGGCATCGAGCCATACCAGAATTAACAACAACCATGAATCCACAAAGCCGAGACACTGTCTGCAGATAATTTATTGGCATCTAGAGAAGAAAAATACTACATAGTTGACACGATATTTAAAAAAACGTCACATTTTTTATGAAAATTTTTGTAAATCCTTGACTCCAGATCCTCCTTCACTCTTCGGCTTTCTGTGGACACAAATTCAAAAAGAGAAATTTTAGTCATTGGGTTCCTCTAAGGCGACGTCTTTTCTAAATTTAATTTAAGTTTATGAAATTTCAGAGTTTGACAACTTATATGAATAGAAATAAAATGGTTTTGTTCCAGACTTTTAGGGACCATAAGGTAATTTTCTATACAATGTTGATCAGGGATGAGTGTGAGGGGAGATGTGGAGCAGGTTGATCAGGGATGAGGGGAGATGTGGAGCAGGTTGATGAGGATGAGGGGAGATGTGGAGCAGGTTGATCAGGGATGAGGGGAGATGTGGAGCAGGTTGATGAGGGTGAGGGGAGATGTGGAGCAGGTTGATGAGGGATGAGGGGAGATGTGGAGCAGGTTGATCAGGGATGAGGGGAGATGTGGAGCAGGTTGATCAGGGATGAGGGGAGATGTGGAGCAGGTTGATGAGTGTGAGGGGAGATGTGGAGCAGGTTGATCTGGGATGAGGGGAGATGTGGAGCAGGTTGATCAGGGATGAGGGGAGATGTGGAGCAGGTGGATCAGGGATGAGGGGAGATGTGGAGCAGGTTGATGAGGGTGAGGGGAGATGTGGAGCAGGTTGATCAGGGATGAGTGTGAGGGGAGATGTGGAGCAGGTTGATCAGGGATGAGGGGAGATGTGGAGCTGGTGGATCAGGGATGAGTGTGAAGGGAGATGTGGAGCAGGTTGATCAGGGATGAGAGGAGATGTGGAGCAGGTTGATCAGGGATGAGGGGAGATGTGGAGCAGGTTGATCAGGGATGAGGGGAGATGTGGAGCAGGTTGATCAGGGATGAGGGGAGATGTGGAGCAGGTTGATCAGGGATGAGGGGAGATGTGGAGCAGGTTGATCAGGGATGAGGGGAGATGTGGAGCAGGTTGAACAGGGATGAGGGGAGATGTGGAGCAGGTTGATCAGGGATGAGGGGAGATGTGGAGCTGGTTGATCATGGATGAGGGGAGATGTGGAGCTGGTTGATCAGGGATGAGGGGAGATGTGGAGCAGGTTGATCAGGGATTAGTGTGAGGGGAGATGTGGAGCAGGTGGATCAGGGATGAGGGGAGATGTGGAGCTGGTTGATCATGGATGAGGGGAGATGTGGAGCTGGTTGATCATGGATGAGGGGAGATGTGGAGCAGGTTGATCAGGGATGAGGGGAGATGTGGAGCAGGTTGATGAGGGTGAGGGGAGATGTGGAGCAGGTTGATCAGGGATGAGGGGAGATGTCGAGCAGGTTGATGAGGGTGAGGGGAGATGTGGAGCAGGTTGATCAGGGTGAGGGGAGATGTGGAGCAGGTGGATCAGGGATGATGGGAGATGTGGAGTAGGTTGATCAGGGATGAGGGGAGATGTGGAGCAGGTTGATGAGGATGAGGGGAGATGTGGAGCAGGTTGATGAGGGTGAGGGGAGATGTGGAGTAGGTTGATGAGGGATGAGGGGAGATGTGGAGCAGGTTGATGAGGATGAGGGGAGAGGTGGAGCAGGTTGATCAGGGATGAGGGGAGATGTGGAGCAGGTTGATCAGGGATGAGGGGAGATGTGGAGCAGGTTGATCAGGGATGAGGGGAGATGTGGAGCAGGTTGATCAGGGATGAGGGGAGATGTGGAGCAGGTTGATCAGGGATGAGGTGAGATGTGGAGCAGGTTGATGAGGGTGAGGGGAGATGTGGAGCAGGTTGATCAGGGATGAGAGGAGATGTGGAGCAGGTTGATCAGGGATGAGGGGAGATGTGGAGCAGGTTGATCAGGGATGAGGGGAGATGTGGAGCAGGTTGATCAGGGATGAGGGGAGATGTGGAGCAGGTTGATCAGGGATGAGGGGAGATGTGGAGCAGGTTGATCAGGGATGAGGGGAGATGTGGAGCAGGTTGATCATGGATAAGTGTGAGGGGAGATGTGGAGCAGGTTGATGAGGGTGAGGGGAGATGTGGAGCAGGTTGATCAGGGATGAGGGGAGATGTGGAGCAGGTTGATGAGGGTGAGGGGAGATGTGGAGCAGGTTGATGAGGGTGAGGGGAGATGTGGAGCAGGTGGATCAGTGATAAGTGTGAGGGGAGATGTGGAGCAGGTTGATCAGGGATGAGGGGAGATGTGGAGCAGGTTGATCAGGGATGAGTGTGAGGGGAGATGTGGAGTAGGTTGATCAGGGATGAGAGGAGATGTGGAGCAGGTTGATGAGGGTGAGGGGAGATGTGGAGCAGGTTGATCAGGGATGAGAGGAGATGTGGAGCAGGTTGATGAGGGTGAGGGGAGATGTGGAGCAGGTTGATCAGGGATGAGAGGAGATGTGGAGCAGGTTGATCAGGGTGAGGGGAGATGTGGAGCAGGTTGATCAGGGATGAGGGTTAGGGGAGATGTGGAGCAGGTTGATCAGGGATGAGGGTTAGGGGAGATGTGGAGCAGGTTGATGAGGGTGAGGGGAGATGTGGAGCAGGTTGATCAGGGATGAGGGGAGATGTGGAGCAGGTTGATGAGGGTGAGGGGAGATGTGGAGCAGGTTGATCAGGGATGAGGGGAGATGTGGAGCAGGTTGGTCAGGGATGAGGGGAGATGTGGAGCTGGTGGATCAGGGATGAGTGTGAAGGGAGATGTGGAGCAGGTTGATCAGGGATGAGAGGAGATGTGGAGCAGGTTGATCAGGGATGAGGGGAGATGTGGAGCAGGTTGATCAGGGATGATGGGAGATGTGGAGCAGGTTGATCAGGGATGAGGGGAGATGTGGAGCAGGTTGATCAGGGATGAGGGGAGATGTGGAGCAGGTTGATCAGGGATGAGTGTGAGGGGAGATGTGGAGCAGGTTGATGAGGGATGAGGGTGAGGGGAGATGTGGAGCAGGTTGATCAGGGATGAGTGTGAGGGGAGATGTGGAGCAGGTTGATCAGGGATGAGGGGAGATGTGGAGCAGGTTGATCAGGGATGAGTGTGAGGGGAGATGTGGAGCAGGTTGATCAGGGATGAGGGGAGATGTGGAGCAGGTTGATCAGGGATGAGGGGAGATGTGGAGCAGGTTGATCAGGGATGAGGGGAGATGTGGAGCAGGTTGGTCATGGATGAGGGGACATGTGGAGCAGGTTGATGAGGATGAGGGGAGATGTGGAGCAGGTTGATGAGGGTGAGGGGAGATGTGGAGCAGGTTGGTCATGGATGAGGGGACATGTGGAGCAGGTTGATGAGGATGAGGGGACATGTGGAGCAGGTTGATGAGGATGAGGGGAGATGTGGAGCAGATTGATGAGGGGGAGGGGAGATGTGGAGCAGGTTGATCAGGGATGAGGGGAGATGTGGAGCAGGTTGATGAGGGTGAGGGGAGATGTGGAGCAGGTTGGTCATGGATGAGCGGAGATGTGGAGCAGGTTGATCAGGGATGAGGGGAGATGTGGAGCAGGTTGATCAGGGTTGAGGGGAGATGTGGAGCAGGTTGGTCATGGATGAGGGGAGATGTGGAGCAGGTTGATGAGTGTGAGGGGAGATGTGGAGCAGGTTGATCAGGGATGAGGGGAGATGTGGAGCAGGTTGATCAGGGATGAGGGGAGATGTGGAGCAGGTTGATCTCACCTTGCCGATGTCCCGGCTCTTGACTCTCAGCTTGTTGACCTGAGATTCTGCAATGTCGGCTCGTTCCTCAGCCTCCTCCAGCTCGTGCTGAGACTTCCTGAACCTGGACAGATGGGCGTTGGCTTGTTCCTCCTACAAGATAGATGTGTTATTGAGCAGATATCTAGATTTTCCCATGTATTACGATGATATTATCATACGGTGCAGAGACTTACAGACTCCTCTGCTTGTCTCTTGTAAGCTTTGACCTTGGTTTGCAATTTGTCCACCAAGTCCTGAAGCCTGAACACGTTCTTCTTGTCCTCTTCAGTCTGGAAGTGAACGGTGAAGTCTGTTAAATTGGATTTGACCTGAATTCACTCATCTCATAGGGGCCTCTTAGTATCATGTACCTGGTATGTCAGCTCTTTGACTCTCCTCTCATACTTGCGGACTCCCTTAATGGCTTCTGATCCTCTCTTCTGTTCAGCTTCAAGCTCATTCTCAAGTTCACGCACCTGAAAATACAATTCATATTAAAGGGGCACTCTCACCTCAATGATTAGTTTTTAACATGTAGGGAAATGTAAATGAAGACTATTACCAAATATGTTGCTGTTTTGATTTTGCTTTGGTCAGGAGATAAAGTACACAAGTTTCTCCAGGTTATTGACCACCTTACTCTCCTCTGTCTTATATCTAATTAATTAAAGCTTCTGTCAGTCAGTCAGTTAGACCATGGTGAGTCACTCCCTGCAGAGTCTTATCTCTAGCAGACAATTTTGTTTACATAACTTAATGACAAGCTTTCACCCTTTAGAGCTCCGCAGCTTTGTGTACTACAATTTATAAACCTCCAGCAGTCTTGTCACTGTAACAGGAATAGCAAGCAACAGCAGAGCTGATGTGGCAATCACTGCAAATGAGAGCCTGAAGTTGTAGAACCACCCACAATCTGACCAGGAAGTGTGAGTCTGAAGCTGTAAAACTGTCCACAGCCTGACCAGGAAGTGGCAGCCTGAAGCTGGAGAACCACCCACAATCTGACCAGGAAGTGTGAGTCTGAAGCTGTAAAACTGTCCACAGCCTGACCAGGAAGTGGCAGCCTGAAGCTGGAGAACCACCCACAGCCTGACGCTGGCTGCAGCTCTGTGATCTGCATAGTGAGAACACTCCTATAATTGTGCAATTATCCGTATATTAATTTTTTCCTGGAATGATTTGCAACATTTTCTTACTCTGTTATATGCTGCTTGTTTTCTGGGGGTCTGTCTATTGGCATTTTTCTTACTCCCCTTCCTCTTCCCCCAAAAAAAGAAACCTCAACCAGGTATGTGCATTGAGAAAATAATAAGTAAAATCTACATGTTTGGTTCCTGCAGGGATTTAAACCAAGGACCCCTATGCTGAAATGCAGAAGTGCTAACCACTCAGCTACATTGTAGCTACTCATAGCTTTTGTATTTTAGCTTACCTTACATTACATAAACAGACCTTTGTTTGACTAGTGTGAGTGCACTGTGGGGAAAGGCATAGTGATGTCAAGCCTGCTGGATCACATTATCAAGCAAATTATACACGCCTCCTTTTGAGCACTCTGAAAGCTGAAGAGAGGACAAGCAGTGCATGAAATGCATTTGTGGTAAGACCCCTTTAAAGACTCACCCTGGCCTCCAGTTTCTGGATCTGCTTCTTCCCACCCTTCAGCGCCAGCTGCTCAGCCTCACCCAGACGGAGCTGCAGATCCTTCACGGTCTGCTCCATGTTCTTCTTCATCCGCTCCAGGTGGGCGCTGGTGTCCTGTTCCTTCTTCAGCTCCTCAGCCATCATGGCAGCCTAGGATAAGAATGACGAGAAAAGAAGAATGAGGTGATCTGGGATCATACAGTATATTGGTTCTATCCTATGAAAAGTGAAAATCTCTCCTATTGGAGATGCCGGCAGTAACGGGTGTCATTTATGTGCTTTTCTTTCCATAAGAGGAAGCGCTACTCACATCCGTAATGGCCTTCTTGGCCTTATCTTCGGCATTCCTTGATTCCTGGACGGCCTCCTCCACTTCACTTTGAAGCTGAGATATGTCAGATTCCAGCTTCTTCTTGGTATTGATCAGGCTAGTGTTCTGTATGGTGAAGAATTGGAAGGTTATTGAAGGGATCATGGAGGACGAGATGGATCATGAATACACAAAATTCAGTCCGACCTGGGAGTGTAGGAGCTGGACGCGCTCGGTGACATCCAAGAGCTCCTGTTCTGCCACTTTGCGGCCACGCTCGGTTTGTTCCAGGGCAGACCTCATCTCTTCGACCTCTACTAACAGGAGGTTGTTCCTCCTTTCTACAATAGCCAGTTGTTCCTTCAGGTCATCGTTTCCTCTAAGGGCATCGTCAAGATGCAGTTGGGCATCCTACGAAGGAAATCATTCAGTTACCCAATGGGTCATCGTGTCGTAGACTCTAGTCACGTCAATCATAAGACATCTAACCTTTAGTTGTCCCTGTACGTTCCGGAGTTGTTTCTGGGACTCGGCGGCCTGGCGGTTGGCATGGCCCAATTGGATCTCCATCTCATTAAGGTCTCCCTCCATCTTCTTCTTCAGTCTCAGAGCGTCGTTTCTGCTTCTGATCTCGGCGTCCAAGGTGCTCTGCATGGATTCCAGGGTTCGCTGGCTGTTTCTCTTGATTTGATCAATCTCTTCATCTTTCTCTGCAATCTTTCTATCAATTTCAGACTTGACTTGTGTCAGCTCAAGTTGGACACGAAGGATCTTGGCCTCTTCATGTTCCAGGGATCCCTAGATGAATCAGATTGTTAACTCTGTGGCATAAATGGTTCCCATAGCTTCCATCAGGTCGCCACATCCATTGGTCTACCTACCTCCGCTTCTTCCAGAGCTGACTGCAGATCAGACTTCTCCTGTTCAATCTGTTTCTTTGCTTTTTCGATTTCATGGATGCTCTTTCCAGACTCAGCGACTTGTTCAGTTAAGTCAGAGATCTCCTCTACAAGGGAAGAAGCCAATAAATAGATGTTGAGGTGCCCAAAGCTTCCAGCTTTCATTTCAATGTTGAGCAAAGTCTAAGAGTTGTCTTAATTAATGAAAATGGTTGAACTTACGTTGGAGGTTCTTATTTTCCCTCTTGAGCGTTTCGAGTTGATCAAGTGCTTCCTCATACGAATTCTTCATCTTGAATACCTCTGTACTTAGAGACCTTGATTCCTTCTGAGAAGCCTCGAGTTCAGCCTGAGTTTCTTCACTTTTCTGTTTCCATTCTGACAACACCTACGGAGGAGGAGACCCAATCTTACTACGAGAATGGAGCTGAGCGTAGCCCACAATCACTTATCTAAGGAGTTCCGATGTTCTGTAAGCGTCACCTAATGATTCACCTTGTCAAAGTTTCTCTGTTTCTTATCAAGGGCAGCGCAGGCGGAGTTGGATCTTTCTACATCGATCATCAGGTCTTCAACCTCATTTTGAAGTCTTTGCTTGGTCTTCTCCAGAGAGGCACACTTTGAGTTGACGGCTTCGATCTGTTCCTCAGCTTCCTGGAGGCGTTGAGCAAGCTTCTTCCTGTTAGTTGAGTAAATGTAATGAAAGAGTTACGGAACAGACATGATATCAGCCATCTTTAGGTTGGAAGTGCTGCCAGGTTCTCTTATTTTTGAATGATAACCTTGACCAATTCCACATATACATATAAACACAAGGTAACCTACTTGGCTTCCTCCAGCTCCTCTGTACGCTGGATGGCGTCGGTCTCATATTTTGTTCTCCATTGAGCAACTTCACCATTGGCTTTGGACAAAGCACGTTGCAGTTCAGCCTTTGCCTCTTGTTCCTCTTCATATTGTTCCCTCAATAAGTCACAGTCGTGGCGGGCAGACTGTAATCCATGTGCAAGTGCGTTCTTGGCCTGTTTGTTCACAACATTTAAGATAAGGTCACGTTTTACATCAAACACAGATATAGCAATATAGTTGATATGGTTGATAAAAGACATATGTCCATCAACTTCAACTAAGGTGGGGAAATCCGTGGATAAAGGGAAAGGTAGTGAGAAATTTTAAGCTTTGTTTTTCCCACTACTGATAAAGATTTTGGAACCCATAAGGCAAGAACCAATCTGCCCTCAAGGAATATTTTAATTTGGATCCCGAAATTACCATCATACTGGATCCAGAAATTTATTCGACTCCATAAGTATTAATATGATTTAGTAGTAAGTGGTTATCTAAGCCTTTCCTGAACCCTCACCTGTTTCTGCTGTGACCAGCTCCTCATGCGGCTATTCCAAAGAGTCACAGTTCTCATGGTGAAGAAGGCTTTTCTCCTCTGGAGGTTGAATCCTTTTCTTTCCAGATGGAGGGAGCGCCCTCTTTGTCTTTTTAGGGGGTTTTACATGAAATTGTTTTTCTCTATACTTTTTGTAGGGGTCATTTCTATACAGGCAGTCCCCGACTTACACCGTTCCGACTTACATCTGTCCCCTAGTTACAAACGGAGACTTATGGGGCATGCTGGCACTTGACGTTCCATGTTCCACAGCAGATAGTAGCTGTGGAACGACAAGCTCCAGCATGCCACAGCATTATATGAGGTGAAAATGAGGTAAAAATCTTCTTAACTGGCACAGATAATAAAATAAATGTAAAAATCCTTCCCAGTGCCCAAAACTGAAAAAAAAAAAAACTTTTGTGCTGGAGTTACATTTAATCAATATACCTGTTCTAACTTACATACAATTTCAACTTACAGCAACCTACAGTCCCTATCCCGTTTGTAACCCGGGGACTGTCTGTACTTATGGAAAATCATCATGCCTCCCCCGAGCCATCTTTTATAAAATAGGTTTAATTCTTTTAACCTCTCCATTTAAGTAAGATGCAACCTAATGAGTTTGGTTGCTCGTCTTTGCACTCTCTTTGCTCCACTACATCTTTTCTATAAACTGGAGCCCAGAGCTGAGTAGCATATTCCAGATGCGGTCGCACCAATGCTTTCTATAGTGGCAATATAACATTATATAGTAATACTAGGCTGATACATTTTGTAATGTCCAATACATTTGGTTGATCTATCACCGTACCTTGGTTTCTTCTTCTAACTGTCTTTTCAGTTCTTCAATCTGCTGGGTGAAGGCCTGTTTTCCTCTGGACAGCTGAGAAATCAATGATTCCTTCTCCTCCAGCTGACGGCCAAATTCCCCTGATGAATACAAGTCAAAGTGAAGTCAAACTTCAGTTTATGGTTTCAGACTCGCTTCTATGATGTTGAAGAGTAAAAGTTACCGTTTTCTGTCTGAAGACGGGCTTTCTGGGTATTTAAGTCATTAAGCATCCGAACGTGCTCATCTTCCTTAGTCTTAACTTCACTGTATTGGTCCTCCAGTGTTCGGCACATTTTCTCAAAGTTTGCCTATAGGGTCAGAGATAAGATTATATATTGTAGCCTGATGTCGATGTCGAGTCAGTTTTATGAATAGATCTATGGGACTTACTTTGGACTTGGAGACAGCTTCCATGTTGCTGGCGAGGTCATCGATCTCCATCTTCAGTTCACTCTTCTCTTTTTCCAGTTTCTGTTTGACCCTCTGCAGATTATCGATCTGTTCTCCAAACTCGGCCACGCTGTCGGCGTGCTTCTTACGGAGAGCGGCGGAGGTGGCTTCATTTTGTAAGGTGGCCTCTTCCAAGTCCCGCCTCATCTTCTGGAATTCTGCTTCCCGCTTCTTGTTCATCTCAATCTGAGCCGAGGTCGCACCTCCGGCTTCTTCCAGACGCTCGCTGATCTCTTCCAGCTCTCTGGAGAGGTCGGAGCGGCTCTTCTCAGCCTTGGCGCGGGCCGCACGTTCTGCCTCAATTTCCTCCTCCAGTTCCTCAATACGAGCCTACAAGGTTTTGTAATTTTTAGATATTGTTTCATGAACCTAGAATAAACATTACTGCTGATCAATATAAGTTCTACTACCTGGAGCTCTTTGATCTTCTTCTGCAGCTGAGCGCCCAGAGCCTGTTCATCCTCAATCTTACTCTGGAGTTGGTTGATCTCAAATTCCTTCCTGTGGAATAGTGGATTGTATCAGATTATTAGCTCCCCCGAGTCCAGCTGGTTGAACACGATAGCACAGAGTAGTATAATAAAGCTTTGCCAGTTGTGTTTAGCCATACTGGACCATTTCCTTATTGCTATTGTATCAGGAACCCTAAAGCTTTTAGGAACAAAACATCTAGACATCTCACTTTTTAACTTTTTCATCCAATTGTTGCCTGTCATTTTCCAAGTCCATGGTAGACTCCTGAGCCAACTTCAGGTCACCTTCCAGCTTCCTCTTAGACCTCTCCAAGTCCATGCGAAGTTTCTTCTCTTGCTCAAGAGATCCTTCAAGCTAAGATAATAAAACACGTCAGGATGCGACTACCACAGCATTTTGGTTTCTTCCATCACAAGCCTTATCTTAATGCCCACACACATACATCATCAACTTGTTGCTCCAACTTGGTCTTGGCCTTTGTCAGCGTGTTGACTTTGTCCTCCTCAGCTTGAAGATCGTCTAAGGTTTGCTGGTGGGCTTCCTGAAGGGCCTTCTTTTCTTTTGTCAGCTTGACTATGCTTTCATCAATGACGGCCATTTCCTCAGTAAGGTTTTTAACCTACAAAGATAGAAATTATTGATAGGATCCTTCTTCACACTCAAGGACATGTTTCCGTCCATTTTGATGGTGGGAACGTACCTTGTTCTCTGTGGCGTGTTTCTCCTTCTCTACTTTGGCCAGTGTCAGCTCCAGATCGTCAATGTCCTTCTTCAGTTCGGAGCACTCATCCTCCAGTTTCCTCTTCTTGGATGTGAGCTCAGCATTTGATTCTTCTTCATCTTCCAGCCTCTCGTTCACCTCTTTGATTTTGGCTTCCAGTTGGATCTTGGCTTTGATGAGACCTTCACATCTTTCCTCTGCATCTGCCAGACCCTCGGATTCCTAAAACAAACATTTGGAAACCCAATCTCAATTATATTCCTTCCAAACTCTTCAACATAACATGCTTGGACTCTGTATAATGGATACAAATGATAACTGCAATGACTTACAGATGCTACTAGGAGCTGTAGGTCGTTCTTCTCCTGTAGGATGGACACCATCTTCTCCTCCAGTTCTTTTCTCTTGGCCTCTGACTTGGTCAGAGCCTCTTTTGTCTTCTCGAACTCCTCTTTCATGTTGGCCATCTCTTTCTCAGACTCGGCACTCTTCAGAAGAGGCTTGATCTTGAAGTACAGCTTCATCCACGGCCAAGTTTTCACATTCATGAAAGCTCGGATGTTGTACTGAATGCAGAAGATGGACTCTCTGGAAATGAAGTATAATGATATCACAAAGATAGTCCATAAGAAGTAGAAATTGTATTATTCTAAGTCTGAATCTGAAGCTACCTCCTCTCCATCATCTTCTTGAACTCAACTCTCATGAGGTATCCTCTGCAGATAGCCTGAGTACGAGTGATCAGCTGAGCCAACTTCTCATCCCGCATCTCTTCCAGGGTACCCAGCAAGCCAGCCTTGAAGAAGACCTGACGACAAAGCAAGCTAAGTTACAGTATAAGTTTACATGGAGCTCTCTATAAAGTGTTACAGAAATCTGAAATTACCTTGGTATGTCCAAACTTGTACTGTGTGTGGTCGACATCAATGGAGCCAAGAAGTTCTCAGAAGCTTTCTTGCTGTCAATGAACTGACCTTCTGGGATAGCGCTGGCGTTCAGGACCTTGTAGCTAATTAAAAGGCAGGATACATTGGTTAATTACATGACAAGAGTGGATTCTACATGATGAAGCCATCATTAGATTCGGTCCATACCGCTGTTTGAAGTCTGCATAAAGGATTCTGCTTGGGAAGCCTTTCCTGCAGATGCGGATGCCTTCCAGCACACCGTTACACCTCAGCTGGTGCATGACCAGGTAGTGATCCATAGCACCTACATCAAATCACATTCATCAGTAAGTCACCATGTAAAATAGGTTATGTATGTTAATTGAAACCACCACTAAATTCAAATACGGAGACCTTAAAGGGGTTGTCCATGTAAAAAATGCTCAGGAAGCCAACGGCACATGAGTGATGATGTCAATGGAAGGGCATGTGAAGCCACTGATTAGCTGTAGTGGTCATAGGCTGAGCAGAAGAACAGGAAGTAAGAAGACACTTAGGGCCACTGCTGGTGGTGTGAGTGCTGGAGTGGTGGGGAGTATATTTTGGGGTTATTTTATGCAGCTATTGACTAATTTTAGGGTTGTTTTTAGGTTGGACAACCGCTTTGTGAAATGTATGTATTTCACCCATTTCAAATTTACCTGGGGTCTTGGTTTCATTGGGGATCAGACAACGCACAAAGTGGGGGTGGGTGCTCCTCAAGTTGGTCATCAACTTGTTTAGATTTTCCTGTAGACAAAGTTATCGGCATCAGGACATTTCGGATAAGACTGTGGCACATCTCCCTAAATTCTTGATATACACTCACCCTGAAAAGAGCAGACACGGTCTGGAAAGAGGAACCCTTCTTCTTACCACCTTTCTTTGCGCCGCCCTCTAAATCACAAGAAATATTACTTCAGGGTGTCATGTTTAAAAACAGTGACTATTTTTGTGCCATTGTTTGGTTTGGTGCCTAGAGTGCTTAAAAGTTTTTAGGACAATGGGGCAAATTTTTCAAGGCAATATACCGGTGTCATTTCTGTACACCACATATGTCAAAGCTCCTCAATGCTTCTTAAATAAATGACCTCCAATGGCTGTGCTCACATACCCTGCTGCATCTACTACAAGTACTTCATGTGAGAACCATCATGCACGCCCATGAGCATACATACCACAGCTGGAGAGGATGTTTAATGCTACACTTACCGCCTTCTCCAGCCGCATAGGCAGTGTATAAGAAAGACAGGAGTTTCACTGAAGACTTCTGGTAGAGCCCAATGACGGTTTCATTCAGTGGGTCCTTGTTCTTGTCCAACCAGCCAGAGATGTTGTAGTCCACAGTACCAGCATAGTGCACCAGGGAGAAGTGGGCCTCGGCTTTGCCTTTGCCAGGCTTGGGTTTCTGGAAGTTGTTGGACTTGCCAAGATGTTGATCATACAGCTTGTTGGTAAAAGACTGATCTGTTGCCTTGGGGAACATGCACTCCTCTTCCAGGATGGAGAAGATGCCCATTGGCTGTATGACAAAGGGATTTTTTTGTTAGAATGAAAGCTACACATATATAACACGACTTATATGATGCAAATATCTTGTGGAATGACTTGTATTTGTCAAGAAGAGTTGAGTTTCTCATTTGAAGAGCTCATTGATATTACAATGTAATTGTTGAGTTCTGGATCCTATGTCTGTGTTTCTGTACTTTGTATATGGGTATATCTCGCTTTCTATTTGTGTTGTATACCTTCTCGATGAGCTCAATGCAGGCCTGCAGGTCCATGCCAAAGTCAATGAATGTCCACTCGATGCCCTCCTTCTTGTACTCCTCCTGCTCCAGCACAAACATGTGGTGGTTGAAGAACTGCTGCAGCTTCTCGTTGGTGAAGTTGATGCAGAGCTGCTCCAGGCTGTTGAACTGATTACAGGATAATATGTCTCATTATTACTCTTTATATCAGTTCTACTTTCACGCAGTTCATTGTGGTGTTTTATTACTTACATCAAAGATCTCAAAGCCAGCAATTTCCAAGACCCCGATGAAGTACTGCCTGGGCTGCTTGGTGTCCAGCTGCTGGTTGATGCGGGTGACCATCCACAAGAACATCTTCTCAAAGACGGACTTGGCCAAGGCCCCCACTGAGTTGTATACCTGAGTGGGAGTGATGCCCATGTTAGCTCTGTGGCCGTCTTCAAGATATGATCAAGGTACAACGACTCGGGGACAACGTACCTGCTGGACGGTTTGACCTTTGGTCACAAACTCGTTTCCGACTTTGACTCTTGGGTAGCACAAAGCCTTCAGCAGATCAGCGGAGTTCAGACCCATCAGATAGGCCGCCTTGTCAGCCACTGAAAACAGGTGGAAGAATATTTTTATACAATTTTATACAACTTTTCCCATTTCACATTTCAGTCTAAAAAGTGAAGGTGGCGCGATAACCATAATTTGAGTCCAGGTCGAATGAAGCATTTACAGACTGTTACCCACCTTCTGAGCCGTCGGGCTCGGCCTGCTCCTCCCTTTGCTTCTGCTTGAATTTCATGTTACCGTAGTGCATGACGGCGCCGGTCATTTTGTAGATACCCATCTTTTCATCTGGAGTGAATCCCAAAATGTCAATGGCGCTCTGTAAGTAAAAGGTGGCACCTATGAGATGGGACTTTTATCCCAAGTATTGCTGTGTTATTAGCAAACATATTTGGTCCAAGGGGTTTCACATCTTACACATTTGTGCTATATGAATAGGATATCCCACAAATGTCTGGTAAATGGAGGTCCCATTTCGGAAGAATGGGTCACTGAACTTCCTTGGGCAGAACAGAGAGGTGGTCGCGCATGCGCGGCACTTTACATTCATTTTAATGGGAGTTATGCGTTTAGCAGAACACTCTCGCTTTGAGTTACTCAGAACTCCCATGGAACAGAATGGAGAGTGCTGCCCATCGACCATCATCTACCTGTTCCTGTATCGTGACCCTGATATTAGGAGATGGGAATAACCTCTCCATGCAGAACAGAGAGGTGGTTGCGCATGTGCAGCACTTTCCATTCATTTCAATGGGAGTTATGAGTTTAGCAGAACAGTCACGCTTGGAGTTACCCAGAACATCCATTGAACAGAACGGAGAATGCCACCCATGGGCTATCACCTACCCGTTCCAGTATCCTGACCCTGATATTAAGAGATGGGAATAACCTCTCCATGCAGAACTGACAGGTGGTCACGCATGCGCGGCACTTTCCATTTACCTAAATGGGAGTTATGACTTTAGCAGTAGTTTCTTGATTGGCTGTACTCAGAACTCCCATGGAACAGAATGGAGAGTGCCGCCAATGGGCTATCACCTACCTGTTCCTGTATCCTGACCCTGATCTTGGAGATGGGAATAACCTCTCCATGCAGAACAGACAGGTGGTCGCGCATGTGCGGCACTTTCCATTCATTTCAGTGGGAGTTATGAGTTTAGAAGAACAATCTCGTTTGGAGTTACTCAGAACTCCCATTGAACAGAACGGAAAATGCCACCCTTGGGCTATCACCTGCCTGCTCTTGTATCCTGACTCTGATATTTGGACATGGGAATAACCTCTCCTTGCAGAACTGACAGGTGGTCACGCATGCGCGGCACTTTCCATTCATTTCAGTGGGAGTTATGAGTTTAGAAGAACAATCTCGTTTTAGAGTTACTCAGAACTCCCATTGAACAGAACGGAAAATGCCACCCTTGGGCTATCACCTACCTGCTCCTGTATCCTGACCCTGATATTTGGACATGGGAATAACCTCTCCTTGCAGAACACGCAGTTGGACTTGCATGCGCAGCACTTTCCTTTTTTTTCAATTGCAGTTATGACTTTAGCAGAAGTTTCTTGATTGGCTGTACTCAGAGCTCCCATAGAACAGAATGGAGACTGCCACCGATGGGCCATCACCTGTCCATTCTTGTATCCTGACCTCGAAGTTAGGAGATGGGAATAACTTCTTCATGCACAAAGAGGTGTTCTGAGTACAGCCCGCTTGTCTAAACGCAGTTCTATTACTGAAATGAATGAAGAGTTCCTTACACCTTCACACTACCTCTACATTATGATGGCGAACTCCAGGGTCCTGATCTCAATGTAGATGTGGGTCCCAGAGATGGACCTCTCCATAGGTCATAAGTGTGTAAGATAGGAAACCCTCTCTAACTCAAAAACAAAATGAACTTACATCTGGAGCCATCAACTCTTCTTGATCATCGATGCTGGCCACTGTGATCTCACCTTGGCTCACATACGGGAAGTCATAGGGGTTAGTTATGATCAGTAGCTGGTCTGTAATAAGAAGTGTGTATATTATACCAGGTTTCTACTCTCAGACCCCCAATCAATTCCTGATGGTCATTAGTAGGCGGTGACTGACCGATCAGCTCTGGTTTCTTGTTGGACATGATCTGGTAGAAGATGTGGTAGCTCCTTTCTGCCGACAGCTGGAATGTTACTCTGGATTTTTCCAGAAGATCTAGAAAAACAAATGAAACATATTTTATACATTTTGATTTTTTTCTAATATATTTTTATTAAGAAAAACAGTCTGAACTGATAAATGGGGGAATTTGGCCGAACTTACATGTTTCAATATCAGCAGAAGACAGTTTCCCTGTGGTACCAAAGTGGATTCTGATGAATTTACCCTAAAGGTTGTGACATAAGAGAAATGTGATTTTGGTCTATTGGCTGGGCATAGTCATAGGGGTCGATTTGATTAGTGTGAAACTTACAAAACGGGAGGAGTTGTCATTTCTGACGGTCTTGGCGTTACCAAAAGCCTCAAGCAATGGGTTGGCCTGGATGATCTGGTCTTCAAGGTTTCCCTATGTAAGTAGAAAAACGACAATACAAAGATAAGTGTCCACCCAGGAGGACGCAGACGTCACACCTAGACGTCAATGACTATGGCGGAGGTTACAAAAGCTCAACTCACCTGGATTTTCCCACCAGTCTGCTCTTCTTGCTTCTTCTTGGGGTCACCAATAGCTGCAATTGTTGCAAAGTACTGGATGACACGTTTGGTGTTGACCGTCTTCCCGGCACCGGATTCTCCGCTGGTGTATAAAACATGAAAACAACTTTTTTTAGGCCTGGTGCATGGAAACCTGTTGGTGATAAAGTCCAGCCCCAATATTGCCCAATAATACTATCATGTGCCTAAGAATAGTACCACAAAGTGTATCCATGATACCCTAGACAAATTGGTAAAACGATCCCCCCTTCATAAGGCTCCCGCCTACTATGATTTCAGAGTTGGGAGGTGGCAGAGGATGCCCCATGCCACATAGCTGCCAAGATGTCGCACTTGCATTGACTACTGGGATCAGAGTTCTCTCCAGTCCGCAGGTGCCAGCCAGTTCCTCCACCTTTGGAGCGTACTGAGCTCACCGGCCCATTCCATACATCCTCGCACCCCCATCATTACAGCCGTGCAATAGCCACATATTAGGGCAATATACTACCCCAATAATAGCACAATGCAACGCCTGAATGCTTCCACAACCAGTGCCATTGTATGGTTTAGCAATGGGGACGTTTAGGCAGCCCAAAGTGGTGGAGGCCACAGGGAAATGAACCTATAGCTCATGCTATAGTCTGACCCCAAGTATCGTGACTTTATCTCATCACTGCTGAGATACTAATAGAAGCATCTATAAAAGCCACCACTTGTTCCCATTGGATTTGTGGCCCCCTCAGTCGTGTGTCATCCCCTGGCTCAGATACTTACGTAATCAGGACAGACTGGTTGTCCCGATCTGTTCAATAAAAGAGAAAACAACATAACTATATAGGTAGAGGCATAAAATGCAAAGCAGAAGAAGTCAGGACTGGTGTAGAAGGACATTATTTGGGGTGGGAGGAGGTATCAGGACGAATGTTCCCACTAGTGTTTCTTGATTGCTTCCTTTTTCAGCTCAATAAGGTTCTGGATGTTCTGACCCTAACCTTAAACTTAGCCCTAATTCTGACCATAGCATTACCCTAACCCTAAATTGGGGTTTAGTTTTTTTTCCTAGGTTTCAGTGTCCTAACTTAAAGTGGTTGTCTCACCACGCTGGTTCACAGATTCATGTTTCCTGTCTCTACCTGATCAGTCTGTGGTTGGTTCCATAGCAGTGATCAGCATTATCAGCTCAATATTCCACAGTTCTTCTAATTGCCTCTTGGGGATTCCTCTACTCCCAAGCATGACTAGACCCCTCCAATATCTTCATGGGGCGTGAGGAGAGTACTCACCAGTCAGCATGAACTGATAGGCATTATCAGAGATGGAGAAGATGTGGGGCGGGGCCTCCTGACGCTTCTTGCCTCTGTAGGCAGCCACCACCTCGGGGTTGTACACCGGCAGCCACTTGTAGGGGTTGACTGTGGCACAAAACAGCCCAGAATAGGTCTGAAAAAAGACCAAAAACAATATATCATATAGAGCCCAGGGAGGAGCTGAAGACTTCATTCATCAAGTAGTATGCCTCGGAGACTTACGTAGATCATCCAGGCGGCATAACGCTCTTTGAGGTTATACAGGACAGATGGTTCATTCAAGTGGGTCATCATCGCCATGTCTTCAATCTTATCGTATTTGGGTGGGTTCATGGGGAAGATTTCATCTTCCTTCACTGTTACGGTCTGTAAAGAGTGGAGGAACATTGTCAGACATTTTAGGAACAACTATTTTTGATCATCCAACAACTCTCTATAGAACTTACGGTGTTATCTTCCTTCTTGACGGTGACTTTTCCTCCTTCTCGGCTCTGAACGACTCCTTTCACGTACATGGTCTTTGGGTCAACCACAAAGACATTTGTTTTGGCATCAAATGGGCGATTTTGGGCCTCAATCCTCTCCTTTTCTGACTTTCGGAGGTATTGGGCTGCCTCCCCAAAAGCAGCCATCTCAGCGTCACCCATGGCTGATGGTTTTCTGTAGGGAAAGAATGAAAAAAATCTTATTGTCTGGTTCTGTTCTAGATCTTGGCTCACATTAATTACGTGTATTTGGTTAGCACAGGTCAGAAAATTGCATCCAAGATGGAGCACGATTTTGCAACCAAATTTGCAACATTTCTTTGGTCTGTAATTTTGCTTTTAGCCCAAATTCCTCTATGCATAATGGAGAGGTGGTGGCAAATTCGCAGCACTCTCCGCTTGTTTCAAGCACTCGTGCTTGACTGTACCATAACACAGAACATGTGCGACCACCTCTCACTTCTCTATGGCCAGGTCATTCCAGTCTCCTAAACCTGAAGTCAGGAATAACTTCTCCTCCCAGAACAGTGGGTTTGTTGCGCATGCACGGCATACTCCGTTCCTTTCTTGCTTGGTTGTACTCTCATAGAACAGAATATATGCAGCCGCCTCTCTATTCTCTAGAGCCAGGTCATTTCTTTCTCCTAACTCAAAAGTTAGGAGATGGAAATTATTTCTACTTGCAGAACAGAGAGGCGGTTGCGCATGCGCTACATTTTCTGTTCACCTTTCCCTTGGTTATACTCAAAACTCTCATATAACAGAACATTTGCAACCACCTCTCTATTCTCTAGAGCCAGGTCATTTCTTTCTCCTAACTCAAAAGTTAGGAGATGGAAATTATTTCTACTTGCAGAACAGAGAGGCGGTTGCGCATGCGCTACATTTTCTGTTCACCTATCCCTTGGTTATACTCAAAACTCGCATAAAACAGGACATTTGCAACCACCTCTCTATTCTCTATAGCCGGGTCATTTCTTTCTCCTAACTCAAAAGTTAGGAGATGGAAATTATTTCTACTTGCAGAACAGAGAGGCGGTTGCGCATGCGCTACATTTGCTGTTCACCTCTCCCTTGGTTATACTCAAAACTCCCATAAAACAGGACATGTGCAACCACCTCTATCTGGCCGAGTCACTTCTGTCTCCGTTCATTTCAATCGGAGTTCCATCTTCAGCTGAGCGCCTCTGCTTGGCTGTACTTGGAACTCTCATAAAACAGAACAGAAGGGCCGCGCATGCGCCGCCTGCTCTCCGTTCTGTGCAGCTCGGTCATTTCCATTTCCAAACCCAAAATTTAGGAGATGGAAAGAACCCTTCAAGTCTGTTGGAGTCTATAAAAGGTGCATGCTGGACGGTCCTACCTGTGAGTATCCTTCTACGATGGAAAATGTTCAAAGGATATTAGCTGTGGGAAAAAAATAAAAGAATGCTCAATATCGCGTTAGAATATTAGACAATTGAGGGCGTCCACCGGTACTAAATACGGCTACACTAAAGAACTCAGTCCTCACGCCCCAACCCCGAGGGTGGAAGATGTTGACTCTTTGACATACATCTATATGATCAAGTAGATGAATAAGTATCTCCGCACCACCACGTGCACACTGCCATTAAATGCTATCTCAAGGGCGAGTATTATGAACCTGTAGGCACTGCCATATGGTACTAGATTTAAGCAGTGCCCCCATACCATAGGCCATGCCACAACCTATTGTTTCCTATGATGTGATGAAACGTTCATTCTAACCACACCAAGCTATTTCGTGTCTATATAATGACCATGACGCACACGTCCTACGAACAGGACCTCTTACCTCCAGATGCGGGGCCCTTGAAGGATGTGTCCACATGTAATAAATATGGCTACACTAAAAGAACTCAGTCCTCACGCCCCAACCCCGAGGGTGGAAGATGTTGACTCTTTGACATACATCTATATGATCAAGTAGATGAATAATTATCTCTGCACCACCACGGGCACACTGCCATTGACTGCTAACTCAAGGGCGAGTATTATGAACCTGTAGGCACTGCCATATGGTACTAGATATAAGCAGTGCCCCCATAGCATAGGCCATGCCACAACCTATTGTTTCCTATGATGTGATGAAACGTTCATTCTAACCACTTCCAAGCTATTTCGTGTCTATATAATGACCATGACGCACACGTCCTACGAGCAGGATCTCTTACCTCCAGATGCGGGGCCCGTGAAGGATGTGTCCACACCGACTCCCTAATACTTTTATACGATGAGTTTTGCCATTCCAGCATTATCACTCTCTATATTTGGATCTTAATATTAAGGGCTGTAAATGTGTCGATGCTGTAATTTTACTTGTGTTGACCACTGTGTGATACTAGATACAGCCGGGACCTTAAGGTGCACCATATGGTCAATCAATTTTTTTGTATATAGTATCATCCGGGATGTGTTTATGGTCAGGCCGCGTTCTGTCCCAATATAGAACAGTGATCTCTATGTCACTTAGACTAAATATCATAGATTTCTCAGTCAACTTTTATTTCAGATTCACTTTTGCTGCGGGCAGGGTATCACTTTCAGCCGAACAGATGCCTTTGTGATGAAAAATGTGCGTAACCCATGTATTGCAGCTGAGGCTCAATGTGAAATTATAGGCGGAATAGAACAGCGGGGATACGGGCAGCTCAATTTTCTCTTCTTTTTCTACTTGTTCATTGATTTTTAGTGCAGACGTGGACGTCAGGACAAAACATCCATTTTGCAGGTTTTTCTAGTTGCCTTCTTGTTTCTGGGATCAGGTAGCTTCCTCACAAACTTGTCTCATCCATTATAAAGTTCAGATGTAATATCACATGCACCTTAAGCTTACCCTCCACTTCTTCTGGTGCCCATAAACGTCAGATTATTGTTGGCCAAACCCGTATACTTCCATGGGACCAGCTGACTCTCCCCCCAACAGATGACATTGGTGGATATGGGGGTCGATAGGGGGGATAAGCCACCACCATCTGGCACCAGCGTCCTATCTTTCACCACTGAGAACAGGTACACGCTCCAAATTATCTACTCAACTGGGACAAACAGGAAACAGCGGAAAGTTTTCTACCTATAAAATTTTATAAGCTCCAACCACTTCGACCATCAAACAGTCAATAACTTTCCAACAGATAAACCTCTAGTGACCAAAAACCCAACCAGTGAACAAATCCCCCAAACCTCTGGTCAACCTCGTATTAATATTAGGTAGATTGTTATACTCTGGGGCATGTTGACCACCCAACCATCTATAAATTTCCTAGAAAATAAACTCTAATGACGTGCCAAAACCCAATCAGTGAACAAATCCCCCAAACCTCTGGTCAACCTCTTATCAATATTAGGTAGATTGTTATAGTTTAGGGCATGTTGACCACCCAACCAACCATCCATAAATTTCCTAGAAAATAAACTCTAATGACATACCAAAAACCCAACCAGTGAATAAATCCCAAAAACGTCTAGTGTACCTCATATTCATATTATGTAGATGATTATAGGCGCCAATCATATTGACCACCCAACCTACCATCCATCCATAAAATGTCAACAGAATAAACTTTCATGACATACTACAACCCAACTAGCAAATACATCTCACAAACTTCTGGTCAAGCTGGTATTAATACTAGATTGATCATTATAGTATATAATATGGGGCATGAGACCACCCAACCAACTATCTGTAAATTTTCCAGAAGATAACCTCTCATGACATACCACGACCCAACCAACAAATAAATCTCACAAACTACTGGTGGTCAAACTCATATTAAAATTAGGTAAATTGTTATAGTTTAGGGCATGTTGACCACTCATCCAACCATCCATAAATTTCCTAGAAAATAAACTCTAATGACGTGCCAAAACCCAAAAAGTGAATAAATCCCCAAAAAAGGCTAGTCCCCCTCATATTAATATTATGTAGATCATATAAGCACCAATCATTTCGACCACCCAACCTACCATCCATCTATAAAATACCAGCTCTCATGCCTTACCACTACCCAACCAGCCAATAAATCTCAAAAGCTTCTGGTCAAGCTTGTATTAATATTAGGTAGATAATTTTATCATGGGGCATTTTGACCACCCAAAAAAACCACCAATAAATTTCCTCGAAAATAAACTAATGACGTGCCAAAACCCAACCAGTGAATAAGTCCCAAAAACTTCTGATCAAGCTCATATTAATGTTAGGTTGATTATTATAGTATATAATATGGGGCATTTTAACCACCAATCAACCATCTGTAAGTTTCCCAGAAAATAAACCCTCATGACATACCAAAGCCTAACCAACAAATAAATCTCATAAACATTTGGTCAAGTTCATATTAATATTAGGTAGATCGTTATAGTATGGAGCATGTTGACCACCCAACCAACCATCTGTAAATTTCTTAGAAAATTCGACCACCCATTTCGATCACCCAACCTACCAACCATTAAATGGCAACAGAATAACCTCTCATGACATACCACAACCCACCAAGCCAATAAATCCCACAAACTTCTGGTCTACCTCTGATTTACATTATGTAGATTATTATAAGCGCCCACCATTTTGACCATCCATAAATTTCCAACAAAACAAACTTTAATGACACATCAAAAACCCAACCAGTGAACAAATCCCCCAAACCTCTGGACAACCCCTGATTCTTATTATGTGGATCATTATAAGCTCCAACCATTTCGACCACCCAACCAACCATCCATGAAATTCCTACAGAATAAACAGTCACGACATACCAAGACTCAACGGGCGGATATATCCCAAAAGCTTCTGGTCAACCTTATATTAATATTATGTAAATCATTATGAGTTCCAATCAATTCGACCATCCAACCTACCATCCATCCATAAAATACCAACAGAACAAACTTTCATGACACACTACAACCCAACCAACAAATACATTTCAAAAAGTTTTGGTCAAGCTCGTATTAATATGAGGTAGATCGTTATATTATGGGGTATGTTGACCATCCAACCAACCATCTGTAAATTTCCCAGAAAATAAACTTTAATGACATACCCCAACCCAACCAGCGAATAAATCTTACAAACTTCTGGTCTACCCCTAATTTGCTTTATTTAGATTATTATAAGCGCCCACCATTTTGACCATCCATAAATTTCAACAAAACAAACTTTAAAGACACATCAAAAACCCAACCAGTGAACAAATCCGCCAAACCTCTGGTCAACCTCTTATTAATATTATGTAGATCATTATAAGCTCCAACCATTTCGATCACCCAACCAACCAGCCATTAAATACCTACAGAATAAACTCTCATGACACACCAAGACTCAACCGGCGAATGAATCTCAAAAGTTTCTGGTCAACCTCATATTAGGTGGATCATTATACTATGGGGCATTTCAACCACCCATCTAACCATTATAGAATAAACTTTAATGACGCTCCAAACCCCAACCAGCAAATAAATCCCAAAAATTTAGAATAAAGAAATTACAGCTTTCGACTAATTAACATGGCAAATAGTCACGAGGCCAATGCCTATTCCAAGAAGTTACGTTTACTGAATCCAGAGATCATTATGATGCTGCTAGTTCTGGCTATTAGACCCAAAGGACTTGTGGCCACATTAGTGTGATATTCATTGCAATTCCCAACCAAGTGAGGAGCAGATTTCTGGAACGATGTCTCAATGGTCAGCACTGTTATCTTCGATTATTAGGTGCTGGGTTAGAATTTGGTAAGAACATTTATGTAGACTTTCCTCCCACAATCCCAAATGGGCAGTTGGCTTATTAAACCTCATAAAAGACTAGGGGCAAGCAGGGGTGCCCATAGGGCAGTACAGGCGGTACTCCTGTCAGGGGCCCTAATCAAAAAGGGGCCCACTGATAGGTCAAAAAATAGCAACTAGTATTGGCTGTATGGGGCCCTGAAACAGTTAATAGATGACTAATGGCAGCCCTGGGGGCAAGTATGGGGCAATTGGCATCTGACCCAGGCTCGGACTGTCCAACAGTGGAATGGCGGAAACCCCAGGTGGGCCAATGAGCATGGTAGACCTGGAGTTGTTTTTATCTGAATATGCATCTTCAGAAGAGGCAAAAAAGAGAGACAGAATATAGGAGGCATGTACAGTCATTTACTGTAGTTGTAGGGTGGGCCTCTAAAATAAACTCCACCGGTGGGCCCAAAACGGCTCAACTGGTGGGCCTGTAGAATCAACTCCACCAGTTGGGCCCTATGCATCGCAGTCCGACACTGATCTGGTCCATAGAGATTCTTGCCTCTTCTAGATCAAGTAGAGTTACAGGTTGGACTTAGGGCCGGGACGACAGACAGGCCAAGGTAGGCGACCGCTTAGGGCACCACCTCATCCCAAGCAGGAAAGGGACGATGAATTTTACCCAGTAAAGATTTGGCGATTTTTAATAAAGTTAAAGATCTTTCATCTCTTTCCCTAGTAACTAAAAAGAAGGCCCCCATAGTGGACATCATGTTCCCCGAGCTTGAGGGCCAAGTCTATCTAAAGTCCAATTTTCTCAGTCCATGTTTCCCCTGACAACAGAAGTCAAGGGTCTGTCTGAAAACCCTTATGAACAGTCAACACAGATCCTGGCAACAACAAAGGTTCGGCCCGATAAAGTCTAATATCTTTGGTCATCTCATTGAGTCCCTCGACAATAGTCTACTAGTGGTTGTCTTGGAGCCCAACTATTTTCTCCCATAAATTATCATAAGACTTAATGTCCGCAGTGAATGTAGAGCATTTCTTAATAGCACATAGAGGCCCATTTGGATAAGGCTTTAAAAGGTCCCTGGAATCTATTTTAATAGGGTTATTAAACCTGATCTCCCGATGGTAAATATAGATGCCAGCACTATGCTTGATGAGAGGCAGTTATCATAGCTCTGGAAATAAACATTTCTCATGAGGTCTCGGTTACTCGTCCGTTCATAGAAATGCTTAAAAAGTTCCAAGAGTTTTTCTGGCTTAAAAAATAGCAAAATCTAAGTTGAGGGATTCATCAAGGGTATAATGTGGAGATACTATAGATGATGGCATCAGATATAAACTAAAGAGCTTGTATTTTGTTGGCTAATAGTCCTGAATGTGGTCCTTGTGGTGCCTGGGACATAAATCCAAAAAACGACACCCTACTACTGAAATGGATCAGGGGTGTTCACGAAATATGGGGAAGAATAGAATTGAGGTCCTTTGGAAACGGCTTGGTGCCATCAGAATCCTAACAAAGCCCATCAGAAGGTCTAGGAGCCTTCGTCCCATTTTAATTACCCAATTTTTCATTTGGCAACATTGCACCCCCCTGAGAAAACCACATCTTTGTGCAAATTAAGGTGGAAACCAGACCCACCAGTAACGGCTTTCTTTGTCCAGAGGTTCCAAGTAACCAATTTCCCTGCCTCTGTCTGACTTATGCCATTGGAATAACTATTGTAGAAGACATAGGAGCCAAGAACCATCGCCAGACGCCAAGTGTCCACACGAGTACTGGTAAGGTCCCATGAGTACTGGTGTTTGAACAGGTTCCTGTTCAGTTTGACAATGGTCCAATAAATCAATCAGGTACAGGACATCTTCAACCCAAATTTTTTTCTTGAGGTTTAGGTTAGAGTAAGGTCCCGTCCACACAACGAGGATTGAATCCGAATTGAAATAAATCGAAAATCATCCCTATTGACCTCAATTAAAAATATGTTTTGTAGTTCATACAACGTGAATTTAAACAATTAATTTTTAAAAGTAAAAAAAATCTTAGAACATGTTCATTCTTCCGTCGTATACCAAGTGGAAAATTTACTATTAAGGTCAATGGGGATGACTGAAAACCAAGTGTAAAACGCGTCAAAAAAACTTTCTATGTTGCTTTGGACACGGATCTGCATCCAAAACCCTCTAGAAATGAATGGGACCCATTTTCTGACTCTTAACCCTCTGGAATTCACCCCCCCCCCCAAAAAAAAATCCACATGAAATACTAGTTAAAAACCACCACAATTTACAATGGTAAAATCTGACATGCAAATTTTACTCGTCATCTGGATGTAGGATTTTTAGGTATGAATTTACCATTCCATGGTCAGGCAGCATTCCCAGGGCAGCATCACTTCTGGTTACCATAACATAGAGATCACATATGTTATGGGATGATTTTTTTGGGGCAGTTTTTGGTATAATTTGGTTTAATCCAAATCCAAAGAACAATGTTACTCATGAGGTCCTTCTCGATGAGGTCCGTCTTCATGGGTTGATTTTTGGGACAGTTTTTGCTAAAATTCAGTTAAATCTGATCCAAATCAAATTTCTTAGATCAATGTCAGAATATATATTAATCCAGATCCGAAGAACAATGTTACTCATAAGGTCCTTCTCGAAGAGGTCCGTCTTCATGGGTTGATTTTTTTGGGGGAGTTTTTGGCATAAGTCGGTTTGGTATGACCCAAATCAAATTACTTAGATTAAGGTCGAATTTGACATCAACCCAAATCTGAAGAACAATGCTACTCATGAGGTCCTTCTCGATGAGGTCCGTCTTCATGGGGTGATTTTTTGGGGCAGTTTTTGGCATAAGTTAGTTTGGTGTGACTCAAATCAAACTGCTTAGATTAAGGTCGAATTTGACATCAACCCAAATCCGAAGAACAATGCCACTCATGAGGTCTGTCTCGATGAGGTCCATCTTCATGTGTTGATTTTTTGGGGCAGTTTTTGCTAAAATTCAGTTACATCTGATCCAAATCAAATTTCTTAGATTAAGGTTGAATGAGAAGTTAATCCAAATCTGAAGAACAATGCTACTCATAAGGTCTTTCTCAATGAGGTCCATCTTCATGAGTTCATTTTTTGGGGCAGTTTTTAGCATAATTCGGTTTGTTGTGACCCAAATCAAAATGCTTAGATTAAGGTCGAATTTGACATCAACCCAAATCCGAAGAACAATGCCACTCATGAGGTCCTTCTCGATGAGGTCCATCTTCATGGGGTGATTTTTTGGGGCAGTTTTTGCCAAAATTCAGTTTGGTCTGATCCAAATTGATTAGATTAAGGTTGAATTAGACATCTATCCAAATCCGAAGCGCAATGTTACTCATGAGGTCCTTCTTGAAGAAGGGTTGTTGTATAAAGCTGTGGACTATGCCATGTGATCGGTATTCAGGAGTAACGGGGAGTCCTAAATATGGTACCAATGCCAGAATAAAGTTCAAAAATAATCAGTGAGATGAAATTTGACTTCATACATTAAATTCTATTTTGAGTGGTATGGAGGGAGCTTTACTCTGTTATTTAGTTTTATTTCAGCACGATACATCTGCCATTATCGTATCGCATTTCCTCTGCCACTTAATAGTTGGGGATTGTCAGGCTGAGAGCAGCGGCCACGTGCAAAGTGTTTGTGCCTCGGCCTCCTGACCTCCAGAATGCCGAGGGACATCTCACAAGAAGAATGGTTATTAATACCTAATCAAGATAGGACTGATTATTGCTCGTTAAATCTATTTTTGAGTTATGATAATCTCAAAATTTGTTGCAAGTAGCTTGACCTTGAGGACTGAACATCAGGCAAAATCATCAACAGCTAAGCGCCTTGAGGGAAAAGCGTCAGCTCGACTGGAACCCCTCGTGGTGGCTGAATGCTGACTCTATAGGATGTGACTGGAAGAGTTTAGTATTTCTTGTATCTATGTTCTTTGCCTATTGGATTGTCTAGTTTCCTTTTTGCCATCCTGTTTCCTGTTGACTGTCAACTTTGGAATTTCAAGTAAGAGAAGACCTTCTAAGGAAATATCAGTCAAATTCCAATTTCTGTGGAGACCACAGCACCCGACTGTATGTCCTCCAAGAGGCTTCCACCATTCACTGGTGGCCATCCGTGCTGGCCCTTGGAGTGCCTAAGTGCTGGCCCTTGGAGCACCTCCGTGCTAGCCCTTGGAGCAAATCCGCGCTGGCCTTTGGAGCGCCTCCATGCTGGCCCTTGGAGCACTTCCTCACTGGATTTTGGAGTGCCTCTGTGCTGGCCCTTGGAGTGCCTCTGTGCTGGCCCTTGGAGTGCCTCCGTGCAAGCCCTTGGAGCAAATCCGCCCTGTCCTTTGGAGCGCCTCCATGCTGGCCCTTGGAGCACTTCCTCACTGGATTTTGGAGTGCCTCCATGCTGGCCCTTGGAGCACCTCTGCACTGGCCCTGGGAGCACCTCCACGCAGGCCCTTGGAGCACCTCCACACTGGCCCTTGGAGCACCTCCACGCTGGCCCTTGGAGCACCTTCATGCTGGCCCTTGGAGCACCTCCATGCTGGCCCTTGGAGCACCTCAATACTGGCACTTGTACAACTAAACTTGCTCCCACAACCCATGTCTGAACACCACAATGTTTTTGAGTCATCCCTCCTCTTCCACCCATTGCCTGAGGAATAGGTCCCTTATCTTGAATGACCTGTGGTTGTGCACTTAGGGCGACATGTATGAACGGGATTCACACCTGTTTTCTGGCGTAACCTGCGCCTCACCGGCCCGAATCCGCTGTCGGACGCAGTGGCGCAGCGTTCGCCACTTTCAGATGCGCCCCGCATGAAGGGGCGCGGTGTGGGCGTTCCGGGGCGGGACGCGGCTCGTTCAAAAACTCCGAGGCATGTACGATCGCGGGGCGGCAAAGTGCGGCGCAGTGCAGCGCTCGTCAGCTCCGACAGGCAGACCTGGTTGATTCTGGTCTAAATGATCCGACGGAGGCGAAGTGAAGCGAGAACGTAACATGAGAGGAAACATATAGAAGATCGCAAAAGAAATCCATCTCGGCTCTCAGCTCCGTGCGGCATGGAGTATGATTCCAAAAAAATCGCCTTTATTAGGTGTAAAACATTATCTGAAAAAGAGCTCAAACCTTACAAAAAAAAAAATCACTTTCCAAAAATCTAGAACGGCGCAACATCAGGAATTAGGATATTGGAAATTGCCGGGAAATACAGTAATTCAAATTCTGTAAGCTCTTCTCATTGGTCGGCAGAAACCAGCCAATCAGAATAGGAGCGACAGTGAACCATTATAACCTATGGAGAAGTATTGACCAATCACATGAAAAGGCGGGACAGTTCACAATACAGTAAAAATGCAGAAAAGAGCTGATTGGTTGAGCTAGCGGGGGGCTTGGCTATCTCGGCCAATCAGAATGGGAGCGACATGGACCCATTATAACCTATGGAGAAATATTGACCAATCATAATCAAAGGCGGGACAGTTCAAAATACAGTAAAAATGCAGAAAAGAGCTGATTGGTTGAGCTAACGGGGGCTTGGCAATCCCAGCCAATCAGAATAGGAGCGACAGGGACCCATTATAACCTATGGAGAAATATTGACCAATCAAATTCAAAGGCGGGACAGTTCAAAATACAGTAAAAATACAGAAAAGAGCTGATTGGTTGAACTAGTGGGGGCTTGGCTATCCCGGCCAATCAGAGCGCGAGCTACTTGTCCCATTGTAGTTAATGGAGAGATTGGGGCAATGAAATCTCGGCTCTCAGCGCCCCCGCTAGCTCAACCAATCAGCTCTTTTCTGCATTTTTACTGTATTGTGAACTGTCCCGCCTTTGATTTTGATTGGTCAATATTTCTCCATAGGTTACAATGGGTCCCTGTCGCTCCTATTCTGATTGGACAGGATTGCCAAGCCCCCGCTAGCTCAACCAATCAGCTCTTTTCTGCATTTTTACTGTATTTTGAACTGTCCCACCTTTGATTTTGATTGGTCAATATTTCTCCATAGGTTATAATGGGTCACTGTCGCTCCTATTCTGATTGGCTGGTTTCTGCCGACCAATGAGAATAGCTTACAGAATTTGAATTACTGTATTTCCCGGCAATTTCCAATATTCAAATTCCTGATGTTGCGCCGTTCTAGATTTTTGGAAAGTGATTTTATTTATGTATTTTTTTAGTAGGTTATTTTTTTATTCATACTCCATGCCGCACGGACATCTTTAATGATTTTTCGCTGTTTTCCAGTCTGTCTCAAATCGGAATACATGTTCGGCGCAGTCCCTTCTGCGCCTAAGTCCCGCACTGCTGCTCAAACACTGGCGAGGCGCGGCGGACTTTACACCGCATGTATGAGCGCACCTCCTCGGATGGCGAATATTAGGCGCAGCCCCGCACTGCGCCTAAGTCCCCGCACTGCGCCCCACACACTGGCGAGGCGCGGCGGACTTTACACGGCATGTATGAGCGCACCTCCTCGGACGGCGAATATTAGGCTCAGCCCCGCACTGCGCCTAAGTCCCCGCGCTGCGCCCCACCCACTGGCTAGGCGCGGCGGACATTACACCGCATGTATGAGCGCACCTCTTCGGACGGCGAATATTAGGCGCAGCCCCGAACTGCGCCTAAGTCCCGCACTGCGCCTCACACACTGGCGAGGTGCGGCGGACTTTACACCGCATGTATGAGCGCACCACGGCGCCGACATAAATCAGGCGCAAATTTCGGCGGAAAACTGGCGAAAACATGCGCCCCGACGTGGCGAGCTTCATACATGTCGCCCTTAGTCTGTGATTTCATGATTCTGACCCAGCCCAACACTGGACCATTCCCTTCATCTGCTGCCCACCCTGACCTCCTGATTCCAGAGTGATCACTTTAGTAAAAACCTTGGCAAAAAACTGTCTAAAAAAATTTCATGATTACAATTTTGAGATTTATGAGATTTGCGTCAATCCAGAAATGACATACAGTACTTGCCTATAAATTTCCTCCAAATCCTTTTAAATTAAAAATTCCCGTATCTCGTAATACATTGAGCTGAATTTAACGGTGTCTGGGGTACATTTCCTTCCCCACACAGTGACATGAGCTCACCCCCCGCTCACCGGGTGAAGCTTTATCTCCATCTAGTGGAATCTACGACTGAACGCTGAAAGAGGGAAAATGTCTCTGATTTATTTCTCCTTATTTTGACTCTGTCCTCGACAAACCATTAAAAAATTTGAAAATTTCATAGGAAAAATAAAAACTGCGAATTTCTTGCATTTTTTTAAAATAATTTTTACCTTTTAATTGAAGATCTCCACAAAATAGCAAATTGGTAAAAAAAAATTGTCTAAATCTACTACAGGAACTACTGGGGTTTAAGTGATTTGTAAATTTACTAAAACTATGAGTTTTTTCAGAACAATTTTTATTAATTATGTTATGTTCAGTGCATGCCCTATGTTTAACCCATGAAGGAGTTAGATGCCCCAGGATGAAGCATGGGCAAAACATACATTGGTGCAGTCAGTCCATGGTCTGGATCACCCCTGCTTTACTTTGCCCTGTATGCGGCGCTATTTGTGATGTTTTGGAAGATTTTTGGTTTTATGAGTTTTTTAATGATTTTTCCTGTATATACTTAGGGGGACATGTATGAAAACTGGTGCAGACTAGACTCTCGTACTCCTCGCTAAATTAGTGTAGCATTCGTCAGTATGTATGAAAGGGTCTCACCGCAATTTAGAAATTATCCAAAAATGGGTGCCAAAAGAGTGTCTCAAAATGGCCGCCAAATTTGGTCTCAGCCTTGCTGCTTTGAAATGGGCGTGGATGCGTACAACAGTTTTGCACCGCATTCTAATCTTATGACCGAAGCGAGGCACCCCCCCCCTACAGAATTGGCACAGAAAAAAGTGTTGAGGAAGTTGAGCGTGCGCCCGTTTTTGGGAAAAGAACTTTAATATCTCTGTCGGACATTGGCAATATATATAAACTGCTGCAGCCCCGTTCTTACATGTACCCATTTTTGTTTATGTTACAGCATGAGATTATAGGGTTACCATCAGAAACTAGTCTACATCATCCTTGCTTCACTAGCTCCTATCTGCAGCCTTATTTTTCATGATTTTTTTTTAGAGGTTTGTATTAGTGTATAGAGTTGCTTGGAGTTTTTCTGTATAAAATTAGTATATATTTATAAAATAGCAGGAGTCTGGGCTGCTCTTATAGGGGTGGGCAATTCATGGTCTGTATTATCCTTGCTTCACTCTCTCCTATCTGCAGCCTTATTTTTCATGATTTTTTTTTTAGAGGATTGTATTAGTGTATAGAGTTGCTTGGAGTTTTTCTGTATAAAATTAGTATATACATGACAGCAGAAGTCTGGGCTGCTCTTATACGCATGGTCTGTATCATCCTTGCATCACTCTCTCCTATTTGCCTTATTTTTCATGATTTTTTTTTTAGAGGTTTGTATTATAGTTGCTTGGGGTTTTTCTGTATAAAACTGGTATATATATATATATATATATATATATATACAGTATATATATATATATATATATATATATATAATATATATATATATATATATAATAGCAGGAGTTGTTTGGAGTTTTTGTTGTATAGAGTTGTTTGGAGTTTTTCTGCGTATAATTAGCATATATATATATATATATAAAACTGATTATATATATATATATATATATATATATATATATATATATATATATATATATATATATATATATATAACAGCAGGAGCCTGGGCAGCTCTTACAAGGTTATGGTTACCATCAGGGATGGCCAACGCATGGTCTGTGTCATCCTTGCCTCACTAGCTCCTATCTGCAGCCTTATTTTTCATTTTTTTTTTTTTAGAGGTTTGTATAAGTGTATAGAGGTGCTTGGAGGTTGTCTGTATAAAATTAGTGTGTATATATATATATATGACAGCAGGAGTCTGGGCAGCTCTTATAGGGTTAGGGATGGGTAACGCATGGTCTGTATCATCCTTGCCTCACTAGCTCCACTATCTTGATGTTTTTGAAGATTTTTGCTTTTATGTTGTTTTTGGGGTGAACTGTGATTCTTGGAGTTTTCCTGTATATATTTAGGGAGACTCGTATGAATATGTTTTTTGTTGCACTTTGAGGCAAAAAACTGTGATAGACCAGTGACAGATGTATGAATAGTTGTACAGCAAAAATGGGCGCAGTCTGCACTGGACACCACACTTTTGACTGCGCTAAAGTTTGGCGCGAAAACCATACCATGGCTGGGACAAAGTCTTGCGCATAACACTCGGCCATACATAGTGCCGCACACTCCTCTATATCGATTCAGGACTGCTGTGCCAGCGCCAAGTTTCATGGCGAAGACAAGTATGAACGGGGCTGCGCCATTTTTCTGCCGTGCTTTGAGCCAAACAAAAAGTGTTATAGTCCCATTCTATGGATGTATAAACCGTGGTACGGCAAAACTTGGCACAATCTGCGCCGGACACAACACTAAATGCGCCACAGATGTGCATGGTATAGCATATGGCAGATTTATGAACCCACATACGACAAGTCCATACATGGCATGTCGGCGCCAAGTTTCATCCAAATGTCGTAAGCCTGGGCGCCTCTTATAGGGTTAGGATAACATGCCTGTTCTGTCTTTGTTTTCCAGATTTTAACCTGTTTTTTCACGTTTTTTTGCTTTTGCAGTTTCTGTTTTTACCATTTTGGGATATTCGCACAAATTGGGTCTTTTTTTGCTTTTTTGTTTAATTTCATAGCTACAAGCAAAACTAAAAATTCCATTCTATTCTCCCTGTTTTTCTAATCTTGGGGTCATTTCTTGTTTTATTGAGTAATTTCTATTTTGTGCGTTTTTAACCTTCTTTTCTCTTGTTTGTATTTTCTCTGATTTGCCTTATACAAGATCTTCCGAGCATGAGAAAAAGAAAGTACACCCCTTAAGTACATCCCCAGTAGTTTTCCATATCAGGACAAAACAAAATATTAAAAAAAAAAAAACCTCACCTTCAGCCCAGACCTCTGCTTTTATAGAGGAGCTCGCACGGATTGCACTGGTGGTAATCAAGGGCACTGGATTTGCAGCACCTGGAGGCTACTCACCTCTTACTTCCTATGGAAACACAAGGGGAAGGTACACATAGAATGAGCATCAATGTTCTAAAAACATCTCATTGATTCCAATGTAAAATCGGCGTCACCTTTCGAGTATTTTACTGTGCGCGGCTGCCAAGAGTTGATAAAGTACAGGTAGTCCTCGACTTACACCGTTCCAACTAACATCCGTCCCCTAGTTACAAATGGAGACTTATGGGGCATGCTGGACTGGTAATTGTAGTCCCATGTTCCACAGCAGATAGCAGCTGTGGAACTACAAGTTCCAGCATGCCACAGCAGCACATGAGATGAAAATAATGTGAAATCTTCTTAACAGGGGCACAGACAGCAAAACAAATGTAAAAACCCTTCCCTGCACTATCCAAAACTAAGAAAAAAAACTTTTTTGCTGGAGATACATTTATTAAATTTACCTGTTCCGACTTACATACAAATTCAACTTAAGAACAAACATACAGTCCCCATCCCGTTAGTAACCCGGGAACTGTCTGTACAGGAAGCAGAAATCCTAAGGCTGGGTTCACATTTTGCAGGAGCCTGCACTACTCTATACAATGGCATTGCGAAAAAACGTGTGCAATGGGACCCAATGGGTGCTTTCACACAGTGCGTTTTTGATGCTTTTTTTGTGCAGGAAGGCACAGCAATTAATGCTGTACATTGCTGCACAAAGAATCGGCGAAAATCACGATTTTACTGCAATTTTTGTCGCGATTTTTGTGCAGCAATGTACAGCATTAATTGCTGTGCCTTCCTGCACAAAAAAAGCATCAAAAACGCACTGTGTGAAAGCACCCTATGGGTGGCGGGTCCTGCTACTTGGCATCCGTTTGACGTATACAGCCTGGCATGTAGTTAAGGCTCAGTGCACACCAGATCTGTTCTGACATAGATAAAAACAGATGCCTGAATGTGTTCATTAACTCCTATAGGTGGACAGATGCAACGTGCATTGACATAGTGTCTGTTTTTAAACTTTCCGTCACATATGTGTTTAATTTTAATGGGTGGAGGACGCCGGGCGCTGCACTTATTCAAGTTGAAAAAAAAACGTATACGTTTTCTTACTTTGTAAGTCAGTGGAAAATGGATCCTAACGTTTGGGCCCATGTTGTAAATGTATATGTTTGTATCTGTCATACAATATATGAACAAACCTACCCAATCAAATAGCAAGAAAACACAGGTGGCAGCCAATGAGGAAAGCTAGAAAAAAAATAGTAAAAAAATGGATGTCAAACGTAGTCTCCAAACAGTGCACGTTTGACATATGTTTAACACATACGTTTTGCTGTATGGTCAAACGCAGCCTGCACGAAGCCTAAGGCTAAGTTCACACAACTTATTTTGAGGTTAATTGCGTGTTTATTTTGCCACGTATTGCACTTAATACGCGGTGAGATGTGCACCGCAATTACGGTAATCCATAGCTCTCATACTTACGCCTCGTCCCCCGCATTTACAATACAATCGTACTGTATGCACGGGGAGATAAGTGACATGTCAATGCATGTCTATGGTGCCGGTGGGCTGCCGGCCTCCCTGTGCTTCGGGTGTACGAGCTGATCAGCGCGACTCCCAAAATACCCGACATATTGCGGCACGTACTGTACACGCCGCAATTACGCCGTGTGAACATAGCCTAAGAGTAAGTCAGAAATGTGGTGTGCACTGGGCCAGATAGAGAAATGTATATGGGGCCTGTATTCACACAGCTGCTTTGGACGCGGATATCTTGCTGGAACAGTGTTAAAACCAGCCGCCACACTCCTCATATTGCAATGTTTTGTTCTACTGCCCAGAGAAATCAACGAAGAGCGGAAAAACCCGCATTTCTGGCGTCTGTTTAACGGACACTCCGTGACGTCCACCTTAGACGGATGCCGAGAAGTAGCATTCGTCACCCATAGGGTCCCATTCTAAAAACAGGTTTCATTGAATGCTGTGATACAGGATAGTGACGGCTCCTGAGATATTCTATACTTTTCCTGCAGGATATAGAAGTAAGCCGGCTAAACGTAGGCCCGTGAATCCTATGGATACATTTAGCACATAATTTGGGAGCTTTTCTGGTGTAGACGCTAAACGTGTTGTGGACTGAGCCTAATTTTGCTGCACATTTTACAAAGATCCACATCTAAACCAAAACCGTGCCCAAAAACCTCGCGGTTAGACTGTCTGTGTTGCCCATAGCAACCAATCAGAGCCCATAGCAACCAATCAGAGCTCAAAGCAACCAACCAGAGCCCATAGCCACCGATCAGAGCTCATAGCAACCAACCAGAGCTCATAGCAACCAATCAAGAGTCTATAGTAACCATAGTTACCATAGCTCCGATTGGCTCTGATTGGTTTCTATGGGCTCTGATTGGTGGCTGTGGGCTCTGATTAGTTGTGATGAGATTTGATTGGTTGCTATGGATGCTGATTAGTTGCTATGGGCTCTGAGTGTTTGCTATGGGTTCTGATTGGTTGCTATGGGCTCTGATTAGTTGCTATGTCAAAACAACTGGCAATCAGCATCCACAAACCACATCCACACCGACGCTATAAAAACAACCTCGGAAAACAGCCTTGAAACCGCATCTGAAATTGTAAATCCACTGGCATGGATTCCAAGCTATTTCAGTGCTGAAAAGCAGCCATGTTTATCTACTCCAGCAGTAAGACTGTCTGTGTTACCCATAGCAACCAGTGAGAGCTCACAGCAACCAATCAGTTCATAGCTACTAATTAGCTCACAGCAAAAATTGAAATGTAAGCTGCGCTCTGATTTGTTGCTATGCGTGGATTGGTCGCTATGAGGTGATTAGTAGCTTCAAGCTGATTGGTTGTTATGAGGTGAATGGTAACTATGAGGTGATTAATAGCCTCAAGCTGATTGGTCGCTATGACCTGATTCCTAGCTATGAGGTGAATGGTGGCTATGCGGTGATTAGTAGCTTCAAGCTGATTGGTCGCTATGAGGTGATTAGTAGCTTCAAGCTGATTGGTTGTTATGAGGTCATTAGTAGCTGCAAGCTGATTGGTTGCTATGAGGTGATTAGTAGCTTCAAGCTGATTGGTTGTTATGAGGTGAATGGTGGCTATGCGGTGATTAGTAGCTTCAAGCTGATTGGTCGCTATGAGGTGATTAGTAGCTATGAGGTGAATGGTGGCTATGCGGTGATTAGTAGCTTCAAGCTGATTGGTCGCTATGAGGTGATTAGTAGCTTCAAGCTGATTGGTTGTTATGAGGTCATTAGTAGCTGCAAGCTGATTGGTTGCTATGAGGTGATTAGTAGCTTCAAGCTGAATGGTTGTTATGAGGTGAATGGTAACTATGAGGTGAATGGTTGCTATGAGGTGATTAGTAGCCTCAAGCTGATTGGTCGCTATGACCTGATTATCAGCTATGAGGTGAATGGTGGCTATGAGGTGAATGGTTGCTATGAGGTGAATGGTGGCTATGAGGTGAATGGTTGCTATGAGGTGATTAGTAGCCTCACGCTGATTGGTCGCTATGACCTGATTATCAGCTATGAGGTGAATGGTGGCTATGAGGTGAATGGTGGCTATGAGATGAATGGTTGCTATGAGGTGAATGGTGGCTATGAGGTGAATGGTTGCTATGAGATGAATGGTTGCTATGAGATGAATGGTTGCTATGAGGTGAATGGTGGCTATGAGGTGAATGGTGGCTATGAGGTGAATGGTTGCTATGAGGTGAATGGTTGCTATGGGTGACAAGGACAGTCTTCCTGAGAGACAGGTTGATAAATGAGGCCCCGTCTGTTTCTTCTTAAATAACCGTTGCCCATAAAACGTGAGGAAAATATTTCCTAAAAAATGTCAGAAATCTCCTCTAAGGCGGCTGCCAAGTCCTGCAGGTGACAGAATGTATGACGGCTGCGGCAGGGAAAACTTGACCTGGGAAAACCCGATAGGAGTCGTGTAGAAAAATGAGTTGTCCATATGTTGTGGAGAGCGCGGGCGCTAATGGCCAACGGCAGTAAAACAACCCGACCTCAACACTTCTCCAGATGGGTAATTACATCCAGTAATGATGACCAAATATAGCGCTCATTATGGTGGGGAGGGGGACGAGGAGGGTATATAGGAGGCCGGAGGAGCGGGGGGCCAGACCCCGGCCCGGAGACCGCAGCGCTCCTCATCACCAGGTACAACCACCGCTCACAGTGTGGTAACCGGGGTATAATAGCCGGGTGATTATAAACTATAACTCCATACTGAGGTAATGAATACTGACATCACAATTAATATCTCCATCACTACTATAGGGTCCATGACCTGAGGAAGTACATCGCTGCGTGGTGGAGAGGACAGACATCAGGAGGAATATAATACAATGGTGAATGTGGAGGTAAGAAGTATAGTGGTAAGAGGTGTACAGATAAGAGGTGTAGAGATAAGGCGTGTAGAGATAAGAGGTGTACAGATAAGGTGTGTAGAGGTAATAGGTACAGAGGTAAGAGGTGTACAGATAAGGTGTGTAGAGGTAAGAGGTGTAGAGGTACAGAGGTAAGAAGTATAGAGGTAAGAGGTGTAGAGGTAAGAAGTATAGCGGTAGGAGGTGTGGAGGTTAGAGGTACAGAGGTAAGAAGTATAGAGGTAAGAGGTGTAGAGGTAAGAAGTATAGAGGTAAGAGGTGTACAGATAAGATGTGTAGAGGTAAGAGGTGTAGAGGTACAGAGGTAAGAAGTATAGAGGTAAGAGGTGTTGATTTACAGAGGTAAGAGGTGTAGAGGTAAGAAGTATAGAGGTAAGAGGTGTACAGATAAGATGTGTAGGGAAAAGGGGTTTTAAAAAAAAAAAAAAAAAAAAAAAAGGTTTAAAAGTATAGGGTGGAGGTGTGATGTGAGAGGTGTAGAGGTAAGAAGTACAGAGGTAAGAGGTGTACAGATAAGATGTGTAGAGGTTAGAGGTAAGAGGTGTAGAGGTAAGAAGTATAGAGGTAAGAAGTGTACAGATAAGATGTGTAGAGGTGTAGATTTACAGAGGTAAGAAGTATAGAGGTAGGAGGTGTGGAGGTTAGAGGTACAGAGGTAAGAAGTATAGAGGTAAGAGGTGTAAAGGTACAGAGGTAAGAAGTATAGAGGTAAGAAGTGTACAGATAAGATGTGTAGAGGTGTAGATTTACAGAGGTAAGAAATATAGAGGTAGGAGGTGTGGAGGTTAGAGGTACAGAGGTAAGAAGTATAGAGGTAAGAGGTGTACAGATAAGATGTGTAGAGGTTAGAGGTAAGAGGTGTAGAGGTACAGAGGTAAGAAGTATAGAGGTAAGAGGTGTAAAGGTACAGAGGTAAGAAGTATAGAGGTACAGAGGTAAGAAGTATAGGGGTAAGAGGTGTAGAGGTAAGAAGCATAGAGGTAGGAGGTGTAGAGGTAAGAAGTATAGAGGTAAGAGGTGTAGAGGTACGAAGTATAGAGGTAGGAGGTGTGGAGGTCAGAGGTACAGAGGTAAGAAGTATAGAGGTAAGAGGTGTAGAGGTAAGAAGTATAGAGGTAAGAGGTGTAGAGGTAAGAAGTATAGAGGTAAGGGTTTTTGAGGAAGAAGTTAGAGTAAGGGTGTACAGTAGATGTGTAAGGGGTTTGGATTTACAGAGGTAAGAATTTAAAAAGGGAGGAGGTGTGGAGGTTAGAGGTACAAAGGTAAGAAGTATAGAGGTAAGAGGTATAGAGGTAAGAAGTATAGAGGTAAGAGGTGTACAGATAAGATGTGTAGAGGTAAGAGGTAAGAAGTATAGAGGTGAGAGGTGTAGAGGTAAGAGGTGTGGAGGTAAGAGGTGTGGAGGTAAGAGGTGTGGAGTCAAGAGGTGTAGAGGTAAGAGGTGTAGAGGTAAGAGGTGTAGAGGTAAGAGGTGTAGAGGTAAGAGGTGTGGAGGTAAGAGGTGTAGAGTTAAGAAGTACAGAGGTAAGAGGTGTACAGATAAGATGTGTAGAGGTAAGATGTGTAGAGGTAAGATGTGTAGAGGTAAGATGTGTAGAGGTAAGAGGTGTAGAGGTAAGAAGTATAGCGGTATGAGGTGTACAGATAAGATGTGTAGAGGTACAGAGGTGTACAGATAAGAGGTGTAGAGGTAAGAGGTACAGAGGTAAGAAGTACAGAGGTAAGCGGTGTAGAGGTAAGAAGTATAGAGGTAAGAGGTGTAAAGATATGATATGTAGAGGTAAGAGGTGTACAGACAAGATGTGTAGAGGCAAGAGGTGTACAGATAAGAGGTGTACAGATAAGATGTGTAGAGGTAAGAGGTGTACAGATAAGAGGTGTAGCGGTAAGAGGTGTAGAGGTAAGAGGTACAGAGGTAAGAAGTACAGAGGTAAGCGGTGTAGAGGTAAGAAGTATAGAGGTAAGAGGTGTAAAGATATGATATGTAGAGGTAAGAGGTGTACAGATAAGAGGTGTACAGATAAGATGTGTAGAGGTAAGAGGTGTACAGATAAGAGGTGTACAGATAACATGTGTAGAGGTAAGAGGTACAGAGCTAAGAAGTATAGAGGTAAGAGGTGTGGAGGTTAGAGGTGTAGAGGTAATAGGTGCAGAGGTAAGAAGTATAGAGGTAAGAGATGTAGAGGTAAGAGGGGCAGAGTTAAGAGGTACAGCGGTAAGAAGTATAGAGGTAAGAGGTGTACAGATAAGATGTGTAGAGGTAAGAGGTGTAGAGGTAAGAAGTATAGAGGTAAGAGGTGTAGAGGTAATAGGTGCAGAGGTAAGAAGTATAGAAGTAAGAGATGTAGAGGTAAGAGGTGCAGAGGTAAGAAGTATAGAGGTAAGAGGTGTACAGATAAGAGGTGTACAGATAAGATGTGTACAGATAAGAGGTACAGAGGTAAGAAGTATAGAGGTAAGAGGTGTAGGGGTAAGGGTATGTTCACACAGCGTAATTGTGGCACACATTTCGCCACGTATTTGCGCTTTAATACAACCAAAATGTGCACCACAATTACAGTAATTCATAGCCCTTTATGAGAGCTATGAATTATGTCTTGTCTCCCCCGGTGTACAATACGTATTGTACGCAAGGAGAGAGAAGTGACATGTCACTTCTTTGCAGCACTTACGCACCGCTGATAATACAAGTGAATGTGGCCGGCCAGTGCTTTAGAAGTATGTGCTGAACAGCGCGTACTTCTAAAACACACGCCGTATTGCAGGGCATAAAGTACGCGCCCCAATATGCCGTGTGAACATACCCAAAGAGGTGCAGAAGTAAGAAGTGTACAAGTAAGAGATAAAGCGGTAAGAAGTGTAGAGGTAAGAGGTATAGAGGTAAGAGGTGCAGAGGTAAGAGGTGTAGAGTTAAGAGGTGTAGAGATAAGAGGTGCAGAGGTATAGAGGTAAGAGGTGCAGAGGTAAGAGGTGTAGAGTTAAGAGGTGTAGAGATAAGAGGTGCAGAGGTAAGAGGTGTAGAGGTAAGAGGTGTAGAGGTAAGAGGTGTAGAGGAAAGAGGTGTAGAGGTAAGTGGTGTAGAGATAAGAGGTGCAGAGGTAAAAGGTGTAGAGGTAAGTGGTGTAGAGATAAGAGGTGCAGAGGTAAAAGGTGTAGAGGTAAGTGGTGTAGAGGTAAAAGGTGTAGAGGTAAGAGGTGTAGAGGTAAGAGGTGTAGAGGTAAGTGGTGTAGAGGTAAAAGGTGTAGAGGTAAGAGGTGTAGAGGTAAGTGGTGTAGAGGTAAGTGGTGTAGAGGTAAGTGGTGTAGAGGTAAGTGGTGTAGAGGTAAGAGGTGTAGAGGTAAGTGGTGTAGAGGTAAGAGGTGTAGAGGTAAGAGGTGTAGAGGTAAGAGGTGTAGAGGTAAGAGGTGTAGAGGTAAGAGGTGTAGAGGTAAGAGGTGTAGAGGTAAGAGGTGTAGAGGTAAGAGGTGTAGAGGTAAGAGGTGTAGAGGTAAGAGGTGTAGAGGTAAGTGGTGTAGAGGTAAGTGGTGCAGAGGTAAGAGGTGTAGAGGTAAGAGGTGTAGAGGTAAGAGGTGTAGAGGTAAGTGGTGTAGAGGTAAAAGGTGTAGAGGTAAGAGGTGTAGAGGTAAGTGGTGTAGAGGTAAGTGGTGTAGAGGTAAGAGGTGTAGAGGTAAGAGGTGTAGAGGTAAGTGGTGTAGAGGTAAGAGGTGTAGAGGTAAGAGGTGTAGAGGTAAGAGGTGTAGAGGTAAGAGGTGTAGAGGTAAGTGGTGTAGAGGTAAGAGGTGTAGAGGTAAGAGGTGTAGAGGTAAGAGGTGTAGAGGTAAGAGGTGTAGAGGTAAGAGGTGTAGAGGTAAGTGGTGTAGAGATAAGAGGTGCAGAGGTAAAAGGTGTAGAGGTAAAAGGTGTAGAGGTAAGAGGTGCAGAGATAAGAGGTGCAGAGATAAGAGGTGCAGAGGTAAGAGGTGCAGAGTTAAGAGGTGTAGAGATAAGAGGTGCAGAGGTAAGAGGTGTAGAGGTAAGTGGTGTAGAGATAAGAGGTGCAGAGGTAAAAGGTGTAGAGGTAAGTGGTGTAGAGGTAAGAGGTGTGGAGGTAAGAGGTGTGGAGTCAAGAGGTGTAGAGGAAAGAGATGTAGAGGTAAGAGGTGTAGAGGTAAGTGGTGTAGAGGTAAGAGGTGTAGAGTTAAGAGGTGTAGAGTTAAGAGGTGTACAGATAAGAGGTGCAGAGGTAAGAGGTGCAGAGGTAAGAGGTGCAGAGGTAAGAGGTGTAGAGGTAAGTGGTGTAGAGGTAAGAGGTGTAGAGTTAAGAGGTGTAGAGTTAAGAGGTGTAGAGATAAGAGGTGTAGAGGTAAGAGGTGTAGAGGTAAGACGTGCAGAGGTAAGACGTGCAGAGGTAAGAGGTGTAGAGGTAAGAGGTGTAGAGGTAAGACGTGCAGAGGTAAGAGGTGTAGAAGTAAGAAGAGTAAAGTTAAGAGGTGAGAGGTGTACAGCTAAGATGTGTAGCGATGTAGAGGTAAGAGGTGTACAGGTAAGATGTAGATAAGACACAGCACACATCCTCATCCTGGAGGACAACAAGGAGGAGCATCGATGTAGATGCTTGTAGGGTCCTCGTTGCACATGGGTTGAAGGACAAAGTCTGTGTGTGTTTCACATCCATCTGTATCTATCTCATATCTATCTATTTATCTATCTATCTATATTCTAGCTAGATATCCTATATCTATCTATGTATCTATCTCTTACCTATCCATCCATTTATCCATGTATCTCTTATATCTATCTATATATTTACCTCCCTATCTTTTTTTTTATCTATCATCTATTATCTTTTTATCTATCTATTTTTCTTCTTTCTCTATCTACCTATTCCTATCTAGTTCTTTTCTATCTATTCTAACTATTTTCTACTATCTATCTATCTTATCATCCTAATTCTATCCTATCTATCTATCTCCTATCTTTAATTTTCTATCTATCTAATCTATCTCCCTTCTTTCTTATCTTTTATCTTTCTATCCTCTATTTTAATCTTTTATTAAACCCTTTATCTATCTTTATCTTTTCTCCTATCTTTCTATCATCTCATATCTATCTACCCTTTAATCTATCAAACCTTTCTCTATATCTATCAATTCCTATCTATCTATCTTTTCCATATCTATCATCTCCAATCTATCTATCAAACTATCTATTATCTCCATCTATCTATCTACTATTCCTACTATTTATCTATTTTTCCTATCTATTTATCTATCTCCTATAATCTAAATATCCTAAGGTTTTTAAATTTTTTTTTGGTATCTTTTAAGTGAAAAAACCCTATCACTTTTATACCCCATGAGGGCATGACACGTTTTATACCTATGAGGGGTTCGGGCCCGGTTTTTTTTCCTTAAAACCTTTTTTCTTTATCTATATCTTTCTATCAATTCTATCTATCTATCTATCAATCTGTCTATCTCATCCCTATCTATCTCCTATTTCTTTTTATATCTATCAACATATCTATTATCTCTATTATCTATCTTTTCTATGTGTCGTTTTATCTCATAATATATATTATATATTATATTATAAAAATTATTTTTTAAAATATTTACTCTTTTTCTACCCTATCCCAAACTATTTTATCTATCTTTTTCCCCATATCTTTTAAAATCCATATCTACTACCCCCATATCTATCTATCTCATATAAAACTTCTATTTATCAAATTAAAACAAATCTTTTCTCCTATCTACCCCTACCCTATTCATATCTATCTATCTCATATTTTACAAATCTATCTATCTATCTATCTATCTATCTATCTATCATCTTTTCTATCTAAATCTATCTTTTCTCAAAATATATTATTTTATGTGTCTGTCTACCCTATATATCTATCTATCTACTATCTACCCTTCAAAATCAAATTATCTATATTTTATTTTATTAAAAAATCTATCAAACTCAAAATTAAATTCTTTTCTATGTGTCTAAATTGGGGGTTGGGTCTTTCTAATTTTTATTTTAATTATTTTACCTTTTTCAATATCTTTTTTCTCTTTATTTTTAACTCCAAACTTATTACCCCCTATTTATCTACCCTATTTATTTCAAAAATCTAATTTTTATTATTTATTCTAATTTTCCTTTCTAAATATCTATCTTTTTCCCTACCCAATCTTTTTCTACCCCTTATCTCATAATCAATCCATATCAAATCTACCCTTCCCTATCTTTCTATATACCCTATTTCTTTTTAAATCCCCCTTTTATCTTTTCTATCAAACTTCTATCTATTCCTTTTTTATCATTTTCCCCTTTTATCAATCCCTTTCTTCTATCTTTTTTAAAACAAAATTTATCAAATTCCCCTATCTTTTTTTTTCTTTTTCTCCTTATTTTATCCCCATACCCAAGGGGGATTTTAATTTTGTTTGGTATTTTTTTAAAAGTGATAAACCCTAATACTGTAATAGCCCAAAAATGGAAAGCCCACCTTTCTTTTTTTACCTTAAAGGATGGTTACTTCCCCCGGGGCTTTTTTTTCCCTTCCAACCCTTTTTTTTTATATTATATCTATCAAATCATCTATTTGTCTATTTTCAAAACCTTTTTTCTATGCCATCTATCAAATCTACCTAATCTCTTTAAATTCTTACTTTTCTCAAAAATTATCTTTTCTAATCAATGTGTCTTTTCTACCCCTAAATTAATTATTTTTGGGGGTTATATTTTTTCCAATTTTATATATTTTTAAATTTTAATTTTATATTTTATTTTTTTCTCATATCTTTCTTTCCCAATCTATCTATCTATTTTATCCATATCTATTAATCTCTTTATCAAACTATCCCTTACTATCTTTCAATAAAATCTATCTATTTATCTATCCTTTAACCAAATCAAATCTCCAATCTATCTCATATCTATCTACCCACATATCTTTTCTTTTTTCTAAAATATCTATCAATCTATTTTAATCTATCTTATTATCTTTCTAATATTACTATTATATATACTATCTATGTGTCTGTTTTTCTCATTATTATCTATCAAATTCTATCTATTTTTATCTCATATCAATCTACCATAAAATCTTATCTAAAAATTCTATCTATTCATATTTTTATCTATCTATTTTTTCTGTTTATTTTATTTTATATTTAACCCCTTTTATCAAATCTCATATCTGTCTCTTTATCTATCCCCTTTTAATTCTATTTTATCCATCTAATCCCATTTCTACTATTTTTATCTCTTTAATCTATTTATCTTGGTGTTGTCTTTCCCCTAAAATTTTTTAAATATTTATTTTGGGGAATAATATTTTTAATATATAATAATAATATATTTAATATATTTATTTATATTTATCTACCCCATATATACCCTTTTATTTTTATCTATCTCATATTTTTTTCTTTCTATCTATCCATTTTCTATCTATTCCTATCTATCTCCAAATCACCCTCCTATTTTATTAAATCCAATTCTATCTAGGGTGCCCTGTCTGCCCTATCTAAATTTTTAAATCTATTTTAATTTTTATTTTTCCCCTCTTTAATTATCTTTCTACCCTATTCCAAAAGTTTATCTATCTCATATCTACCTAGCTTTTCTATTTTAACTCCTATCTTTTTACCCCAAATATTTTATCTATCTCATACCCTAAACTTTCTCATATTATCTATCTATCTATCTATCTATTCATATCATATCTCTCTCTATCTTTTTATCTTCTATCTATCTATCTTTTAAAACTATTCCTTTTTATCTATCTATCTATCTCATTTATCTATCTCCTATCTATCTCTCTCATATCCTATCTATCTATCTCAAAATTCTATTCTACCCTATAAAAACCCTACTAACTTCTGCCCTTCAAAATCTATATTCTACCCTAAGGATTTAAAAAGTTTTTTAAGTTCGTTTTAAGTGAATAAAACCTATCACTGGATAAGCCCATGGGGAAAAAGGAAAAACTTATCCCCTATGAGCGCAAAACTCCCCTTTTTTTTTCCCTTTTCAAACGGTTTTATATTTTCCCATCATCTATCTATTTGCCCCTATTCAAAAAATTTTTCTATCCCTATCTATCAATCTCCTTCTTATCTTTTATCTATCTTATCTCTTTTTAATTTTAATATCAACCCAAATCTAGGGGTCTGTTTATCCTCTTTTAAAAAAATAACTATTATATATATTTTAAAATATATTTTAAAATTTTTTTATTGTATTTTTCTATATCTATCTACCCTACCCAAAATATCAATCTATCTATCTATGTTTTCAAAAACCTAATCTAAATTATTTTTATTTTTATTTATCAAAATCTCTTATCTTTTCTATTATCTATTTTATCTCAAATCTATCTACATTTATTTATTTCTCATATATTTTTTATCTATCTATATCTATTCATATATACTAATCAAATTCTCATACCCTATCAAATCAAATTTTATATTCTTTTTTCATATATATTTAATCTCATATCTATCCCCATATATATCTATCTATTCATTATCCAAAAGGAAATTTAATTTTGTTTTGGAAACTTTTTAAGGGGGAAAAAAACCTAATCACTTTTTTACCCAAATGAGGGGAAATGACCCGTTTATACCCAAATAAGGGCATACGTGCCCGTTTTTTTTTTGCCTTTCAAAAGGGTTTTTTAAAATTATCATCTATCTATCTATTTTATCTATCTATCTACTTTTTCCAAAACTATCTATTTCATATCTATTAATCTCATATTATCTATCTCCTATCCCCATCTATCTCATATCAATCAATCTATCTACTACCCCCATATCAAACCCTATTTCATATATATCTTTTTTCTTTTATCTATCTAAATACCCTATCAAACCCAACCTAATCTATCTCATATTATTCCTATCTCAAAATTTTTTTCTGGGGCTCTTTATCAAATTTTTCCTTTTTTTCTATCTATTAAATCAACCCTTTTATAATATTTATTCTATCTAAAATTTTAATCTAATCTATGTGCTTGTCTTTTCTAAAATTACATCTATCAAATCTATCTATCTATTCATAAAAATTATTTTAATACTTATCTACCCCTTTTTTTTATCAATTTTCTACCCAATCTCTTTAATCTATCATTAGGGTTGTCTGTTTTATCTATCTCATATATATCAAAAAAATTTACTTTTTTTTAATTTTCTGTCCTTTATCTATCCCCTTTATCTATCTTTTCTATCTATCCCATATCTATTTATCTACTCATATTATCTTATTTTTTAAATTTGTGGTCTTTTTTTCCTTCTTTATATATATATATATATATTAATATATATATATATATTTTAGTAAAATTTTTATATAGGTATTTTTAAAATTTTATCTTTTTCTATCTCAAAATTAATTATCTAAAATTTTTTATCTATCTCTTTTTAAATTCTTTCTATCTATCTCATATCTATTTTATCCCTTCAAAATTTTCCTATCTACCCAAAAAATCTATTAATCTAAATACAAATCTATGTTTCGGGGTCGGGTCATCCAAAATATATCTATCTTTTCTTTTATCTTTTCATATCTTTTTCTATCAAATTATCCTATCTTTTTTCTATCTACTATCTATCAAATTTTCAAAACTCAATTTTATCCCATATCTATCAATCTCAAATCTTTTACCTTTTTTCTTTCTATCTATCTATCATTTTTAAATCTTTTCTCATATCTAAAATCTCTCTCTTTATCTTTTTATCTGTTTTATCAACTATCTAGCTATCTCAAAACAAATCTACTATCTCATACTATTTATCTCCTATCTTCTTCTTCATATCTTTTCTATTATCTATCTAAATATCTATCTTTCTAAATTACCCAAAACCCTAATTATCTATCTATCTATTTTTAAATTTCTATCTCAAACCTAAGGTTTTTAAAATTTTTTGTATGTATCTTTTAAAGGGGGAAAAAACCCCTATCACTTTTATGGGCCCCATAAAGGGCATGACACTTTTAAAAACCTATGAGCGCTACTCCCCGGGGTTTTTTTTCCTTCAACGTTTTCTATATTATCTTTTCTATCTTTCTTTTTCTGCCCTATCTCATAATTTATCTATCTCCATCTATCTATCTCCAATCTACAAAACTATCAAACAAACTATCTCAAAACTACCCTATCTATTTTTCTTTTTCTATCTATGTGTCTGTTTATCTCATATATATAAAAATAAAATATATATAATTTTATTATATATAATAAATATATAATTTATTTTTTTAAAATTTATTTATCTCATATCTTTTTCTACCAAACTCAAATCTATCTTTTAATCTATGTTCAGTCCAAATCTCATTATATCTTTTCTATTTATCTTTTCCCCATATCTATCTATCTACCCTATCTATCTCATATCTATCTTTTATTTATTTTCCTTCATATATTTTTTATCTATCTCATATTTTTTCTAAATATAATTATTATCCATATCTATCTATCAATCTCATATCTTTTCCCCATATATATCTTTCTATCTCATACTATCTCATTATATTTTTTTATCTAAATATCCAAAGGGATTTTTAATTTTGTATGTATTTTTTAAGGGGAATAAAACCTACCCACTGTAAGCCCATGGGGAATAAACACGTTTAAAACCAAATGACGCTATTTTGCCCGGATTTTTTTCCTTCAAAACTTTTTTCTATACCTATCTATCTATCAAATCTATCTATCTATTATCTATTTCATATCTTAATTAAAAATTCCCCCAATCTATCAATTTTCCTTTTTCATCTTTTCTCATACCCTATCTATCAAACTAATCTATCTATCCCTTTTAAAAATCACGCCATATCTATCTATCTATTTATTATTCTCATATCTCTATCTATCCATTTTATTAATTTTAATATCTATCTATCCCATATCTTTTTAAAATCTATCTTCTATCTCATACCCTATACCCCCTCATATTTTAACTCATATCTAATCTCTCTCATACCCTTTTTATCGTTATTATCTTTTCATATCAAATCCTCTCTCTCATATTATATCTCCCTCATATCTTTTTAATCTCAATATCTTCTATCTCAATCTATCTTCTATCTATCTATCATCTATTTTCAAAACTATCCCTATCTATCAAATTATTCCTATCTCCTATCTATCTATCTATTCCCTATTATCTATTTTAATCTTCCCAAAATCAAAATTATCTATTTCAAAAATCTATTATTTTTATCTCATACCTATTTTATTTTACTATCTATCTATCTATCAATCTCATAGCTACCATCTCATATTTTATCTATCTTTTCTATTCAATCTATCTACCCTATCTATCTCCTTTTCCTATACATTTTCCCATGTATGACTATGAGATTTTTTAGGAAATTAAAAAAGAAAAAGGGAAACCCCCGGCCACGGGGTGGTAAAAAAAAAGACCCCCGGAGCTAAAGGCTTTTCCCTCTAAAAAAAAGTTTTTATTTTTTAAAAATGAAAGGGAATTACCGATGCAAAATTTAAAAAAAAAACCAGGTTTAAACCTATTTTTTAAACACTTTTGTCCCGCCCCCTCTCTTTTTTTCTTTTTTCCTGTACACCTATGAGATGTTTATCATCACTTATAATGAGACAAAGACAAGTAACAATCTTCTTTCCAGTGGTATCACTTATTGGGGGGCTGTTCTTTCCCAGAGATAGTGGATTTTGGAACCCCCTCATATATAAAAAGTTTAAATTATTAATTAAAATATTTGATACAAAAGGGGATTTATTGGGGTTTCCAAAAAAAAAGATCTGTTAGTTTCAGAAAGGCCCCAAATCCCCCTCCCAATTGGCGGTGCCCTGGAAACTGCCACCCTTCAAAAATCTATCCGGGGTTTAATACCGGGCCCCGGCTATGGACAAGATGGCCCATTTGTTTTCCTAGAAAATGATGATGGCGGGTTTGGGGTGAATGTTCGGAAAAAAACCATGGGAAAATGTACCCGGGGAATTTTTTTTCCCCTTTGGCCCCTTCAATATAAGATATATTTTAGAATAAAAAGGATAATAAGGTTTTTTGGGGTTTTTGGACCGGAAAAGGCCTGGTGGGTGACATTGGAGGGGGGCGCAAATCCTTGCGGAGCAGTAGTTGTGCTCCCCAGGGGCTGTTTTGGGGACCCAATTTTGATTTTGCTCCTAAATTTTACATACTTATTGGACACATAATTTGGGGATTTTGGGTTAAAAATTTCTAAACCCTTTAAAAAAGGGGTTAAGCGATAGGCAGGTATAACTGAGGAACAATAACAGAGCAGGTAAGTGAGCTCCAGGCCCCGCCCCCGAGTATCCTTTCCACCAATCCCTGGCTAGCGACTGGCTCCCGGTACCTCCTCTGAGGTAATAAGACAGATCCCTCCCATGTGACAGATTTGATAAGAACTTAGGGAACCACAGAGAAATGTTGTATTTTTTTCACAATTTTATTTGCACCTAGAGCTAAACATACAGATTTAAATACACAAGAGCGTTACATCAGAGGTCATATTATATGAGCGTCTTCTGTAAACCACAGCGCGTCTCCTTCACTCTTCTGCTTTCTGGAATAGAAAGGAAATGAAGTATTAACCCCTCTACATCCAGGGGCTGAGTGAGTCATTGATGGTGAACCACATGGTTTCTACTGTCACTGTCAAGCCCGAAATGTCATCCACCCACTCTTATCATTATGTAAGAAAAGCAAAGACCATGGAAGTCCTGCTCCTCTGAGTGGGTGGGGAAAGCCTCCCACCCCACCTTGTTGGTGAGTACGTCATCTTATCTGTGGACCCTTATACTGAGGGCCACTACTTTATAACTAACAACGCCAATATATCAAAAAATCATAATAAAACAAGGTAGTAAGCCAAAATTCTAACCAGCACCAATATATAAAAAACTACCAAAAATACAAAAATACATATATACAAAACTTTTATTAATTTTTATTAATAATAGTTTTGTATATATGTATTTTTGGTAGTTTTTTTATATATTGGTGCTACTTTATAACTAGTGACTCCCAATATCCTTGGGGACTGAACAGAAGTTCTGGTCATTGTGGATGTTGGGAACCACAGTAAGGGCATGTTCACACGACCGATTTGGCCGCGGGTTTCGACGTGGTTTCCGCGGCCAAAACCTCGTCCAAATCGCGCCCAGTTTAGTAACATGGCTTCCTATGGGAAACCGCGTTACTCTTCACAAGCCGCGTTTGAGAGTTTAAGTTTGAGAACTCTCCTGTCAATCCTTGACAGGGAGTCCTCAGCGCGGCGGCCGCGCGGTGTTGCCGCGGGTGTCGCCACGGTTGGTACGCGGCTGGCGGCGCGGTTTTCCTCCTGCCTATTAATTTGCACGGGGGCAAACCCTCGCCGCAAGCCGCGCCCCAAACCACGCCCCACCCACGCCCCACCCACGCCGCTGCCGTGTGAATGAGGCCTAAAGCTGCGTCCACATGACAATTGTAAAATACCGCTCAGATTCTAGAACCGAGCCCGTTTTTTGGGCGTAGATTTTGCGGTCGGTTTTCAGATTCAGCCCCATTGACATTGAAAGCTACATTGGCAGAAGAATGTGCATGTTCCAAGTTTTTTGCAATGCCTTGGGTTTTGAAATCCGACCTCAGAATATTATGTGGACTACAGTGTGGATTTTCTATAGGGGTCCATGGGGATGGTTAACAGGTGGATTTTCACTGGTTTCAAAATCCGAAATCCAACTGTATAAACAAACACTAAGGGCGACATGTCCGACAAGTGGCGTATCTATGCCAATTTTAGGTGCATTAAATCAGTGTAAAGTGCGCCTGAAAGTCCGATACTTTCTAAAAATTGGCGTCAGGTACACCTTGCATAGATTACTTAATGCGCCTAAAATGGCACATCGTATCAAAAAGGGCGCATAGCATCGAAAAAGGGGGCATTGCATCAAAAAAGGGGGCATCGTATCAAAAAAGGGCGCATTGCATCAAAAAAAGGGGGCATCATATAAAAAAGGGGGTATTGTATCCAAAAAGGGCGCATTGTATCCAAAAAGGGGGCATCATAAAAAAAAGGGGGCATTGCATCCAAAAAGTGCGCATTGTATCCAAAAAGGGCGCATTGTATCCAAAAAGGGCGCATTGCATCAAAAAATGGGGCATCGTATCAAAAAAGGGGGCATCATAAAAAAAAGGGGGTATTGTATCCAAAAAGGGCGCATTGTATCCAAAAAGGGCGCATTGTATCCAAAAAGGGCGCATTGCATCAAAAAATGGGGCATCGTATCAAAAAAGGGGGCATTGTATCAAAAAAGGGCGCATTGCATCAAAAAAGGGGTCATTGTATCAAAAAGATGGCATTGTATCAAAAAATGGCGCATTGTATCAAAAAAGGAGGCATCGTATCAAAAAGTGGGCATTGTATCAAAAAAAGGGGGCATCGTATCAAAAAAGGGCGCATTGCTCAACTCGCGGCACATAGCGTATCATTGATAGTATATGGTATGCGCCTATCGAGGCTCATTGCCAGACGGGGGCGCATAACATATAGAATGTGCCTCAAAAGGCGCATTGCGCAACGGCAGCGCACAGTGCACCATATTTAGGTGCATTACAAGGTGTCGTTCCTGGCGTATAATGCGCCTAGTTTTGGTGTACGACAGTCAATTTACAACAAAAATATGGCGTAAAAAGTGGGTTTGCCGCAAAATAGAACAAAAAACTGGAATTGGCGAGCTGGGACATGTCGCCCTGAATCTCACGAGTGGTGGATTTCTCTTGATGCAGCTAGTAAAGTCAATGTAACCCATCTACGATCACAAAGTCTCCCCATGAAGCCCTCACCTTGCCGATGTCCCGGCTCTTGGCCCTCATCTTGTTGACCTGAGATTCTGCAATGTCGGCTCGTTCCTCAGCCTCCTCCAGCTCGTGCTGAGTCTTCCTGAACCTGGACAGATGGACGTTGGCTTGTTCCTCCTAAAACAATTACAGACAGATTTGGTCTTCTCTTCCATGGAGAGCAGCCTGTTGGGGAGCAATATTCTGTAGGGCAGGAGATCTACTTACAATGTCTTCCGCTTGTCTCTTGTAAGCCTTGACTTTGATTTGTAGCTTGTCCACTAAGTCCTGGAGCCTGAACACGTTCTTCTTGTCCTCTTCAGACTGTGAAAGGAAAGAAGAAAGTTCTAAAATGTCATCGCTGTGGCCGACCTCTCGTCAATGCAGAGCTGTAACAATTAAAGGGGGTTTTTAGATGATAAAGTGGTGGCATCTTGGTGGGAAATGCCCTCGAATGTGCCCGACATCTGTGACCTCAACCAATCCTGAGAATTACAGGCACCCAGCTTTGGTGTGGCACTCCAGCCATTTTATAGCTTGTTCCCCTCATAGACTTTGATGGTATTGTTGTGGATGGCAACAAAGGTTGTATATGTGTGTGATCCTTTGTGTCTCCATTTTAATGTATTAGTTAGTATATACCGCACATATCTATGTAATACAGCATGTAAAAGCTGTCTGTATTTCTCTTGTCATTAATATGTTAACAAAATGGCCGCCTGTAGTAGTTTGTAGAGATTGTCGTGTAATCCAAGATGGCGTCTCTTCAGAAGTTACACCCTGTGTCCAAACATTCCTGAGCTGTGAGGAGGGGTCTAGAGATAAGGACGTGCCAATAGACCCTCACAGCCAGGTCCATGTGATGCTTCTTATCTACTAATTTGCAAAAGTATAAGAAGCTGCCATTTTGTGAATAAAGGCAGAAAGCATTTTCACAGCAACAAGGCATGTTGTGATTCGTTTTCTCGGTGCTCCCTTTGTTATTTTTAAGCTAATTTGGACTTCCACAAGGACAGAATAGCCCCTTTGAGGCTACTTCCATATCAGTATCAGGATATTTCATGAAGTCTGATAGGTACCACCTCTAGGATACGCACCTATTTCGGCAACTGGCCCCCAAAGTCTTAACTCGGAACAGAGAGCTGGTCTGTTATTCTGGGAACTCCCATAGAACATAGTGGAGGGTCATACACAAGTGCGACTGGCTCCCCATTTTTATCTGACACCTTCAGGGGCCAGACGTGGGACCTGCACCAATCAGTCTTTGATGGCCTATTCTATTGATAGTCCATAGTGGGAACATCCCTTTAAAGGGGTTGTCTCACTTCATTGATTCATCTCACCTCAGTCCTGTTTTCTTGGTTTCATTTTGAATTCAGGGGCGTGTTTACGGACTTCTACTAGGCTGCAGCAGAAGCCAGGTCTGTAGCTATAGCAACCAGTGCTGGCAGCCTATCAGGAGAGAGTAAACAGGTCTGTAGCTATAGTGACCAGTGCTGGCAGCCTATCAGGAGAGATTGAACAGGTCTGTAGCTATAGCGACCAGTGCTGGCAGCCTGTCAGGAGAGATCAAACAGGTCTGTAGCTATAGCAACCAGTGCTGGCAGCCTATCGGGAGAGAGTAAACAGGTCTGTAGCTATAGTGACCAGTGCTGGCAGCCTATCATGAGAGCACACAGATCTGTAGCTGTAGTGACCAGTGCTGGAAGCCTATCAGGAGAGATCACACAGGTCTGTAGCTATAGCGACCAGTGCTGGCAGCCTATCAGGAGAGATGGAACAGGTCTGTAGCTATAGTGACCAGTGTTGGCAGCCTATCAGGAGAGATGGAACAGGTCTGTAGCTATAGTGACCAGTGCTGGCAGCCTATCATGAGAGCACACAGATCTGTAGCTATAGTGACCAGTGCTGGAAGCCTATCAGGAGAGATCACACAGGTCTGTAGCTATAGCGACCAGTGCTGGCAGCCTATCAGGAGAGATGGAACAGGTCTGTAGCTATAGTGACCAGTGTTGGCAGCCTATCATGAGAAATCAAACAGGTCTGTAGCAATAGCAACCAGTACTGGCAGCCTATCAGGAGAGATGGAACAGGTCTGTAGCTATAGTGACCAGTGTTGACAGCCTATCGTGAGAAATCAAACAGGTCTGTAGCTATAGCAACCAGCGCTGGCAGCCTATCAGGAGAGATCAAACAGGTCTGTAGCTATAGCGACCTGAGGAGCTGATGCAGCCCATACAAGAGGGGATATCTAGAAATAGGTAGGACACTGTTAATGGACATATATTGCAAAGTGACTTGTTTCTGCAAGATCTTTAACATTAAAGGCAATCCTTGTAGTGAGACAACCCCTTTAAGCTCTTACGACTATCTGGCTGCATCTGAATGAGTTTCCTGCACACCCAGACGGTCAGGGCATCGAGACGCAAGATAAAAGCAGTGAGGGGCATGGCACTACACCAGCACATGCTGCCCTAAATTTTCAGAAGGTGTCCAGGAGGTCAGGTCTAGGCATGTCCTAGTGACCACTTTGTTAGATACTTCTTGCATTGGACCTTCAAGTGTCTGTCTGCCATGTTTCATCTTTGGGATCATCGGCTCCTTTTCCCTTCTACATGAGAACGTTGCCTTCTCTAGATTTTGGGATTTCTTGGAAGCGCAATAACATTAACAAACCTGGTAGGTGAGCTCCTTGACTCTTCTTTCGAATTTCCGCACACCTTTGACAGCGTCAGAGCTCCTCTTTTGTTCTGCGTCAAGTTCATTTTCCAGTTCTCGCACCTGTAATACAATATAAGCATCATAGGTGTTTTATACAGGTATATCTTGACTTTTAGACAATAGACATCACAATGAGTGGTAGTAAAATTGATGTGGTAAGCTGGCAAATTAAATAGTAAACATTTTCACCATTCATCATTATTAAAAATTCTGCACCATTTTTGTTTTAGCTGCTGCCTTAGTGATCCATAGTGTACAGCTCATCTCTAGGGAGTCCAACCAGTGATAGCAGCTCCTTAGTCCTATTCGCACATGCTCAGACATCTACTCTCCTCTCAGGGAGCTACTGCCTAGTAATCACACACTCACTGCTGAGTGAGTGTTCAGCCCCAGGTGCGGTCACTCTACTGCCATCCTATGTACTCCTTAGTAATCACACACACTCACTGATGAGCGAGTGTTCAACCCCAGATGCTGTCATTCTAATCCTATCCTCTATACTCCTTAGTAATCACACACACTCACTGCTGAGCGAATGTTCAACCACAGATGCTATCATTCTACTCCTGTCCTCTATACTCCTTAGTATTCACACAAACTCACTGCTGAGCAAATGTTCAACCCCAGATGCTGTCATTCTACTCCTATCCTCTATACTCCTTAGTATTCACACACACTCACTGATGAGCGAGTGTTCAACCTTAGGTGCTGTCATTCTACTCCTGTCCTTTGTACTCCTTAGTAATCACACACACTCACTGCTGAGCATATGTTCAACCGCAGATGCTGTCATTCTACTCCCATCCTCTGTAGTCCTTAATAATCACACACACTCATTGCAGAGGGAGTGTTTAACCCCAGGTGCTGTCATTGAACTCCTGTCCTCTGTACTCCTTACTAATTAGTCAAACAGTGCACATAAGTCATCATATGCTGCTTGTTTTTTGGGGGTCTGTCTACTGGCATCTTTCTTATTCTCCTTCCTCTCCCCCCCCCCCCAAAAAAGAAACCTCAACCAGGTATGTGCATTAAGAAAAAAAAAAAATCTACCTGTTTGGTTCCTGCAGGGATTTGAATCTAGGACCCCTATGCTGAAAGGCAGAAGTGCTAACCACTCAGCTACATTGTAGCTACTCATAGCTCTTGTATTTTAGGGTACTCGACTATACATAAACAGACCTTTGTTTGACTAGAGTGAGCGCACTGTGGGGAAAGGAATGGTAATGTCAAGCCTGCTGGGTCACATGATCAAGCAAATTATACACGCCCCCTTTTGAGCACACCGAAAGCTGAAGAGAGGACAAGCAGGGCATGAAATGCATTTGTGGTAAAAGCCCTTTAAAGACTCACCCTGGCCTCCAGTTTTTGGAGTTGCTTCTTGCCACCTTTCATTGCCAGCTGCTCGGCCTCATCCAGACGATGTTGGAGATCCTTCACCGACTGCTCCAGGTTCTTCTTCATCCTCTCCAGATGAGCGCTGGTGTCCTGTTCCTTCTTCAGTTCCTCAGCCATCATGGCCGCCTGACAGAGTAGAAGGGTATAAAAAATCATTCAAACATAATTTTTTGGGTTTCGACAACATTATCCATCGGGTTCAGAAAGCTCACATCTGTAATGGCCTTCTTGGCTTTATCGTCTGCGTTCCTCGATTCCTGGATTGCTTCTTCTACTTCCGTTTGCAGTTGAGAGACATCAGTTTCCAGCTTCTTCTTTGTGTTTATCAGGCTGGTGTTCTGGTCGAGTAAAGGGCAAGTCATTATAGGTTCAATATCCTTCCTCACAATTCTTCATGGAAGTTTTTAAAGGAACCGTTAGATCTTTCTCACCTGAGAGTGTAGGAGCTGGACGCGCTCGGTGACGTCCAGGAGCTCCTGTTCTGCCACCTTGCGTGCACGTTCCGTCTGTTCCAGGGCAGACCTCATCTCTTCGACCTCTACTAACAGGAGGTTGTTCCTCCTCTCAGAAATCGCCAGTTGTTCCTTCAGGTCATCGTTTCCTCTAAGGGCATCATCAAGATGCAGTTGGGCGTCCTACGAAGGAAATCATTCAGTTACCCAATGGGTCATCGTGTCGTAGACTCTAATCACGTCACTCTTAAGACATCTAACCTTTAGTTGTCCCTGTACGTTCCGGAGTTGTTTCTGGGCCTCAGCGGCCTGGCGGTTGGCGTGGCTCAATTGGATCTCCATCTCATTAAGGTCTCCTTCCATTTTCTTCTTCAATCTCAGAGCGTCGTTTCTGCTTCTGATCTCGGCGTCCAAGGTGCTCTGCATGGATTCCAGGGCTCGCTGGCTGTTTCTCTTGATTTGATCAATCTCTTCATCTTCTTCTCTGCAATCTTTCTATCAATTTCAGACTTTACTTGTGTCAGCTCAAGTTGGACACGAAGGATCTTAGCTTCCTCATGCTCCAGTGATGCCTCAGCTTCTTCCAGGGATGACTGGAGTTCAGACTTCTCCTGCTCTACTATTTTCTTGGCCTTTTCCAGTTCGTGAATTGTTTTCCCCGACTCGGAAATTTGTTCTGTCAGGTCTGAGATCTCCTCTGTTAGAAAAAGCAATAGAATAAAAATGATCAGTAAACCACAGCCATGGATACTCTGCAAGACGCCCATAAAACGGCTAAAGGTGCTACATGACTATGTAGACCATAGGCGTCAACATGGAGGCCTGCGGGCCGAATTCAGCCCACCATGTCATTTTATGAGAGCTTAGACACAGTGAGCAGCGATGGACAAAATTTGGACGTAGTAGGACCTAAAAGCCCTACTGACGCCTATATTCACCCTACAAGACCCTTTCGCAGGCAATTATAATGCTCATTGAAGATGAGTTTGGCATTCCTTGATGTAGACTATTATTACTGTGTCACTTCTACATCCCAACTAGGAGGTTCACTTACGTTGGAGGTTCTTGTTCTCTCTCTTCAGAGTTTCAAGCTGGTCTAATGCCTCTTCATAGGAGTTCTTCATCTTGAAGATCTCAGTGCTCAGTGACCTAGACTCTTTCTGGGAGGCCTCTAATTCAGCCTGAGTCTCCTCATACTTTTGCTTCCATTCTGCCAGCACCTGAACATTAAAAACATTAAAAAATTGTAGAAGAAGCGGCACGATAATACAATGACTCAAGTACTGTTTGCTCTCTACGTAAGGACACTGAGCACAAACCTTATCAAAGTTCTTCTGCTTCTTATCAAGAGCGGCACAGGCTGAGTTAGACCGTTCCACATCCACCATCAGGTCTTCTACCTCATTTTGAAGTCTTTGCTTGGTCTTCTCTAGAGAGGCACATTTTGAGTTGACGGCCTCGATCTGTTCCTCAGCTTCCTGGAGGCGTTGAGCAAGCTTCTTCCTGTTATACAAAAAGTCAAGTCCATCATTCACTTTCACTTAATTAATTTCATGCTACCATGACTATACGTCAATATTTTGGAAGGCCTCATGAGTCTATTATCTTATGATTTATATGTGGATTTCGGAACCTACTTGGCGTCTTCCAGTTCTTCTGTGCGCTGGATGGCATCGGTCTCATATTTTGTTCTCCACTGTGAAACTTCGCTGTTGGCTTTGGAGAGAGCACGTTGAAGTTCCCCTTTGGCTTCCTGTTCCTCTTCATATTGCTCCCGGAGAAGATCACAGTCATGGCGGGCAGACTGTAGACCATGAGCCAGGGCATTCTTGGCCTAAAGACAAAGATAAGCATTGAAATGCGATTGTGTGATATGATTCAACCTAAAAAGGTCCCATTTGCTATTAAGTGCCCTGTACCTTTGTCTCCTCTTCAAGCTGCCTCTTCAGCTCCTCGGTTTGCTGGGTGAACGCTTGTTTCCCTCTTGAGAGCTGAGAAATGAGGGACTCCTTCTCCTCAAGCTGGCGACTGTATTCACCTGTGGATAAATGAACAACGATGCAGTTAGGACATGTGGTCTTATACACGGAGAGCGGATAAAGAGTTTGGTTTTCCATAGATCGTTACCGTTTTCTGTCTGAAGACGCGCTCTCTGTGCATTTATGTCATTGATCACTCTAAGATGCTCTTCCTCTTTACTCTTAACCTCACTATATTGGTCCTCAAGGGTCCTGCACATTTTCTCATAGTTTGCCTGTTAAAAAATAAACATATTCAAGGGTTATAAATTCCATGGTCCCGGATACTCGGTTTTGGATTCAGTCAAATTCCAAGCCACTTACTTTGGACTTGGAGACAGCTTCCATGTTGCTGGCGAGGTCATCGATCTCCATCTTGAGTTCACTCTTCTCTTTTTCCAGTTTCTGCTTGACTCTCTGCAGATTATCGATCTGTTCTCCAAACTCGGCCACGCTGTCGGCGTGCTTCTTACGGAGAGCGGCGGAGGTGGCTTCATGCTGTAGGGTGGCCTCCTCCAGGTCCCTGCGCATTTTCTGGAACTCAGCCTCCCGCTTCTTGTTCATCTCAATCTGGGCTGAAGTGGCCCCACCGGCTTCTTCCAGCCTCTCGCTGATCTCTTCCAGCTCTCTGGAGAGGTCGGAGCGGTTCTTCTCAGCCTTGGCGCGGGCCGCACGTTCTGCCTCAATTTCTTCCTCCAGTTCCTCAATGCGAGCCTATGGTTAAAGCAATGTTATATGTTATAAAGAGATGAAGCAAATGTGATTGTGGTTCATGTTCATTGGAAGACCTCAGAATTGTACCTGGAGCTCCTTGATCTTCTTCTGTAGCTGAGCGGCCAGAGCCTGTTCATCCTCAATCTTACTCTGGAGTTGATTGATCTCAAAGTCCTTCCTGTTGTAAGGTAAAAAATAAATGTAATATATTTCTTTTCATCCAGGGCCTGTTCCTGATCAGCATTAAACTACGTATCTCACTTTTTAACTTTTTCATCCAATTGTTGCCTGTCATTTTCCAAGTCCATGGTAGACTCCTGAGCCAACTTCAGGTCACCTTCCAGCTTCCTCTTAGCCCTCTCCATGTCCATGCGGAGCTTCTTCTCCTGCTCCAATGAACCTTCAAGCTACAATACAATACAATATAGTGTGCACATGAAAATCTACCCAAAGTCTATGGTCCAGAATATAGTATATACCATGAGTTCATTCTACTCACATCATCCACTTGCTGCTCTAGCTTGGTTTTGGCTTTTGTAAGGGTGTTGACTTTGTCCTCTTCCACTTGCAGATCATCCAAGGTTTGTTGATGGGCTTCCTGCAGAGCTTTCTTCTCCTTGGTTAGCTTAGCAATGTTTTCATCAAGCACCGCCATCTCTTCTGTCAGATTTTTCACCTGGATTTTGGGAACATTACAAACTATGAAGTAGTATTTTTATGATAAATGTACAAATATTCAGTCATTATAATTTTGAAGGTACTATCATAAGCGGTTTTTCTTTTTGGACATCTTCTTTTCTTGTGCATTGGAGTATGTGAGGTTACTATAGGGTACACTTGCCTCAGAGTTAGAAGAGACCATCAGTAAAGAGTGGCTCTCATGATGGAGAATCATTGACTTCTCAGCATTACCGAGATGCCACGGGTGCCATGGCTTTCCAAGCACTGACGTTTTAGGAGAAACTATGACATGCTAAATATCTCTGAAGGCTTTAAAAACTGATTGTAGGAGGTTTATGGTTCAGCAAGAGAAGGGATCCTTCTTCTAAGACCCTGAATAATTAGCCGAAGAGTAGAGCACCTGCAAAGCTTCCCACCATCTCCTAACAGCCCATTGATTTCTAGCAATAACACCGTACACCAGTTGTCATTGAATGATCTACCAATATGGTGCACGTCTTAGTGAATACCTTGTTCTCTGTGGCGTGTTTCTCCTTCTCTACTTTGGCCAGTGTGAGCTCCAGGTCGTCAATGTCCTTCTTCAGTTCGGAGCACTCGTCCTCCAGTTTCCTCTTCTTGGCGGTGAGCTCAGCATTTGATTCTTCTTCATCTTCCAGCCTCTCGTTCACCTCCTTGATTTTGGCTTCCATTTGGATCTTGGCTTTGATGAGACCTTCACATCTTTCCTCTGCATCTGCCAGGTTCTCAGATTCCTGGAAAAAGCAGTTGAAACTCAGTTAGCCTGTGTTCCCTAGTGGGTTTCTATCATGAAGAGATGAAGAACAGCTGAGTATCATGAAATGCATTTGGATCAACAACTTACAGATGCTACTAGGAGCTGCAGGTCATTCTTCTCCTGGAGGATAGACACCATCTTCTCTTCCAGTTCTTTTCTCTTGGCCTCTGACTTGGCCAAAGCCTCCTTTGTCTTCTCGAACTCCTCTTTCATGTTGGCCATCTCTTTCTCGGACTCGGCACTCTTCAGAAGAGGCTTGATCTTGAAGTACAGCTTCATCCATGGCCAAGTTTTGACATTCATGAAAGCTCGGATGTTGTACTGAATGGAGAAGATGGCCTCCCTGGAAACGAAGTATAATGATATCACAAACATAGTCCATAAGAAGTAGAAATTGTATTATTCTAAGTCTGAATCTGAAGCTACCTCCTCTCCATCATTCTCTTGAACTCAACTCTCATGAGGAATCCTCTGCACATAGCCTGAGTACGAGTGATCAACTGAGCCAACTTCTCGTCTCGCATCTCTTCAAGGGTACCCAGCAAGCCAGCCTTGAAGAAGACCTGTAAACCACAGAAGTTGATAAAAATGATGTAATTTTATAAAAAAATCTCCATGATTTAAAAGAATAGAATTAAAAATACCTTAGTGTGTCCAAACTTGTACTGTGTGTGGTCAACATCGATGGATCCAAGAAGCTTCTCTGAAGCCTTCTTGCTGTCAATAAACTGACCTTCTGGGATAGCGCTGGCGTTCAGGACCTTGTAGCTGTAGTAACAAAACATGGTATCAATTGGTTGATGGTAATAAAGGAAGTTCATTTCTACCTTTGTACATTTCTATTTTCCATGATACGTAATGATCAACACTACAAATATCCACCAAGAAAGATATTTAGTCCATACCGCTGTTTGAAGTCAGCATAGAGGATTCTGCTGGGAAATCCTGTCCTACAAATCCTGATGCCTTCAAGGACACCATTACACCTGAGCTGGTGCATGACCAGGTGATGATCCATAGCACCTAAACAGACAAAACAACTTGTAGGTACCAACACCTAAAAGCAATGTTTCCTGACTAAAACCTAAAACTTCTTACCTGGGGTCTTGGTTTCATTGGGGATCAGACAACGCACAAAGTGGGGGTGGGTGCTCCTCAAGTTAGTCATAAGCTTGTTCAGATTCTCCTGTAGACGAACAAAGTTATGGGCATCAGGACATTTAGGATAAGACTGTGGCATATCTGTGCCAATTCTTGAAATACACTCACCCTGAAAAGAGCAGACACGGTCTGGAAAGAGGAACCCTTCTTCTTACCACCTTTCTTTGCACCGCCCTCTAAATCACAAGAAATATTATTTCAGCGCGTCATATTTAAAAACAGTGACTAATTTTCTGCCGTCGCCCAGTTTGGTGCCTAGAAGTTGTTAGAACAATGTTCTTCAATACTTCTTTTTTTGGCAGTGACTTTTTTTAGCGCCATTGTTTGGTTTGGTTTTTAGAACAATGGGGCACATTTACTCAGGTAATATGCCGGCGTCCATGCTGTACACCACATTTATTAGGTGTTTTAGACAGTTTCCGGTCAGTTCTGCACCTTGTCGAAAGGGTGTGACTTTCGTGCATCAAAAAAGTGCACGAAAATTTTGCCACAATTAGTCGCAAGAAGGAAGTCAAGTAATAGAAGGTGTAAATCTACGCCAGATTTATCAACACTATTATACATGTGGCACATTGTAAGACTTTCTAGGCTAAGTTTACACTAAGTAGAAGACAGCATTGATAAATCTGCTTCTAAGCCCAACAGGCTCCTAGAAGATAAGTGACCGCCAAAGGTTATGTACGTTGCTGCACCTACTGCAAGCACAAATCATGTGAGCTCTAGATAACCATCATGCACGCCCATGAGCATACATACCACAGCTGGAGAGGATGTTTAACGCTACACTTACCGCCTTCTCCAGCCGCATAGGCAGAGTATAAGAAGGACAGGAGTTTCACTGAAGACTTCTGGTAGAGCCCAATGACGGTTTCATTCAGTGGGTCCTTGTTCTTGTCCAACCAGCCAGAGATGTTGTAGTCCACAGTACCAGCATAGTGCACCAGGGAGAAGTGAGCCTCGGCTTTGCCTTTGCCAGGCTTGGGTTTTTGGAAGTTGTTGGACTTGCCAAGATGTTGATCGTACAGCTTGTTCTTGAAGGAAGTGTCTGTTGCCTTGGGGAACATGCACTCCTCTTCCAGAATGGAGAAGATGCCCATTGGCTGTGCAACAATTAGAATGAGAAATTTATGTCATCTACATATCAAATGAAACATCTGCATGATTGTGCATTATATTGCGGTTATTTTGCTGTTATTACAGTCATACCTTAGGCATTCAATATACAAGTGAGCAATACTTTATACCTAACTATAAATATAGTGTATATGGGTATATCTCGCTTTCTATTTGTGTTGTATACCTTCTCAATAAGCTCAATGCAGGCGGCCAGGTCCATGCCGAAGTCGATGAACTCCCACTCGATCCCTTCCTTCTTGTACTCCTCTTGCTCCAGCACAAACATGTGGTGGTTGAAGAACTGCTGCAGCTTCTCGTTGGTGAAGTTGATGCAGAGTTGTTCCAAGCTGTTGAACTGATTACAGGATAATATGTCTCATTATTACTCTTTATATCAGTTCTACTTTCACGCAGTTCATTGTGGTGTTTTATTACTTACATCAAAGATCTCAAAGCCAGCAATGTCCAAGACACCGATGAAGTGCTGTCTCGGCTGCTTGGTGTCCAGCTGCTGGTTGATACGGATGACCATCCACAAGAACATCTTCTCAAAGACGGACTTGGCCAAGGCCCCCACTGAGTTGTATACCTGAGCGGGAATGATGCCCATGTTAGCTCTGTGGTCGTCTTCAATATATGATCAAGGTACAACGACTCGGGGACAACGTACCTGCTGGACAGTTTGACCTTTGGTCACAAACTCGTTTCCGACTTTGACTCTTGGGTAGCACAAAGCCTTCAGTAGATCAGCGGAGTTCAGACCCATCAGATAGGCCGCCTTGTCAGCCACTATAAGACAGATAAAGCCATTGCAAATAAGCCTTCTTATAACTAACTTGTTTATCGTAGCTACAAACCCTCCACCTCAGAGCAATGAAGAGACTTTAGGCAAGAAGAAGCCTCCAGTCCGATCTATCAAACTACAGTAAATAAAATTGTTACAGGAGAAAACATTTATCTCAGAATTTCACAGCTATTCTGAAATAATAGTTGAAAATGATAGCAATGGCCGGTAGTCCGGAAGACATTTTTGTTCCGACATTGTAGACGATTCTGCTCTTCTTACCTTCTGAGCCGTCCGGCTCGGCCTGCTCCTCTCGCTGCTTCTGCTTGAATTTCATGTTTCCGTAGTGCATGACGGCGCCGGTCATTTTGTAGATACCTATCTTTTCATCTGCATTGAAGCCCAGAATGTCAATGGCGCTCTGTTAATCATAAAAGAACATTTCTGTAGAACAATCTCATATTTATGACATAGATGGCGTTTGTAAGTAGACGTTACCGAAACTTACATCTGTAGCCATCAACTCTTCTTGGTCATCGATGCTGGCCACTGTGATCTCACCTTGGCTCACAAACGGGAAGTCGTAGGGGTTAGTTGTGATCAGTAGCTGGTCTAGAGAAGAAAAAAAACGATAGGATAATTTGATAGTGTAGACGGTGAGTGTGATCCTGTTTGGAGCCGTTGGCTTTAGTGCTTATGACTATAAAATTTACACATCTACAACATGTAAGTTGGGTGTCCAGGAAATCTCGAGCAGGAGGGCTCAGTATAGACCAATATAACCATCCTAAAATTTGTATTGCTTATGTCTTTCCCTCAACTTACCGATCAGCTCTGGTCTCTTGTTGGACATGATCTGGTAGAAGATGTGGTAGCTCCTTTCTGCCGACAGCTGGAATGTTACTCTGGATTTTTCTAGAAGATCTAAGAGAATTAAAGGTTGGACCCATTAGAGAGTTACCAAGGTTTGTGATGGACTAAAACCTTCATCTGTTACTACTAAACTTACATGTTTCAATGTCAGCAGAGGACAGCTTTCCAGTGGTGCCGAAATGGATTCGGATGAATTTACCCTATATGCCAAAAAGATTATTAAGAGATGTCAGATGCTAATGTATCCAAGGTGTGGTTAGTTACAGGAAATTTGGGACCTTCTTATCCCCTGTAAAAAGGCTCAAGGAGCTGTCATAGATGGCAGATACATGGTAACTAAGGTCAATGGCCTCGGTGAAGTAAGCCAACAGTTGCGTGTGTTGGTGGACCTAGGCTACTGACGCTTGGTAGTTGATAGAATAGCTGCTCCAAGCAGCTAATCCGGACCGGCTTTTCTGGAGTGGCCAAAGTGATGGGTGGGAGCTCACTCCCACTTTCTAGGGAAGACTAGTGTCTGTAGGGCTGAAAAGTAAGTTGTTGTGTGGTTCCGGACCTGGGAAGGAAGGAGACAAATCCATGCTGTTGTGGTTATGAGCACGTTAAAGTTGGGAGTCGGATGTTTTTTCTGCATGTTAGCAGGTAGACTAATCCCCTCTGCAGGACTGAGAGTTATCCAACATGGACTGTGTCAAAGAGGTTTTGCTACGATCTAATGTTGACGTGGGATCCTCCAAAATGGGTATTTAATCACTTTTCTAAATATATGTCATCAAAAAAAAGTGAAGCCTCTGAGAGCTACAGCCTGACTTACATGCCCTTGGTTTCCTGACAGTTTACATTAGACACGGCCAGGAGCTGATCTGGCCGTGCTTGCGATGTTGCACTTCTTATCAGGTAACATGAACGAGCTTTGAAGGGACTGGGGAGAAAGATCCTTTGTCTTTTGTATAAAGAATCCACTGGTTGTAATGTTATTATTAAACATACAGACATTCCCTGCTCTCTGCTCAGCCCTCCTCCCTCTCCACCTGCAGCCCTTCATTCGTGAAGGAATGAAAGAAGGCTGCCTGCTGAGCTTATCGTCTCTCCTGAGCAAATAAGAGGGAGAAATAAAACGCACATAGCTTGTGCACAATACAGGTCTCCCCTGTGGATTAGCAAAACAATGTTTGCTCAACTACAGAGACGGAGTATCAGGAACGTGCATGGGAGGTGGAGCGATGACATCACAGAGGAGGTACTTGATTTTTTAAATACAGAAACACAACGCCCCTTTTTTCAGGCCTCGAGAGGGGAGTATCAGCCTTTTAGGTAAGGAAATAACTTCTTGGCAAAACCCCTTTAACTTCATGTTTACCGGCAGAAGTAATGACAGAAGTTTTCATTTGTTTTATGGCTAAAAGAAAGCCAAACATCTAAACAGAAGCCAAGGAGATTGTGTTTTTATGCTACTATTAAGCTGAGCCCCATACCCTGTATAGTAACAATCTTCAGTAAGTATACTAAGAAATATTTTTGTTTTCAGCATGGGGATACCTATATCTGAGGCAGCCATACCAGCTGCTATGGGGCCCAGAGGATACTTGCCAACCCTCCCGTTTTTGCGAGAGTCCTACGCAAACCTGAATTCAAAAGGGACACATGCATACACCATATCCAAAGCACTAGGTATTCCTGAAGAGCTTTCCCAGGGAGGGACTCAAAGTTCCAAGATTTGGGAGATACAAGGTTGGCATGCATGACTTTAAGAGGCCCAACAGGTGGAAGAAGATAGTACCTTTTAGTAGGAAATATCAAGTTGGTGGCTTTCCGAAGACTATCACTACTGATGATAGGTAGTGGGGACCTATCTCAGTAGTCCTAAGGAACTCTATGTATTCTAGTTGGGCCCGTGGTTTTAGGTATGACATTACAGTGATACTTACAAAACGGGAGGAGTTGTCATTCCTCACGGTCTTGGCGTTACCGAAGGCCTCAAGCAATGGATTGGCCTGGATGATTTGATCCTCCAGAGTGCCCTGCAAGAGTTGATCGAAGACTTGTATTTTATCATGCAATGACTTACATCATCTTCTTCATAACTTAAAGGGGTCGTCTCACTACAAGGATTGCTTTTATGTTAAAGATTGTGCAAAAACAAGTCACTTTGCAAATGTTTCCATTACCAGTGTCCTACCTATTCCTAGATATCCCGTCTTGTATGGGCTGCATCAGCTCCTCAGGTCACTATAGCTACAGACCTGTTCTATCTCTCCTGATAGGCTGCCAGTACTGGTTGCTACAGCTACAGACCTGTTCAATCTCTCCTGATAGGCTGTCAGCGCTGGTCGCTATAGCTACAGACATGTTCAATCTCTCCTGATAGGCTGCCAGCACTGGTTGCTATAGCTACAGACCTGTTCAATCTCTCCTGATAGGCTGCCAGCACTGGTTGCTATAGCTACAGACCTGTTCAATCTTCTGACAGGCTGCCAGCACTGGTCGCTATAGCTACATACATGTTCAATCTCACCTGATAGGCTGCCAGCACTGGTTGCTATAGCTACAGACCTGTTCAATCTCACCTGATAGGCTGCCAGCACTGGTTGCTATAGCTAAAGACCTGGCTTCTGCTGCAGCCTAGTAGAAACCAGTAAACACACCCCTGAATTCAAAATGAAACCAAGAAACAGGACTGAGGTGAGATGAATCAAAGTAGTGAGACAACCCCTTTAATACGAGAATCGAATGAACAGGGTTTGAGTCAAATGAAGCACATTGGAGTCATCTTTGGAAAAGGTTTAAATGATAGAGAGTCAATACAGCAAGTTACTTTCCAAGAATTTCGATAAGGGGATTCCCTTGTAAGTTCTTATAATACGGCTTATGGGTTCTATGTTTTCTATAAACTAAGATGGTGAGTAGAAAAACAGTTGAATTATTGCTCAGTCTTGGATAGCCTTTGGACCTCCTTGTGAGACTCTTAATAGCTCCATCATTATGGGTCATAAGGAAGCAGCAATCAAAGGAAAAGGAGGGAGGTCCGAGGACACGAGAGAGACGAGAAGAAGATGAAACTGCTCTAAATGCTCTAAGCACACATAGGTGCATTCCTGGTAAAGTCCTGGGGCGACATGTCCGAAAAGTGGAGTTTCTATGCCAGTTTTAGGCGCATTAAATCAGTGTAAAGTGCGCCTGAAAGTCCGATACTTTCTAAAAATTGGCATCAGGTACACCTTGCATAGATTACTTAATGCGCCTAAAATGGCGCATCGTATCAAAAGAGGGGGCATTGCATCAAAAGAGGGGGCATTGTATCAAGAAAGGGGGCATCGTATCAAAAAAGGGGGCATCGTATCAAAAAAGGGGGCATCGTATCAAAACAGGGGGTATCGAATCAAGAAAGAGGGCATCGTATCCAAAAAGGGGGCATTGTATCAAAAAAGGGGGCATTGCATCAAAAAAGGGGGCAATGTATCAAAAAAGTTGGCATTCTATCAAAAAAGGGGGCATTCTATCAAAAAAGGGGGCATTGCATCCAAAAAGGCGGCATTCTATCAAAAAAGTGGACATCGTATCAAAAAAGGGGGCATTGCATCCAAAAGGGGGGCATCGTATCAAAAAAGGGGGCATCGTATCAAAAAAGGGGGCATCGTATCAAAACAGGGGGTATCGAATCAAGAAAGAGGGCATCGTATCCAAAAAGGGGGCATTGCATCAAAAAAGGGGGCAATGTATCTAAAAAGTTGGCATTCTATCAAAAAAGGGGGCATTCTATCAAAAAAGGGGGCATTGCATCCAAAAAGGCTGCATTCTATCAAAAAAGGGGGCATCGTATCAAAAAAGGGGGCATCGCATCAAAAAATGGGGGCATCGCATCAAAAAAGGGGGCATCGCATCAGAAAAGGGGGCATTGTATCAAAAAAGGGGGCATTGCTTCCAAAAAGGGGGCATCGTATCAAAAAAGGGCGCGTTGCTCAACACTCGTCACATAGCATATCATTGGTAGTATATGTTATGCGTCTATCGAGGCTCATTGCCCGACGGGGGCGCATAACATATGCAAGGCGCCTAATAAGGCGCATTTCGCGACGGGGGCGCACAGTGCACCATATTTAAGCGCACTACAAAGTGTCGTTCCCGGCGTATAATGCGCCTAGTTTAGGTGTACGACAGTTCATTTACAACAAGAATATGGCGTCAAAAGTGGGTCTGCCACAAAATAGAACAAAACTGCCGTTGGTGAGTTGGGACATGTCGCCCTTAGTGTCCGGGGTTGATGGATGAGGACCGGATAATTACCTGTATCTTTCCGGTTTGTTGTTCTTTTTTCTTGGGGTCACCAATAGCCGCAATTGTTGCAAAGTACTGGATGACACGTTTTGTGTTCACAGTCTTCCCGGCTCCAGATTCTCCACTATGGGAGGCAAATGGGGTTAGCACTGTAGTCAGTGATTAGGTTTCCACTTGGCCCAACCTGAACCATCTGCACTTTCTTATACAGAAGATCCCCTTCTAGAACATCTATCAAAGTTTCTATATCTGTGGCTTTGATCCATCTGATATAACGCCAAACACAAGACTAAGTCTAAAGCCGTACATAGCCAAGAGACAATAAAGTCTCCATGCCAGTCAAGGTGGTACAAAAATACCACCATTGTAACCAGCCAAAAGCAGCCCAGTGTTCACCAAGGGTGGCTGACAACTCCGAAGTCATACCCTAAAACCTCACGACTGATGCCAAATGATGTGGCCAATGCTGCTGAATGTTTGGCCTCAATATCTTAATCTATAGGTCCATTATTGGAGGGCAGCTCCCAAGATGAGCTCAATCAGCGTAGGTGCTCATTCTGTTTCTGACTGAGCTAACAGGCCCCAAGATCTCAAAGAATATCATCATGTGGCCCTAAATGCACAAAACCAAGACCCATGCTAAGCTGGATGAAATTTGGCTCAAGCGTTGTAAATATAATAACTTCCCCAATTCTCTCCCTTGATTTCTTTAGCATGGCTCTAGTGTGTGAGGATACAGAGATTGTACTTACGTAATCAGGATAGACTGGTTATCACGATCTAAGATACAGAAGAGAAATAGGAAGATAGAAATTACACCTGGAGGCTAAATGAGCCAAGAAAACAATACTTAGTACCCAATCACCATTTATACACAGCTAACGGGCCTCCATACAGAGTTAATGGGCCCCCATACACAGATAATGGTCAAACACAGCTAATGGGCCCTCATACACGGCTAATGAGCTGTCTTATCCAGCTAATGGGACCTTATACCCAACTAATAACCTCTTATACTGAACTAACTGGCCCTTATACACAGATAATAGGCCCTCATACACGGCTAATGGGCCCTCATACACAGCTAATGGGCCCTCATTCACAGCTAATGGGCCCTCATACACAGATAATGGGCCCTCATACACGGCTAATGAGCCGTCTTATCCAGCTAATGGGTCCTTATATTCAACTAACTGGCCCTTATACACAGATAATGGTCAAACACAGCTAATGGGCCCTCATACACAGCTAATGGGCCCTCATACACAAATAATGGTCAAACACAGCTAATGGGCCCTCATGCACGGCTAATGAGCCGTCTTATCCAGCTAATGGGACCTTATACTCAACTAACTGGCCCTTATACACAGATAATGTTCAAACACAGCTAATGGGCCCTCATACACAGCTAATGGGACCTCATACACAGACAATGGGCCCTCATTCACAGCTAATGGGCCCTCATACACAGATAATGGGCCCTCATACACAGATAATGGGCCCTCATACACAGCTAATGGGCCCTCATACACAGATAATGGGCCCTCATACACAGATAATGGGCCCTCATACACAGCTAACAGGCCTCCATACAGAGTTAATGGGCCCTCATACACAGATAATGAGCCCTTATATGCAGCTAATGGTCAAATACATCTAATGGACCCTCATACACAGCAAATGGGCCGTCATACACAGCTAATGGGCCCTCATACACAGCTAATGAGCCGTCTTATCCAGCTAATGGGACCTTATACCCAAGTAATGACCCTTTATACTCAACTTACTGGCCCTTATAATGGGGTGTCAAACACAGCTAATAGTCACATACAGCTAATGGGACCTTATACTCAGCTAATGGGCTTTCATACACCACCAGTGGGCCCTCATACATAGCTAATGGGTCCTTATACACAGCTAATGGGCTCTCATACACAGTTAATGGGCCCTCATACACAGCTAATGGGCCTTCGTACACAGCTAATGGGCCTTCATACACAGCTAATGGGCTCTCATACACAGTTAATGGGCCCTCATACACAGAACCCCTCATACATGGCTAATGGGCCTTCATTCACAGCTAATGGGCCTTCATACACAGCTAATGTGCCTTCATACACAGCTAATGTGCCTTCATTCACAGCTAATGGGCCTTCATACACAGCTAATGTGCCTTCATACACGGCTAATGGGCCTTCATTCACAGCTAATGGGCCCTCATACACAGATAATGGGCCTTCATACACAGCTAATTGCTTCATACACAGCTAATGGGCCTTCATACACAGCTAATGGGCTCTCATACACAGTTAATGGGCCCTCATACACAGATAATGGGCCTTCATACACAGCTAATGGGCCCTCATACACAGCGAATGGGCCCTCATACACAGCTAATGGGCCTTCATTCACAGCTAATTGGCTCTCATACACAGCTAATGGGCCCTCATACACAGCTAATGGGCCTTCATTCACAGCTAATTGGCTCTCATACACAGCTAATGGGCCCTCATATACAGCTAATGGGACTTTAACTAATCTTAATTAAGTTCCATTATCATGTCGTACCACAAAGAAATTTAAAAGGGAACAATATTAGACTGGACTGGAACCTCAAGAATCTTACATGAGGTGCATTACTGATGTAACCCTACTTTTGGGCTCCTGTTTAGCAGGTCCCCCACAAAATGCCCTGATGTTGGAAAACATGCAGTTGATCCCTTACTGTACAGAAACTTCAATATAAAGTGTTAAACTATTGTAGTTAATAACGGCATTCCTCTAGATACAGTATATATATATATATCTGACTAGTTGATTGTGGCGGTCCATATGGTCTAATCACCACCAAAGCCAACGTTTAGAGTTATCCTTCCAACAGCAATGGTTAATACTTACCAGTTAACATGGACTGATAGGCGTTATCAGAGATGGAGAAGATGTGTGGGGGGGGCCTCCATACGCTTTTTGCCTCTGTATCCAGCCACCACCTCGGGGTTGTACACAGGCAGCCACTTATAGGGATTGACTGTGACACAAAAGAGTCCAGAATAGGTCTGCAAAAACGAAATCAGACATCATTATGCTTGTTTCTTGCAAATAAGAAGGAAGAGGTTTAGTTTGTGGTATCACATGTGGCTTAAAATATATTTTCTTCTTTCAACTGATTTATTATTTTAATTATTTGGACTGGAAATACTGCTATAACATTCTAATAAAAGCTATAAGAATTCTGTCGTAAACAGTGCCATAGATGGGTAGAGATGTCAAGGAGAAACCAGCTACCCTCCATTTTACTAAGAGGTGACAACTGTCGAAATTTTACCTTCATCTTCAATAAGAGTTGACCACTGTCAAGAGTCTATCCCCATCTTCACAAAGAGGTGACCACTGTCTATAATCTACTCCTATCTTCACAAAGAGGTGACCACTGTATAGAATCTACCCTCATCTTCAATAAGAGGTGACCACTGTCAAGAGTCTACTCTCATCTTCACTAAGAGGTGACCACTGTCGAGATTCTACCTAATCTTTAATAAGAGGTGACCACTATGTAGATTTTACCCTTATCTTTACTGAGAGGTGACCACTGTCTAGAATCTACTCTTATCTTCACTAAGAGGTGACCACTGTCAGGAGTCTACCCTCATTTTCACTAAGAAGTGACCACTATGTAGAATTTACCCTTATCTTCATTGGAAAGTAACCACTGTCTAGAATTTACCCTCATCTTCACTAAGAGGTGACCACTGTGTAGAATCTACCCTCATCTTTACTAAGAGGTGACCATTGTCGAGAGTCTACCCTTATTTTCACTAAGAGATTACCACTATATAGAATTTACCCTTATCTTCACTAAGAGGTGACCACTGTCGAGAGCCTACCTCATCTTTACTAAGAGGTGACCATTATGTAGAATTTACCCTTATCTTTACTAAGAGGTGACCACTATCTACAATCTACCCTCATCTTCACTAAGAGGTGACCACTGTCTAGAATCTACCCTCATCTTAACTAAGAGGTGACCAATGTCTAGAATCTACCCTAAACTTCACTAAGAGGTGACCACTGTCTAGAATCTACCCTCATCTTCACTAAGAGGTGACCACTGTCTAGAATCTACCCTCATCTTCACTAAGAGGTGACCACTGTCTAGAATCTACCCTCATCTTCACTAAGAGGTGACCACTGTAAAGAGTCTACTCTCATCTTCACTAAGAGGTGACCACTGTCAAGAGTCTACCCTCATCTTCACTGAGCGTTGACCACTGTCGAGAGACTACCTCTTCTTTAATAAGAGGTGATCACTATGTAGAATTTACCCTTATCTTTACTAAGAGGTGACCACTCTCTACAATCTACCCTCATCTTCACTAAGAGGTGACCACTGTGTAGAATCTACCCTCATCTTTACTAAGAGGTGACCACTGTCTAGAATCTACCCTTATCTTCACTAAGGAGAGACCACTGTCTAGAATCTACTCTCATCTTTACTAAGGGGTGACCACTGGTTAGAATATACCCTCATCTTCACTAAGCAGTGACCACTGTCTAGAATCTACCCTCATCTTTACTAAGAGGTTATCACTGTCTAGTGAAGTAAAGAACAAATTTGAGAAATGTTTTGGAGGTTGAGGTGGCAGGCGGTGGTCGGGCTTGGATGAGCAGTCTAGATTATCCCAAGGCAGTGGACCTGTGGGGCTGGAGAAGGCGTATAGCCTCTGTTCACGGGGTTAAGTTAGAGGAAAATGTTGGCACTCCATGTTCAGCGTTTGAAAGCAGGAGGAGAAGAAGGAGAACATAGCTGATCAATAGAAATTGTTAACACTTACGTAGATCATCCAGGCGGCATAACGCTCTTTGAGGTTATACAAGACAGCGGGCTCATTCAAGTGGGTCATCATCGCCATGTCTTCAATCTTATCGTACTTTGGAGGGTTCATGGGGAAGACTTCATCTTCCTTCACTGTTACAGTCTGTACAGGAAAAAATGGAGGAATGGTAGAAGGTCAACATTTTCAGAGTACAAGTAAAGACTACAGTTTCCTTTGTAGCGGAATCCCTTTAAGTTAGGACTTACGGTGTTATCCTCTTTCTTTACGGTGACTTTTCCTCCTTCTCGACTTTGAATAATTCCTTTTACGTACATCGTCTTTGGGTCGATGACAAAGTAAGATGTTTTGGCATCAAAGGGACGATTTTGGGCCTCAATCCTCTCTCTCTCAGGTTTTCGGAGGAATGGGGCGGCTGGGCCAAAAATGGCCATCTCTGCGTCGCTACTCATGTTTGCTGTTTCTCTGCGACCAAGAAGAACATAGAGGATAATTTTATCATTCCTTTCTTACAAAGTCACCTGCCGTGGAGTCATTAACAATCTGACTGACTTCTGATCAGTTATGGTTTATCATTGCAATTATTACAGCAGAAACAATTGATTTGGACTGGTTTCAAAATTTTGGGGGCAAAAATTGGAGATTGTCTACAAAAAATCAATATAAGCAGCAAATAAGTAAACATGGACAAGATTTTCAAAAAAGTTGACAAAAGTGTCATTGTATTTTGGGCACAATTTTTACGTGTATGGACAACTTTACTGACTTTGATCAGGGCAATGTGATCGAACAGATATTTATTACAAATATCTAATTTTACATTTATAAGGAACTATAAATATATTTCTTTAGAATTTTTTTAAGTATACATTTTGGGGGACATGTATCAAAACTGTCTTGTTCTAAGACTTTCTTTGTATCCCATATCAGAGCACCCCTTTCATTTTTTCAGAGCACTATATGAAAGGGGAACTCTTATTGATTGCTATGGGCTCTGATTGATTGCTATGGGCAACAAGGAAAGTCTTAGACCTAGACAGTTTTCATAGATGTGGCCCTTTGTGATAAAATACCGTAGCCTTTATAAAGTAGTTTTTTTATGCCAACCATAATTGACAAACTTTCACATTTTTGATTGTGTCTACTCACCTTCAGTACTTCTTCAAGATGTTAAAAAGAAGGCAAGGAAATGAAGCTGTAAAATGAGAAAAAATTAACTTGTTAAATTTTGATTGTCAGGAGCATTGCTCACCAACCTGTGGCTCTCCAGCTGCTGTAAAAACTACCATGTCCATGCTGGGAAGTGTGGTTTATTACCTGGAGATCCATAGGCTGGAGATCATAGTCTAACGTGACAAACCCAACTAGCATTGATTGGTCACAAGTGTCTTGGACCAGATAAACCCAACCAGCACTGATTGATCACAAAAGTCTTGGATCTAAAGAGACTCTTTGGACCAGACAATGGTCTAAGGTGACAAACCCAACTAGCACTGATTGATCACAAGTGTCTTGGACCTAAAGAGACTCTTGGAACCAGACAATGATCTAACATGGTAAACCAAACAAGTATTGATTGATCACAAGTTTCTTGAACCAACAAGACTCTTGGGATCAAACAATGGTCAAACCAGATAACCCCAACCAGCACTGATTGATCCCAAGTGTCTTAAACCCAACAAGACTCTTGGGATCAAACAATGGTCTAACCAGATAAACCCAACCAGCACTGATTGATCACAAGTGTCTTAGACCCAACAAGACTATTGGGACCAAACAATGGTCTAACCAGATACACCCAACCAGCACTGATTGATCCCAAGTGTCTTAGACCCAACAAGACTATTGGGACCAAACAAGGGTCTAACCAGATAAACCCCACCAGCACTGATTGATCCCAAGTGTCTTAGACCCAACAAAACTCTTGGGACCAAACAATGGTCTAACAAGATAAACCCAACCAGCAATGATTAATCACAAGTGTCTTGGACCCAACAAGAGTATTGGGACCAAACAAGGGTCTAAACAGATCAAACCAACCAGCACTGGTTGATCACAAGTGTCTTGGACAAAACAAAACTCTTGGGACCAAACAATGGTCTAACAAAATAAACCCAACCAGCAGTGATTGATCACAAGTGTCTTGGACCCAACAAGACTATTGGAACCAAACAATGGTCTAACCAGATAAACCCAACCAGCACTGATTAATCACAAGTGTCTTGGACCCAACAAGACTATTGGAACCAAACAATGGTCTAACCAGATAAACCCAACCAGCACTGATTGATCACAAGTGTCTTAGACCCAACAAGACTCTTGGGACCAAACAATGGTCTAGCCAGATAAACCCAACCAGCACTGATTAATCACAAGTGTCTTGGACCAAACAAGACTATTGGAACCAAACAATGGTCTAACCAGATAAACCCAACCAGCACTGATTGATCACAAGTGTCTTAGACCCAACAAGACTCTTGGGACCAAACAATGGTCTAACCAGATAAACCCAACCAGCACTGATTGATCACAAGTGTCTTGAACCCAACAAGACTCTTGGGACGAGATGACTTTGCACTTAGCACTGAGATTTCATATTATCAAATCTATTCACCCAAAATGAAGAGTTAAAATCTAGGCCTTGACCTGAAGATCCTCAACAACCAAACATTCCATAAATATTGGTACTGCCGGAACCAAGGCCCTCAAGTATGTTGGGGAATGAAACTACATCTGCATGATGTCATGTCCAACCCTAGATGAGATACAGTGAAGATTTTCAACCTGAAACCTGTCCAAATAGACTACATGAAGCATCCTTCCCTTTAAGGGCAGGTCCATCTACTTGTATGGATGGTACCACCTCTCCCCAAAAGCTAATGCTGGGGGAAAAGAAGGATTGGGCTTGTTGAGTTTTAACATCTTATTTCATTCTCAAAGGGAGATAAGTCACTGGTAGAGGTATCTGCTGGCTACTTATGCTCCTCTCCTCATTGAGAACACATGCATGCTCTGCTGGATCGAGCATACATGTGTATAGCAGGGTCAGGAGGAAAAGCTGTTGGCCGACAGTGACTTGACAGTGTAGAGAAACCGTCCTCCAAAAAAGTTTCCAAAAATGTTCTCCCATTTTCCCCACACAGGCCCCAAAGCTATGGCTGGGGCTTGTCTCTATGAACATGGTGGACAGTAACAGGTCCTAAACCGACACTGGGAGGACGTAGAGGTCAAACTCATTCCCAGTAAAAGCCCAAAACAAAAACATTTCTGTAAATTTGTCCTAACACGGGGTCTCCGGCCATGGGAAGCGCCTGCAGAGGACACTGACTATTGTCCAGGTCTTCTTGTGATGTCAATCAATTTATCCAATTCCAAGAAAATGGCCGATATTTCCATGGATTGTGGAGATACAAATCGAGGTCAATCCAGCGGAGGTCCAGGAGGGGCGCTGCGGCCGGTGACACGCTTACCTCTAGATGCAGGGCCGGTGAAGGATGGGCACCAGCCTCCATCCACACCACTTTTATATGCGTCTTATTGCTACCCCAGCAGATTTGTCGTCTATATTTGGTAAATCATTCTCGGCCGCAGCTGGAGAAATGTGTCGAGGCAATGATTTCTCGTCTCTTTGGACACGGCGGATATAATTGGCTGGAAGTTTACACAGGGCCATATGGACAAATCATTAATGAAGGGGATGATGTACATCAAGTGTGGCTTACAGCTTGCTAGACCGCAGACAGACCCTGAAACAGGAGCCGATAGGAAAGACAGGTCAAAGGAGCTCAACTTCTCCCAGCACACGGTAATAGCAAGCCCGCAGCAGCCCGATAATACAGGGAGATGGGGGATTCTGTCTAGATAGATAGATGGATAGATACAGAGAGATATGAGATAAAGAGTGAGAGATGATAGATAAGAGATAAATACAGAGAGAGATAATAGATATTAGATAGATAGATAGATGGATAGATAGATAGATACAGAGAGAGATAGATATGAGATAAAGAGAGAGAGAGATGATAGATATGAGATAGATAGATAGATATTAGATAGATAGATATGAGATAGATACAGAGAGAGATAGATATGAGATAAAGAGAGAGATGATAGATATGAGATAGATAGATAGATCGATAGATCGATCGATAGATATTAGATAGATAGATAGATAGATAGATAGATAGATAGATAGATAGATATGAGATAGATAGATATGAGATAAAGAGAGATGATAGATAAGAGATAAATACAGAGAGATAATAGATATGAGATAGATAGATAGATAGATAGATAGATATGAGATGGATATATAGATAAATAGATAGATAGATATGAGATAGATAGATAGATATGAGATAAAGAGAGAGATGATAGATAAGAGATAAATACAGAGAGAGATAATTGATATGAGATAGATAGATATATAGATATTAGATAGATATGAGATAGATAGATAGATAGATAGATAGATATGAGATAAAGAGAGAGATGATAGATAAGAGATAAATACAGAGAGAGATAATTGATATGAGATAGATAAATAGATATTAGATAGATATGAGATGAATATATAGATAAATAGATAGATATGAGATAGATAGGATATGAGATAGATAGATAGATAGATAGATATGAGATAGATGGATATGAGATAGATACAAGATAGATACATAGGAGATAGATAGATAGGAGATATATATATATATATATATATATATATATATATATATGAGATGGATAGATAGATAGGAGATAAATAGATAGATAGATAGATAGATAGGAGACAGATAGATATATATGAGATGGATAGATAGATAGATAAATAGGAGGTAGATAGATAAGAGATAGATGGATATGAGATAGATAGATAGGATATAGATAGATAGATAGATAGATAGATAGGATATAGATAGATAGATATGAGATAGATAGATATGAGATAGATAGATAGATATGAGATGGATATATAGATAAATAGATAGATAGATATGAGATAGATAGATAGATATGAGATAAAGAGAGAGATGATAGATAAGAGATAAATACAGAGAGAGATAATTGATATGAGATAGATAAATAGATATTAGATAGATATGAGATGAATATATAGATAAATAGATAGATAGATATGAGATAGATAGGATATGAGATAGATAGATAGATAGATAGATAGATAGATATGAGATAGATGGATATGAGATAGATACAAGACAGATACATAGGAGATAGATAGATAGGAGATAAATAGGATAGATAGATAGATAGATAGATAGATAGATAGGAGACAGATAGATATATATGAGATGGATAGATAGATAGATAGATAAATAGGAGGTAGATAGATAAGAGATAGATAGGAGATAGATATGAGATAGATGGATATGAGATAGATAGATAGATAGATAGATAGTAGATAGATAGATAAAAATGAGATAATTAGATAGATAGATATGAGATAGATAGATAGATAGATAGATAGATATGGGATAGATATGGGATAGATAGATAGATATGAGATAGATAGATAGATAGATATGGGATAGATAGATAGATAGATAGATAGGGGGTAGATAGATAAGAGATAAATAGATAGCAGATAGATAGATAGATAGGAGATAGATAGATAGATAAATAAATATGCGATAGATGGATAGATAGGAGATAGATGGATAGATAGGAGATAGATAGATATGAGATAGATAGATAGATAGACATGAGATAGATAGACATGAGATAGATAGATATGAGATAGATAGATATGAGATAGATAGATATGAGATAGATAGATATGAGATAGATAGATATGAGATAGATAGATAGATATGAGATAGATATATATGAGATAGATATGAGATAGATAGATAGATAGATAGATAGGAGATAGATAGATAGATAGATAGATATGCGATAGATATGAGATAGATAGATAGATAGATAAATATGAGATAATTAGATAGATATGAGATAGATATGGGATAGATAGATAAATAGATAGGAGATAGATAGATAGATATATATATAGATAGATAGATAGATAGATAGGAGATAGATAGATAGATATGAGATAGATAGATATGTAGATATGAGATAGATAGATATGGGATAGCTAGATATGAGATAGATATGGGATAGATAGAAGATAGATAGATATGAGAAAGAGAGATAGATATAAGATAGATAAGTAGATAGATAAATATGAGATAGATAGATAGATAGGAGATAGATAGATAGATAGGAGATAGATAAATAGATAGATAGATAGGAGATAGAGATATGGGATAGATAGATAGATAGATAGATAGATAGATAGATAGGAGATAGATAAATAGATAGGTGATAGATAGATAGATAGGAGATAGATAGATAGATAGATAGATAGATATGAGATAGATAAGAAGATAGATAAATATGAGAGATAGATAGATAGATATGAGGTAGATAGATATGAGATAGATAGATATGAGAGAGAGATAGATAGATAGATAGATAGATAGATAGATAGATAGATATGGGATAGATAGATATGAGATAGATATTGGATAGATAGATAGATATGGGATAGATAGATAGATATGAGATAGATAGATAGATATGAGATAGATAGATAGATAGATAGGAGATAGATACATACATAGATAGGAGATAGATATATAGATATGAGATAGATAAGTAGATAGATAAATATGAGATAGATGGATAAATATGAGATAGATAAATAGATAGATATGAGATAGATAAATATGAGATAGATAGATATGAGATAGATAGATAGATAGATAGATAGATAGATAGATAGATAGATCGGAGATAGATATGAGATAGATAGATAGATCGGAGATAGATAGATATGAGATAGATAGATAGATAGATAGATAGATATGAGATAGATAGATAGATAGATAGATAGATAGATATGAGATAGATAGGAGATAGATATGAGATAGATAGATAGATATGAGATAGATAGATATGAGATAGATATGAGATAGATAGATAGATAGGAGATAGATAGATAGATAGACTGATAGATATATAGATTGATATGTGTTAGATAGATATGAGATAGATAGATAGGAGATAGGATATGAGATAGATAGATTAGCTTAGATATGAGATAGATAGATAGTTAGTTTAGATATGAGATAGTTAGATAGATATGAGATAGATATGAGATAGATAGATAGATAAGAGATAGATAGAAGATAGATAGATAGATTAGATAGATAGTAGATAGATAGATAGATATGAGATAGATAGATATGGATAGCTGATATGAGATAGAATAGGTTTAGATAGATAGATAGTTAGGGATTAGATATGAGATAGATTAGATAGATAGGATAGAAGTAGGAGATAGTTAGATAGGTATGAGATAGGTAGATATTTATGAGATAGATAGATAGATATGAGATAGATAGATATGAGATAGATAATATGAGATAGATAGATTAGATATGAGATAGATTGATAGATAGATAGATAGAAGTAGGAGGATAGAATGAGATAGATAGATAGATAGATAGATAGATAGATAGATAGATAGATAGATAGATAGGAGATAGATAGATAGATATGAGATAGGTAGATATTTATGAGATAGATAGATAGATATGAGATAGATAGATATGAGATAGATAAATATGAGATAGATAGATAGATATGAGATAGATAGATAGATAGATAGATAGATAGATAGATATGAGATAGATAGATAAAAAATAGTCAAAGAAAATCCAAGGGTTTGCGGTGCACATAACCAATGGTTAAAAAAGCACTTCGAAATATATTATACGAAGTGTTCTGCTTTATTAAAATAAGCGAGGAAATTATCCACCCGCTACATAAGAATCAAACAGGCACTGCTACAGCCTTACGCTTTACGCGCCTACACTAGCGCTTCTAACAACGGGAAATGGGGACCGGCTGGTGCATTTACCTGGGAAATTCTGGGATGAGAATCTGCAAATATAGCTATACGGAGAGTTTGTGCCTCATATTTTTAAGCACTACATAGCCAGGTTAGAAGCTTTTCTATCTCTATTTACTAATATTATCTAATTTCACTATTGTAGGCCTGCTTTTTTTGTCTCTTCACTTTTTTCTTAGCTAGGATTAGATTGGATAGGGAGATAGATAGATAGATAGATAGATAGGAGATCAATTAGCTATATATGAGCTCGATAGTGGTGGATAGATAGATAGTATAGGATAGATAGTAGATAGATATGAGTAGATAGGAGGATAGAATGAGATAGATATATATGAGATAGATAGGAAGATAGATAGAGAGATAGATTGATAGATAGATATGAGATAGATAGATTATGAGATAGATAGATATGAGACTAGATAGGAGGGGAAAGATAGTAAATAAATATAGATAGATAGTCAGATAGATAGATAGGAGATAAGTTAGATAAATATGAGATAGTTAGATAGAATTGATAGATAGATATGATAGTAGATAGATAGGGGATAGATCGATTGATAGATAGATAATATACTGAGATTATTAGATAGATAAGAGATAGATAGATACAAGACAGATAGATAGGATATAGATAGTTAGATAGATAGATAGATAGGAGATAGATAGATAGATAGATAGATAGATAGATAGATAGGAGATAGATAGATAGATAGATAGATCGATAGATCGATAGATAGGAGATAGATAAATAGATAGATAGATAAATAGATAAATAGATAGATAAATAGATAGATAGATAGATAGGAGATAGATAGATAAATAGATAGATAGATAGATAAATAGATAGATAGATAGATAGATAGATAGATAGATAGATAGATAGATAGATAGATAGATAGATCTATGTGATTAGCATAGGTCGAGGACTTTGTACTGGAAGTATTTTATACAGTTCTGTATATTTTATTATACAGAGAATAGTCTGGACTCCTGAACCCCTGTAATGTGTCATTCCTGCATGTTCCCTGCTCTCCTCCCTCGTCCTCACAGACATCTTGTTTTCTTATCAGATGATTTTTAAACGATTTATACAGAATAGGACATCTCTTACCATTATTTGATACATTTACAATCATTTTGCTTTTTAGATAAAAATCAGAGTATATGAATATGCCCGCACCTGCGCACCATAAATCTTGATACTTGCTTTCAGCAATATTAGCATGCGACCCCAACGCACCCATAACCACCAAACCAAGAGCAGTACCCATCATTATATTTAGCAACTTGTAATCAGAGACAGAAGTCACTTGTGGTCACAGCCTGCACCTTGTTGTACTGAACATCACTTGAGAGGCGGTCAACAGCCCCGCCCCCTGTCTGTGACATCACTGAGAGGTGGTCACAAAGCCCCACCCACCTTGTACTGAAATCACTGAGAGGGTGGTCACAGCCCCGACCCCCTGTAGTGACATCACTGGAGGTGGTCACTGCCCCAACCCACCTTGTTCTGAATCACGGAGAGGTGGTCACAGCCCCTGCCCCCCTTCTGTACATCACTGAGACGGTGGGTCACAGCACCCGACCCCCATGTACACCGACATCACTGAGAGGTGGTCATCAGGACCCCCGCCCCCTGCACTTGACATCACTGAGAGGTGGTCCCAAACAGCCCGCCCCCTGACCATCATGAGAGGTGGTCACAGCCCCAACCCCTGTACTGACATCACTGAGAGTGTGGTCACAGCCCTGCCCCTTTACTGACATCACAGAGGTGGTCACAGCCCCGCCCCCTGTACCGACATCACTGAGAGGTGGTCACAGCCCCGCCCCTTTCCTAGCAGTATTCAGAAATAACATGCTTTTATACATAAAAAACACACACTGTGATGGACATTGCATTCAGGAATCTGACTACTACTTTCATATCTTCCCATTCTCTACATCTCCTAATATGGATTTAAAGTAACATAATACATAATAATAATAATAATCATCATCATCATCATCTTTATACATGAAAGGAGTTTCCATTTATTATTAAAGGCAAGTATTATTTATTTGAATTTTTTTCAGTTTTCAACCAGAAGCCGCACCAGGAATCTGGATAACGTGATTACGTGACAAGATGGCGGCCGATGGTGTCTAAGGTGTAACAAGAACATTAACCCTCTGTATCCCATATCTACAGTAGATGCTACATCAACCCCATTACAAACACATTGCAGAACTTTCCATACAATCCCATGAAATACTCACCCGACACAAGTCACCCCCTCCTCGTCTTCATCACATAATTGTCCGTGCTGTAATATGCAGATTATTTGTCAATATTTCCAAATTATAAATTATTATTTTTTATTTAATTCATCTTTTCTTTATTTTAAGTTCGGTCGACGTAATATGTGACTCCGCGAACTCGATCCAAGAACCATTTTATCTGATTATTTCATTTCATTTATGTTAGGGAATTATTGGGTTAAGTGATTATAAATACGTTTCTAATTTCTAACATTTATAACAACGACAAGAATGATTTCATTTTATTTCATTCTATTTTAGTTTTATTTCTTTTTTTATTTTATTTTATTATGTTTTATTTATTTGATTTTATTTTACTTCAGTTTTATTTATTTTATTTCATTCTATTTAATTGTATTTATTTCATTTTATTTCCTTCTATTTCTAGTTTTATTTATTTCTATTTAATTTTTTTTATTTCATTTTATTTTTTAGTTTTATTTATTTTATTCTATTTATTTATTTCGTTCAATTTTTAGTTTCATTTAATTTTATTCTATTTTTTTTCATTTTATTTTATTTTGTTATTTTATTGTGTCATTTATTTCTATTTTATTTGTTTTATTTATTCATTTTTTCTTAATTTCATATTATTTTATTTTTACTTCATTTTATTTCATTCTATCTTATTTTTTCATTTTATTTTATTTTTCATATATTTCATTCTATTCTATTTTAGTTTTATTTATTTCATTTGATTAATTCTGTTAGTATTTTTTTATTTGTGTCATTTTGTTTTGTACTTGTCATTTTATTTCATAATTTTTTTTTATTACATTTTATTAGTTTCATTTTATTTCATTTTACTTCATTTTAAGTGTAATTAATGATTGTTATTTTTGGAGTTTTGGGTTTGTTTCTTCCAAGACCTTTTCAGTTGTATTCATCGTGCTACATTTGTCCTTTGTTATTAAGGTTGAGGAGGTTGACATGAGGTGACCATTTTCAGATCGTCCGGATGAATGTTGTGATTGATTTGTGCAGTTGCATTTAGAGTAAATTGTGTAAATATTTCTTTCAGATCGTACATTAGGTGATAATGTATTTTTGTAGTGAGCTCTAGGTTAAGACGTCTAATCAGACCATAGATACATGATAAGTTGCAGATGGCTTCGCTCGATCCAAGTAACATCTACTTATAGTAAAATATTTAACACCCCAGATCTGGTAATGAAATATTCCTTGACCTGATGGAAGCTGATACAGGATCCAGAATGAGAGATGATAAGATGGTGAAATCACTGTGGTATTTAAGGAGCAGGTATTCGATACCCGGCAAATGTCAGGTCCCTTGTAAGATGGTGTTTATCAGATACTTATTTGTGATATATTTATATAATGTGACTGAAAGATAAGGTCTAGTGGGATCAAGTCTTAGTGATTCATCTCCTCATAATATAAATGGACCTATACAATACATATGAAGGGTGTGTAAAGAGGAGGAAGACTTCACACTCTTGTCAGGACAGCCCCTGTCTTCTATTTTTAGCAAGAAGCCTTCATATTCTCATCTCATACTGTCACCAGCTTTTCTGTAAAAAAATCTAAAGGTCTACCAAATCTCCTCAACCTTCTTTGATATTACAAAGCTTCCTTCTAAAACTTAAACATCTCATGTGCTTCTTTAAAAGAAAGAGGAGAGAGGAAGGATGAAAAAGAGAAAGAAAGCGAGAGAAAGAGAACGAAAGAGAGACATCACAATCTTCTGTATTTCTCCAACCATATTCAACATCTTTAGGCCTACAGCCCTTAACCATCTATAACTAGATTTACTCCCTCTAGGTGTACTCTACCAGCAATCCTCTCATACCTTCCATATGTCCTTAGCTCCTGCTAACAGATGCCCCCATCTCTCTTATACATCTCAAAGTGTCCCATATCTGCCCAATGATCTGAAGGCTGGCTCATTATGTAGCAATTATCCTTAATTGACCATGAAAGATTGTAATCATCATTTTATCTATAAATATGCTTTTACCAAGCGATATCTACAAGAACGGAAATAACTTGTATTTTCTAATTTAAATTCCTTCATTGTAGAGTTAGTAAGAAGTGACCAAGGAGAATTATCCCTCTAAATATTTCACTTAAATCATTGGAATTTATCTTATATTGTTTAGAGTTATCACCATGTATGGCAACCCATAGACTCCTGACTTCCTCTTGTATACCAGTGTAGAGGTTGGTACTTTTCAATATGGAAAACAACATGAACAAAATGTTGTCTCATTGTGAAAGATGGACAAATTGGAAGTGTTTTATTTGTTTTTATTTTTAGTTATCTGTATCTTCAGTTTGGTAAATTTGAAATTCTAAAATTGTTTTTCTGTTTTTTAGATTATTGGGTCAACTACGTAGTCAATATTGTACTCATCCGAATGTTGATTAACAGAGGCATCAGTCAGTATCAACTTGGACATGTTCATAGAGAGACCTCCATGTTTTCTCAGCTTGATAGAACAAATTTCCAAAAGTTGGAAGAAACAATTTTAGTATAATAGCTATAACAATAGTCAATGGCCCCCTTGGTTACTATGGATGATACTTCAGCATGTTCCAAGGTAAACTTGCTCTGTGGATTCTTGGAGATTCCTAGTTGTAAGGACACTTAGACTGATTATATTTAAACAGCCTGGAAAACCCATTTAAAATTGGTTATTTGATCTATACAACCCATTTAGGCACACCCTAGTGTGAATTAGTGAATTCTGAGTTGAAGGGGTGTTTCCATCATAGACTTTGATGACCTATTGATCGGATATGTTATCAAAGCCTGATAAGTGCGGCTCCCAAAAGAGAGTCGGCTCAGAATGAAGAGCCAAATGCACAGCTCTCCCTAATATTATGTAGAGTTCTGAGTACAGGTGAGCACCATGAGGTGGAACCCACACCTATCAGGCTTTGATGACATATCCTATTGATGTACCAGAAAGTCTATGGTGGAAACACCCCTTTAATAGTGTTCAGGGTCCCTATCACTTGGCAAGAAAGGGAAGTGAGTACAAAGAGTCTCTCACACACTCAAGGACCCATCATGTCCTGCATTACATGGACAACCCATTGAATTGGATGGGCTCTGTGCAATGCTCCAATTCCCCTGTGGTGGTGCTACAGGCAATATTAATTTGGAATTGAAACTGAACACTTAATATTAGGTTTCCCCACAGATCCCAGCAGAATTGGAATGTCCAGAGCAAAGAACCCTTTAACTAATCTTTTCTTTCCCGTATTTTGCGGGTTTATATAATCCAAAAAGTTCGGATGCAAATGCAATCTTAATATCACAGTGGAAGTCCAATTTATGCCTTAAGTGTTGTTGGAGAACATAAATTACCTCCATGTGTCTGAAAATGTACAAAAAACAGAGAAAACACCATCACCTTCTTGCAAAGGTCTACAGTTTATTTATAGCTCGAAATTTAAGACAACATTAATTTAGGGACAAAGTGACAAAGAGTTCACATTATGTGCTTCTCTTCATTCACCTTGTGGCTCAGTTTCTCCTCTCACTCTTCACTCTTGGTAATCTTGGTGACTTCCCTTGTTTTAGCCCGAAGTTTATTGACCTGGGACTCTGCAATATCGGCACGCTCCTCTGCTTCCTCCAGCTCATGTTGTACTTTGCGATATTTGGATAGGTTGACGTTGGATTGCTCCTCCTGGATGTTTAAAAACAAGATCATGGTAAGTGCAGTAATGGTAGTCATTAGAATATCATTGAGATTCATGAAGAAAAAAGTCCACCGAATTCAGAAGCCTCTGCCGGTAGCCTTCCAAATCATAAAATAGGTTGGTATACTCAATGATCAGCGTACTAATGACTACACTGATTTACGGTGTACAATTCATATAATATCTGATTCTAAGGGGTACTAGTGCTTCTTGAGAAGGTCCAGCTAGAGTATGGAGTCTATAGGCAATGCCCCATGGAAAAAAGTAGGAAAATTAGCTCACACTTGAAGGAAGAAATCAGTTTTTTCTAGTGTCCCTCCCATTTCCTTACAGGTAACGACGATGTAAAGTCAATGTCCAGTCTATTAAAAAATCTTAACATGATCCCCCCCCCCCCCCCCCCCCCCCCTCCCCCCCACCCCCCCCCCCTCCCTCCCCCAGGGATACCAGCCAAATCATTGACCACACGACCACTTTAGAATGATTGCTCCTCATCAGTACAGAGTAAGGTTTTGGATGGCTGAGTGAGTACCGTGGCTATCGGGAGTGCTGGTTCTCCTTGTGGAGATCCAACGAATAACTTAGAGGTTTAGCCCAACAAGCCAAACATGGGTCACCACATCAACTTACAGTTTCCTCAGTCTGCCTCTTGTAGGCCTTGACCTTCAGTTGAAGTATGTCTACCAGGTCTTGAAGTCTAAATATGTTCTTCTTATCTTCTTCAGACTTTGAAAATAAATAAAAGAAGAAGAGGTCAAGGAAAGCCACTTTCATATGTTATGTGTCTGGTTAACAAGAGTTTTTTGAACTTTGTCTATACAATAATTATTCACCTAGCAGAAACACCTTCTTGGCCATTCAAGAGCTCATTGAAGAGATCACTAAAACTGCATTGCCCAATTACACTTTTGACTACTACCATGTACCTAGCTTGTATAGATAAGCATTAGAGAATAATAGATAGCACAGCGGTTCCAGAAATCCAATAAAATGAATAGATAAGCATTACCCAACCCTGAATTGTCTGACTAGCCTCCTGACCATTGCTCTTAGCTCTACTACATAACTGTTCGCCAACCTTGGGTTGCCCGCCTACCCTCTCGACCACTGCTCCAAGCTCAACTACATAACTATTACCCAACCATGGATTGTGTGATTACCTCCCTGATCACTGCTCCAAGCTCTACTACATAACTGTTATCCAACCCTGAATTGTCTGACTACCCTCCTGACCGCTGCTCCTAGTTCTTCTACATAACTGTTCGCCAACCTTGGGTTGTCCGCCTACCCTCCTGACCACTGCTCAAAGCTCTACTACATAACTCTTACCCTACCCTGTTTTTTGTTATTACCGGCCTTCCGACTGCTCCTAGCTCTACTACATAACTGTTATCCAACCTTGGGTTGTCTGCCTACCCTCTCGACCACTGCTTCAAGTTCTATTACATAACTGTTATCCAACCCTGGATTGTCAAATTACCCTCCTGACCACTGCTCCTGGCTCTTCTACATAACTATTTCCCAATTCTGGATTGCCAAAGTACTGGGGCAACACCTCGACCATAACTGAGGGGTGCTATTGGTGAATATAGGTTCTTCCTCCGAGTATCATAAGAAGCAACTGGGTAGCATAATAAAGAGTAACTACAACTTAACATCATAAGCAGTGTTGTTTCCAGTCCACACATCAGAGGACACATCATCATTTCTCTCCTCCATACCTGATAGCTGAGCTCCTTCACACGCCTCTCATATTTACGAACACCTTTAATGGCGTCTGAGCTGCGTTTGTGTTCAGCGTCCAGCTCATTTTCCAGCTCCCTCACCTAGAGGACAAACAATATGAGCCACACGTTAAGAGCAGCTAACATTTACCTCTCTAGAGCCTCTGACTGCTTAGCACATACCCTGACCTCCAGTTTTTGGAGTTGCTTCTTTCCGCCTTTAAGTGCCAGCTGCTCAGCCTCATCCAGACGAAGCTGAAGATCCTTCACCGTCTGGTCTAGGTTCTTCTTCATTCGCTCCAGATGAGCACTGGTGTCCTGTTCCTTCTTCAGTTCTTCAGCCATCATGGCCGCCTAGAAGGACGGGAAATATCAAACATCTCAAAAAAAAACAACTTATGGTATAAAGACCATAGTATATTCAAGAACGGAATTAGTAAATTTTATTTCCGCTGACTATAGTTGCTGTAAATCCATATTACTACTCACATCAGTAATTGCCTTCTTGGCTTTTTCTTCTGCGTTCCTAGATTCCTGTATGGCCTCCTCTACCTCCGTCTGCAGCTGAGCAAGGTCTGTCTCAAGCTTCTTCTTGGTGTTAATCAAGATTGTGTTCTGTAAGAAAGGAACTGGTTGGTTGAGTTTCTACTCAGCAGTTCATCCAGTTTGCCATGCCAATCAGATGACTCCCACACATCTGTCTCGTAAGCCCAGGACCATGCATCTAGTACCTGTGAGTGCAGGAGTTGGACACGTTCACTTGCATCCAGGAGCTCTTGTTCAGCAACCTTCCTGCTCCTCTCGGTCTGTTCCAGAGCTGCCCTGATTTCTTCAATCTCAGATTGCATGAGGTTTGCTCTGCGCTCCACCATGGCCAACTGTTCTTTAAGATCTTCACTGGTCCTGAGGGAGTCGTCTAGGTGAATTTGGACATCCTACCGGAAATAATGAGAATGAACATGAAGGCAAGGATTCCAGGTGGCCAAGAAACCTCTTCATATCCACATTTCCAGCCATCTACCTTAAGCAGACTCTGGACATTTCTCAGCTGCTTTTGAGATTCTGCAGCCTGCCGGTTGGCGTGGCTCAACTGGATCTCCATTTCATTCAGGTCTCCTTCCATTTTCTTCTTCAGCCTCAGAGCATCATTTCTACTTCTTATTTCAGCATCCAAGGTGCTTTGCATGGATTCAACAATCCTGATGTGGTTCCTTTTCAGTTGGTCAATTTCCTCATCTTTCTCGGCAATCTTCCTGTCAATCTCTGATTTCACTTGGGTGAGCTCCAGCTGGATCCTGAGGATCTTTCCTTCTTCATGTTCCAGAGATGCCTGCAAGGTGCAGAAGGAAGCATGGGGTTAGTTTAAAGTCGATTTTTCATTACTTCAGCCATACAAGAGGACGAAACTACTGACTATAAAGGATGACGGGCACAACCAATAACAGGTGCAAGCTAAATGCCAAACACAGGGCGAAACTACTGACTATAAAGGATGACGGGCACAACCAATAACGGGTGCAAGCTAGATACCAAACAAAGGACGAAACTACTGACTACAAAGGATGACGGGCACAACCAATAACGGGTGCAAGCTAAATGCCAAACAAAGGACGAAACTACTGACTAAAAAGGATGACGGGCACAACCAATAACGGGTGCAAGCTAAATGCCAAACAAAGGACGAAACTACTGACTATAAAGGATGACGGGCACAACCATTAATGGGTGCAAGCTAAATGCCAAACAAAGGATGAAACTACTGACTATAAAGGATGACGGGCACAACCATTAATGGGTGCAAGCTAAAAAGCCAAACAAAGGACGAAAACTACTGACTATAAAGGATGACGGGCACAACCAATTACAGGTGCAAGCTAAATGCCAAACAAAGGACGAAACTACTGACTATAAAGGATGACGGGCACAACCAATAATGGGTGCAAGCTAAATGCCAAACAAAGGACGAAACTACTGACTATAAAGGATGACGGGCACAACCAATAACGGGTGCAAGCTAAATGCCAAACAAAGGACGAAACTACTGACTATAAAGGATGACGGGCACAACCAATAACGGGTGCAAGCTAAATGCCAAACAAAGGACGAAACTACTGACTATAAGGGATGACGGGCACAACCAATAACGGGTGCAAGCTAAATGCCAAACCAAGGACGAAACTACTGACTAGAAGGGATGACGGGCACAACCAATAACGGGTGCAAGCTAGATACCAAACAAAGGACGAAACTACTGTGATCATCACCCCATCAGTTTTAACAAAAGAAATACCTCGGCTTCCTCCAGTGCTGTCTGGACTTCACTCTTCTCTTGCTCAATTTGTTTTTTGGCTTTTTCTACCTCATGAAGGGCCTTTGAACTTTCTGATACTTGTTCAGTGAGATCAGAAATCTCCTCTGCGAAAAAAGTAGAGTCATTGGTAAAATTTATATTGCTACCCAAGTTACATTGGTCATTAAAGGGGTTTTCTCACTACGATAATTTTTTTTCAACATGTAGGGAACAGTAATGAAGACTTTTACTAAATACATTGTTCTTTTGATATTGCCATGGTCAGGAGGTAAGAGATATTTTAATTGCTCTGAATGCACACAAGTGACTCAAGGTTACCATCCATTTCTCTCTTTCTGATTAGACACAGAGCAGGAAGTGACTTCAGCATGGTTGGACACAGCATAGTCTTTATGTCTAGCAAGATTAGATTGTTTATCTTTGATAAGTACTTTTTTTTTACTCCCTGGAGCTCTGTAGCCTTATTTACTATAGATTAAATCTCCTGTAACTGACTCAGATAGTTATAGAGATATATATAGTTATAGAGGAGCTAAATATGCTAATTACTGCTATAGAACCACCCATAGCCTCACCAAGCAGTGTGCGTCTGAAGCTGCCTGAAACAGCATGGTGAGATAACCAATTTAATGTGACTGCTATGTACAGCGTTCAGCTACAAAACATCCTAGCAATCTAGAACAGGTTGAATGTGCATTAACCAAGGCACCAATGACCTGAGAAAAGTGTATTCTGATAAGTCTTGAATTTGAGCCCCAAAATGTCTACACCTTCCAAGGTGTTCTCCTTTGCAGTAGACTAATCTGCTGTTAGTAGAATGGTTTTCAGACTTTAAGTAGCTTTCTCCACAGGGAGTTATGACCAGTGTCAGACTGGGGGGCCTAGGGCCCACCAATGGAATTTCATTCTGGAGCCACCCACCAGTAAAGTTGATTCTGGGCCCACCAGTGGAGTTGATTCTGGGGCCCACCAGTGGAGTAGATTCTGGGGCTCACCAGTGGAGTAGATTCTGGGGCCCACCAGTGGAGTAGATTCTTGGGGCCCACCAATGGAATTTCATTCTGGGGGCCCAACAGTGAAGTTGATTCTGGGACCCACCAATGGAGTTGATTCTGGGGCCCACCAGTGGAGTAGATTCTTTGGGCCCACCAATGGAATTTCATTCTGGGGGCCCACCAGTGATGTTGATTCTTGGGGCCCACCAGTGGAGTAGATTCTTGGGGCCACCAGTAGAGTAGATTCTTGGGGCCACCAGTGGAGTAGATTCTTGGGGCCCACCAATGGAATTTCATTCTGGGGGCCCACCAGTGATGTTGATTCTTGGGGCCCACCAGTGGAGTAGATTCTTGGGGCCACCAGTGGAATATATTCTTGGGGACACCAGTGGAATATATTCTTGGGGCCCACCAATGTAGTTGATTCTGGGCGCTCACCCTACTGTATATAACTCTTATACTCTGCTTTTTTGCCCTTTTTCTCTGCATTTTTGCCTCTCCCAAGGAGGTATATGCAGTTTTAAAAAACTCCAGGACTGCCATGCTCAGAGGCCCACTCTAGATTTCCCCTGCGGGCCAGTCTTAGCCTGGTTATGACTCTAGTAGAATATATTTATACTACAGAATCAGTTCTTACGTTGCAAGTTCTTGTTCTCTCGCTTGATGGTCTCCAAGTGGTCCATGGACTCTTCATAGGCATTCTTCATTTTGAACAGTTCGGTGCTCAGAGATCGAGACTCTTTTAGGGAAGCTTCGAGCTCGGCCTGACACTCCTCATATTTCTGCTTCCACTCAGCCAGAATCTATGGTGCACAGAAGGAATCAAAAATGGAATTGACAGAGTTGTCAAGATCGAGCCAAGACAGGGTGCCCCATGTATATATATATATATATATATATATATGTTGTTTTTATGTCCACACCTTATCAAAGTTCTTCTGCTTCTTGTCTAAGGCAGCACAGGCGCTGTTGGACCTCTCCACATCAATCATGAGATCTTCAACTTCATTCTGCAACCTCACTTTGGTCTTCTCGAGGGAAGCACACTTGGAATTCACAGCCTCAATGTGTTCCTCGGCCTCCTGTAGCCTTTGGGCCAGCTTCTTCCTGAATGATACGTGCATGTGTCAGAGGGCATTCATAACTTCAAGACTGATTATATTGTATTATAAGAATTATATCTTCTATAGCCAGGACATTGATTATCGGTGATACTGAATTCATTTCATAATAGCATTATATATAGATACATCGTATAGACCACATAGAGCAGCCATTGTGTTAACCAAACCAATGTCTATAAGAGGAAACAACACTTATATCACTCAAACCCAGTATGGTGGCATTGAAGGATACCCAAGCTACAAAGACACCTACTTGGCTTCCTCCAGCTCCTCTGTACGCTGGATGGCGTCTGTCTCATATTTTGTTCTCCATTGGGCAACTTCACCATTGGCTTTGGACAAAGCGCGTTGAAGTTCGGCCTTTGCTTCTTGCTCCTCTTCATATTGTTCCCTCAATAAGTCACAGTCATGGCGGGCAGACTGTAATCCATGTGCAAGTGCGTTCTTGGCCTATAGAAAAAAAAAACACGTTACTACCACTTCCTTAAAGGGGTTTCTCAGCATGAAGTTTCACAGAGTCGCAGGCAGCTTGAGACTCATACTGCCTCGTCAGCAGTGGGTGGTTCTATACGAGTGATTTACATATTTAACTCCTCTATAACTAGCTGAACTTTACTACAGGTTAAATCTCCTGCATTTAGGTCACTGCAAACAAAGCTACAAAAGCTCGAAGGATTGAAAACAAGTGCTTATCAAGTACTAAATTTTCCTACAGCTCCACCACAGGGCGAACGAAGCATAACAGAGTGCTCATTCAAATCCATTGGTTTTCTCCATAATGCAGGAGAGGACAGGTCCTCCAGAGAGTGAAATGCTCTCGGTACCTATTCTCCAACATGGTCAAGAGATATGGTCACTGAAAAGAGGAACTCCCTTTTATTAACTCAGAATCTAAACTGAACAATCCCTTTCATCTCCAAAACCTAATTTAGGGTGTCGATTGAAAAAAAAAAAAAAATTGGAGTGTTGATGGATTCGTCCATTTCACACCCTAACCAGCAATGTGCTCCCAACTCGTCTAGTTTTATATTTTTCCCATCTCACACACCTTGGTCTCCTCCTCCAGTTGCCTCTTGAGCTCTTCAATTTGCTGGGTGAAGGCCTGTTTGCCTCTAGAGAGCTGAGAGATCAGGGTATCTCTTTCTTCCAGTTGCCGAGAATATTCCCCTGTACAAAATATTAAATGATAAATTGAAAAAATACTGAACATCAAGATGATTTACAGAGAGCAGCTGAACAGTAGAGCGATGAAAAGACCAAAACCGGGAACTTTTGGGTCTCTCCCAGGAGTAGAAAGGACTTCAGCAAAAATCTCACCATTTTCAGTTTGCAGTCGGGCTCTATGAGCACTGATGTCATTAATTTGTCTTTGGTGTTCTTCCTCTTTGGACTTGAGTTCACTCAACTGGTCTTCAAGAGTGCGGCAAATCTTTTCGTAGTTAGCCTAGACATAACACAATGTAGTTTATCAAACTTCAAAACTGCAGTGAGGTTTCTAAAATTAAAACAAATTGTTGTAGTTCATTAAGATTTTTTGTGTCATGAAGGGGAACTGGCTAATGAGTGGAGTCATGATGAATGGGTGCATGTGTTTGTGATGCAAAGTACGATAGGAGACTCAGGTCTGTCTACTACAGCTACTTTCTGTCTTCTCCTTCCCACCTGTGACCCATTGATAAGCCAATATCAGGAAAGGGCACTATGGAAAGACCATGTCCTAGATTGGACATCACACTGTTCCTTGGCTATCCTGACAGGACCTAGAATTTTCTCATTGTCCTACCTTTGCCTTGGAGACAGCTTCCATGTTGCTGGCGAGGTCATCGATCTCCATCTTGAGTTCACTCTTCTCTTTTTCCAGTTTCTGTTTGACCCTTTGCAAACTATCAATTTGTTCCCCAAGCTCGGCAGTGCTGTCGGCGTGCTTCTTACGGAGAGCGGCGGAGGTGGCTTCATGTTGTAAGGTGGCCTCTTCCAAGTCCCGTCTCATCTTCTGGAATTCTGCTTCCCGCTTCTTGTTCATCTCAATCTGAACAGAGGTCGCACCTCCGGCTTCTTCCAGACGCTCGCTGATCTCTTCCAGCTCTCTGGAGAGGTCGGAGCGGCTCTTCTCAGCCTTGGCGCGGGCCGCACGTTCTGCTTCAATTTCTTCCTCTAGTTCCTCAATACGAGCCTTTGAATTAAGACATTTTCAATGAAAATTTTGCCCTTTTCACTTTCTTAGACAATGGCATAGTGTATATAAAATTGGACTATACCTGTAATTCTTTGATCTTCTTCTGTAACTGAGCACCAAGAACCTGTTCATCCTCAATCCTACTTGCAAATTGGCTCATTTCAAAATCTTTCCTACAGAGAAAGAGTCCGGGTTAGACTGATTCAATGAGTAGTAGGACATTATAGGGCTACACTGACTTCACGATGATCACCGCCCTTGTCAAAAATCATGCAATGTGGATAGATACTCACTTTTTAAGTTTTTCTTCAAGCTGCTGCCTATCATTTTCTAGATCCATTAAGGTTTCTTGAGCTAATTTAAGATCACCCTCAAGTTTTCTCTTGGCTCTTTCAAGGTCCATGCGTAGTTTCTTTTCTTGTTCTAGGGATCCCTCAAGCTAAAAGAAAGGCACAACATCTTAGCAAACCAATTTGAGATTCATATACACCTTTCTTGTTTGACCCTTTCGACTACTCACATCATCGACTTGCTGCTCAAGCTTGGTCTTTGCTTTGGTCAGAGTGTTTACTTTGTCTTCTTCAGCCTGGAGGTCGTCAAGGGTTTGTTGGTGGGCTTCCTGCAGAGCTTTCTTTTCTTTCGTGAGTTTCACAATGCTCTCGTCCAAGACTGCCATCTCTTCCGTAAGGTTTTTAACCTTTTTGAAAGAGAAAGGTCTAGTTTAATCCATGATTCTTGTTGGTAATTATGTCGCACATGGAAACACTACAATGCCTATGAAAGCTGAAGCTGCAGATAAAGATGCAATAAAGGCACCCATCTGGAAGCATTCTTTTTCCATATAGCATAGGACAAAGACACAACAGCTTGGTATAGTAAGGAGATGGCTTGCCTTGTTCTCCGTGGCGTGTTTCTCCTTCTCAACCTTGGCCAAAGTTAACTCAAGGTCGTCAATGTCCTTCTTGAGCTCAGAGAAATCGTCTTCCAGCTTGCGCTTCTTGGCAGTGAGCTCAGCATTCATCTCCTCCTCATCCTCCAGCCTCTCGTTCAGCTCTTTGATCTTGGCCTCCAGCTGAATCTTGTTTTTGATCAACTGATCACATCTCTCCTCAGCATCATTGAGGTTTTCGGATTCCTAAGCAGAAGGAGGCAATGTCACGTTTACAAAAAACAAGATCATTTCATGAATTATATGGAGAAAGAGCAAAGTTGGAGATATTTCACATGATCTTGGACTCACAGACTGGACTTGAAGTTGAAGGTCGTTCTTCTCTTGGAGAATTTTCACCATCTTTTCTTCCAGTTCCTTCCTCTTGGCTTCCGACTTTTCCAGAGCCTCCTTTGTCTTCGCAAATTCTTCCTTCATGTTGGCCATCTCCTTCTCTGTCTCTGCACTCTTGAGGAGGGGCTTGATCTTGAAATACAGCTTCATCCAGGGCCAGTGCTTCACATTCATGAAAGCACGGATGTTGTACTGAATGCAGAAGATGGCCTCCCTACAATTCAAGACATTTCAGTTGTAGACTGTCCACTTTAGGGATATTTAAGAAGCTGTACTACACAAAGTTCAAAGAATTGATTGAGTAATCAAATACCTTCTTTCCATCATCTTCTTGAATTCCTGCCTCATGAGATATCCCCTGCAGATGGCTTGTGTACGTGTGATGACATGGGCCAGTCTGTCATCTCGCATCTCTTCCAGTGTCCCCAGTAGACCAGCTTTGAAGAATACCTAAAGATATAGTACATACAACATTGTAATAGTTGAGCCAGTACTTACTCTATTAATAATACAGTGGTTTGCAAAAGTGTTCTTCCTCCTCGAACTGTTCCCCATTTTTAAACTTTACAGACACAAACGTCAATATATTTTATGGATATTTTATGTGATCGAGCGACACAAAGTAGCAAGTATTTGTGAGATGTAAAGAAAAGGATATGCGCTTTTCCAAATTTTTGCCAATTAAAAAATGAAAAAATGCAGCGTGCATATGTATTCAGCCCCCTGCATTCTGATTCCCTAAATAAAATCCAGGGTGACCAATTGCCTTTAGTAGTCATCTCATTAGTAAATAGAGCACATCTGCAGGTCATTTATTCTCAGTATAACTACAGCTGTTTTGTGAAGGCCTCAAAGATTTGTTAGAGAACATTAGTGAACAATCAGCAACATGAAAACCAAGAAAAACACCAGACAGCTCACAGATAAAGTTGTGGCAAAGTGTATTGCAGGGTTATGTTTTTTGTTGTTTTTTTTTAAATAGCCCACATTAACTATGTGTTCAATAAAATTCTTTTTGAATACGAAAAAAATAGCCCAGACTCTGAACTTCTCATGGAGCACTGTTCAATCTATCAACCATAAGTGAAAGGAGTATAACACGATTACTAACCTACCAAGACGTGTCCGTCGACCTAAACTGAAAACTCAGACAAGGAGACCACTAGTTAGAGAAGCAGCCAAAAGGTCCAGAGCCACTGTGGAGGAGCAGCAGAGAGCCACAGCTCAGAGGGGAGACTCTTTCTACAGGACAACTATTAGTCGTGGACTCCACAAATCTGTTTTTTACGGAAGAGTGGCAAGAAGAAAGCCCTTTGTGAAAGCCATAATAAGTCCTGTCTGCAGAGAGCTCTGTAGGGGCCACAGCACGCAAGTGGAAGAAGGGGCCACCGCAAGCATGTGGAAGAAGGGGACCACAGCAAGTACGTGAAGAAGGGGCCGCAGCAAGCATGTGGAAGGAGGGGCCGCAGCAAGCATGTGGAGGAAGGGGCCACAGCAAGAATGTGGAAGGAGGGGCCGCAGCAAGCATGTGGAGGAAGGGGCCACAGCAAGCATAGTGAAGAAGGGGCAACAGCAATCATGTAGAAGAAGGGGCAACAGCAAGCATAGTGAAGAAGAGGCCACAGCAAGCATAGTGAAGAAGAGGCTCTGCTCAGATGAAACCTAAATGTTCAAGGGGTAAGAAGACTTTTACAACACACTGTATGTGAATAAAATTGGTGAAGGGACAAATATTCACCTTTGTGTGCCCAAACTTGTACTGTGTGTGGTCAACATCAATGGAACCCAGAAGTTTCTGAGAAGCCTTCTTGCTGTCAATGAACTGACCTTCGGGGATAGCGCTGGCGTTTAAGATCTTGTATCTAAGGCACAAAATATTGAGATTATAAAGATAAATACAATGATTATCACCAAGTTTTGGGGGGAAAAGAATGGGTGTCAATTACTTCTAGACTGTAGGCAGGAATCTAGAGAGCATGGGTGAGAGTTATATAATGAAAGAGTACATAGGTTTCCCAAAACGTTTAATGGCTGGAGCCAAGTACCATAACCCTTCGATGATGAATTAGCCCATCTCCCAATCCATTTTATTTACCTTTGCTTGAAGTCACCATACAGGATTCTGCTTGGGAAACCCTTTCGGCAAATCCTAATTCCCTCCAGCACACCATTACACCGCAACTGGTGCAACACCAGCTCATGTTCCATAGCACCTGGAGAAAAGGGCACGATGCATATTACAGGTGGTCAATACATTTTTAGAGACTTGGTGCAAAGTCTTTGTGGCTCTTACCTGGAGTTTTGGTCTCGTTGGGGATGAGACAACGTACAAAGTGAGGGTGAGTTGTCCTGAGATTGGTCATCAGCTTGTTTAAGTTCTCCTATAACACGTGATAAATAAGTAGAGCTAGTTATTACATGGTGTAAACTATAGGCGACTACCGATCTCAGTTTGCCGATGTGAGGACAAAAAAAAAAAAAACACTCTCTAAAAAATCTCCCTTAAATAATTTGTCACTTTTATAAAATATTTTCATCACATTTGTTATGCCTTCCTGCAATTCTACAGCAGCTCAGTAGTCCTGGGTCTCCACACACAGGAAACAACTCTGTGTCCAGCCCAGGAGATCAGGTGACCAAAGGGGTGTGTCGTTTTCAGACCATCTTTTCAAGCCACACCCTTTTGAACCTGCCTTCTAAGACCTTCAACATGAAATAGGAAGCAAGGCGGGTGCACGGAGACGAAGGTTAAGAGGAAGGGAAAAAGCTTTCATACAGGAAATGCTGCTGCTCGTCTGCAGAGAAAGGAGGCGACATCCAGCACGGAAAATGCCCAAATTACACAGAAAACATGGAAATAAATTCATTTCATTTGGTGGGGTTGATCAGTTAAAGTAGTGTGATGGGAAATAGTTATATAGCAACCTACCCTGAAAAGAGCAGACACAGTCTGGAAAGAGGAACCCTTCTTCTTACCACCTTTCTTTGCACCGCCCTCTGGGGGTCAAAAAGACAATTATTTTAGCTCCATCTACATTTATCTTATTGATATATCATTTTCTCTCATGTTGATTAACCTTCCATGGCAGGTATGAACGCAAGTTAAAGTCCATCACCCAATACTTAGCTATCTCAGACATATATGTCATATCGACAGGATATGACATATATGTCTGCAGTTCTCACCTAATGTTGCAGGATCCCCTAACCTCTCACAGGTCCAACATGATAGTTGGGGGATCCCCTAACCCCTCAAAAGTCCAGCATTATAGCTAGGGTTCTCCTAACTCCTCACAGGTCCCGCATTATAGCTTGGGGTCTCCTAACCCCTCACAGGTCCCGCAGTATAGCTAGGGGTCCCGTAACCCCTTACAGGTCCCACATGGTAGCTGTGGGTCCCCTAATCCATCCCACATGATAGCTGGGGGTCTCCTAAGCCATCCCACATAATAGCTGGGGGTTTCCTAACCTGTTCCACATGATAGCTGGGGGATCCCCTAAACCCTCACAGATCCCACATTATAGCTGGGTGATCCCCATGCCCCGCACAGGTCCCACATTATAGTTAGGGGCCTCCTAACCACTCACAGGTCCCGCATTATAGCTAGGTGTCCCCTAACCCCTTACAGGTTCCACATGATAGCTGTGGGTCACCTAACCCGTTACACATGATAGCCGGAGGTCTCCTAGCCCGTTACACATGATAGCCGGAGGTCTCCTAAGCCGTTACACATGATAGCTGGAGGTCTTCTAACCCATCCCACATGAGAGCCGAGGATTTCCTACCCCATTCCGCATGATAGCTGAAGGTCTCCTAACCCCTGACAAGTCCAACATGGTTGTTGGGGGTTCCCTAACAGCTTCCACATGATAGCTGAAGGTCCCCTAACCCCTCACCTTGCCTGTGACATGACTGAACAGAACTGAGAATGTACAGCTGAGAACACTTATTTGCATTTACTTGGATCTCTCATATGAGAGAAAAGTCACGCATGTGCCGTCACCTCTCTATTCTGCACAGGGGTGGAATAAAAAACTATATTTTTAGCCAATAACATAGATTAAAAAATTCACCTCCTTCGCCTGCTGCATAGCTGGAGAAGAGGAAGGCTAAGGTTTTCATGGATGACTTCTGGTAGAGCCCAATGACGGTTTCATTCAGGGGGTCCTTGTTCTTGTCAAGCCAGCCAGTAATGTTGTAGTCCACAACGCCAGCATAGTGAATCAGAGAGAAGTGGGCCTCGGCCTTGCCTTTGACCACCTTGGGCTTCTGGAAGTTGGCAGACTTGCCCAGGTGCTGGTCATACAGCTTGTTCTTGAAGGAGGTGTCTGTTGCCTTAGGGAACATGCACTCCTCTTCCAGGATGGAGAAGATGCCCATTGGCTGTGGACAACATTAAGATTCGATCAGTGATTTCTCGAGGTATCACAGACGGAAAATGTTTTATCCCTCAAGATCTCTATGGAGGAAAAGGGAACGTACCTTCTCAATAAGCTCAATGCAGGCGGCCAGGTCCATGCCGAAGTCGATGAAGGTCCACTCAATCCCTTCCTTCTTGTACTCCTCTTGTTCCAGCACAAACATGTGGTGGTTGAAGAACTGCTGCAGCTTCTCGTTGGTGAAGTTGATGCAGAGTTGTTCCAAGCTGTTGTACTGTAGATGGTGAGAAGTTAATATGACAATCAGTGGTCAACCTCAGCCAAGATACAGTCACATCAAGCACAAGGCAAGGACTCACATCAAAGATTTCAAATCCAGCAATATCCAGGACACCAATGAAGAACTGTCTTGGTTGTTTTGTGTCCAGCATCTCATTGATACGTGTAACCATCCATAAGAACATCTTCTCATAGACGGCCTTCCCCAAGGCACCAACAGAGTTGTACACCTAGATCAGGAAGAAAACCAGGAGAACTTTGGTCAACATTGCATCTTGTTTCTTGTAGAACATACCTTATATACACAATGGATTAACGTCAAGGAGGCAATTCAAAGTTAAGAGTGGCTGAAACCTCCAAAACCTCCCTCCCTTCTAGGCCCAAACCCAAGCAAAGGCCTTGCCAATATCTTACTTAAATATGAGTCCAGTGTCAGACTATAATTTCTTGGGCCCACCAAGGAGATTTTTCTGAGGGCCAACCCTATATCTCTATAGGATATATGCGTGTCTATGGGTGTAATAGGATATCTGATAAATGGTTTGAAAGTTGGCTCCAAATATGGTTGTCTTCATTAGACCTTTGGGGCTCTGATAGATTAGGGTTACAATATTGAATCTCAGCTTGGGCCCACTGGAGGATCCTTTAGTACTCTGGTGGGCTAGTTAAACCCCAATATTATGAGATTGGAGGTCATCCTTATATACAAAACATATCCACTAGTTTCATCAACAGAATCCATGGGTTATTTGCGAATCATCCAATAAGAAATAGACCCGAGTAGTAAATGTTTAACTCCAAGGTAATTAATAGTAGCACAGCCTTGTATCCGTCCCCTCTATCTCCATAGGATATATGCGTGTCTATGGGTGTAAAAGGATATCTGATAATTGGTTTGAAAGTTGGCTCCAAATGAGGTTGTCTTCACTAGACCTTTGGGGCTGTGATAGATTATGGTTACAATATTGTATCTCAGCTTGGGCCCACTGGAGGATCCTTAAGTACTCTGGTGGGCCAGCTAAACCCCAATATTATCAGATTGGAGGTCATCCTTATATACAAAACATATCCACTAGTTTCATCAATAGAATAAATGGGTTATTTGCGAATCATCCCATTAGAAATAGACCCGAGTAGCAAATGTTCAACTCCAAGGTAATTAATAGTAGCACAGCCTTGTATCCATCCCCTCTATCTCCATAGGATACATGCGTGTCTATGGGTTTAATAGGATATCTGATAATTGGTTTGAAAGTTGGCTCCAAATGAGGTTGTCTCCACTAGATCTTTGGGGCTCTGATAGATTAGGGTTACAATATTATCCATCTGCCGGACACTTGAGGTCTATAAATGTGTGAGAGCCTCGTAGGGGAAATATGGAGGCCTGAGTTGGCACTGGGTGACCTGAGATGTCAGTGTAGGTTCCCATCTGAACTGAGGTCACCTTGTTGCAGCAGTTTAGATAAAAAATATGTGCAAAGGACCTCATGTATCCAGAAAGTAGTTGCAATGAGATTTTGTCATAGTCCGATGTTCATTTTGACGGGCTCTTAGCGTTTGTAGAGCTGCCGATGTTGTGTTACTCATGAGTATATGGATAATGAAGACATTATCCCACAGTCTACGATGTTTGTGTATAATAATATCATATAATTACCCCCAGAGTTGTGGTTCTTGCCCCGTACGCCACTCACCTGCTGCACTGTCTGACCTTTGGTGACAAACTCATTCCCGACCTTGACTCTGGGGTAGCAGAGAGCTTTCAGCAGATCTGAAGAGTTCAGGTTCATCAAGTAGGCAGCCTTGTCAGCAACTGGACGGAACAGGAAGAAAATGGACCATGGTATAAAATATAAAAAAAATGGCCGAAATAGTTGCAGCACTACCACCTATGGCCGCTGGCGTTAGCAATGCACACAGTATTATCTTTACACTGTCTTATGATCAGATCAGTGTAGACCAAATACTTAGAAAATAGTCTAAAAAACATGGGAATCTGGCAAGAGAACAAAGAGTGACTTTTAATGACTATATTTACTATTTTGGCATAGGCAAACTGAAACTCTATCAGTTCTCAATCTATAAAGCACTAAAACTTAACTTTTATTATGTATAATACTTAACCTCTATACACACTATTTAAAAACCTGATTTCTAACCTCTCAATTTGTCCCTTTCTAATTGTGAAGGAAAAACTCCTTTTCTATTATCAAGTCTGGTGGAACCCCTCTATCCCCTGATGAAGCCAGTTAGCTGGTGAAACAACAACACCTCTTAACAGGGGAACCCTATATATACCCTATATACAACCCTATATATACAGTGATTTACCCTATATATACAGTGATTTGCTAACTACAAAAAGGAATCCAAAACATCTTACTTGGGCAGTCATCCCTAATCTGATGGGCATGAAATATATAAGGTTTCCTTGTGAGACCTTCTGCAGCGGGTAACATAGTAGAAAGATAGAAAATAACAAATTAAAATGTCATGCCTGACCTCCCCAACATGTTTCACCAGCTAACTGGCTTCATCAGAGGATAGAGGGGTTCCACCAGACTTGATAATAGAAAAGGAGTTTTTCCTTCACAATTAGAAAGGGACAAATTGAGAGGTTAGAAATCAGGTTTTTAAATAGTGTGTATAGAGGTTAAGTATTATACATAATAAAAGTTAAGTTTTAGTGCTTTATAGATTGAGAACTGATAGAGTTTCAGTTTGCCTACGGCAAAATAGTAAATATAGCAAATACTTAGAACACACAATATTGTCTCTTCCTCACAGAATCGTGAATATTTTATACTATTTTGCATTATTTTTTTATGTGCATAACTTGGGCCAGGCTCGAATTTGGCCCATTATCTGCAGACGCGCGCCCTCACCTTCTGAGCCGTCGGGCTCGGCCTGCTCCTCTCTTTGCTTCTGCTTGAATTTCATGTTCCCGTAGTGCATGACGGCACCTGTCAGCTTGTAAATGGAGAGCTTCTCATCCGCGGTGAAGCCCAGGATATCGATAGCGCTCTGTGGATTAAGAAGTCACAGTCACTCAGCAGTTCCCTCTGTCTGTATTGGTTTTTTTTATATTTCATTTTTACCATTCAAAGAGGTCGGGTCACAAAGACGAGCCTTAAAGGGATTTTGTCATCGCAAATGAGTTATTGTTTAACTCACATTTTTATGTCCGACACATTTTTAAAGAATTTTTGGTTATATTTTATTTTTTAATTTTCCTTATCACTTTCAATGTTTTTTAATAATTCTTAAAGGGGTTTTGCCATGAAGTGAGTTCCTTACCTCTTATCTGATATGGGGAGAATAAAAACAAAGCATGCTGAGTCATGAACAGCTGCCTGGGTGAGAGGGAGGGGATGAGCAGAGAGCGAGGGAGAAGGGAGCGTCTGCAATGTTTACTCAAATAATTACATTACAACAGTGGATTCTCTATACAGCAGACAGACGCATACACTGCACTTTCTCCCCAGCCCCTTGCAAGCTCCTTCATGTTCCCTGTCATCAGATAAGAAGTGCAAACACGCAAGCGCGGCCAGATCAGCTCCTGTCAGCTCTCCTGGTCGTGTCTAATGCAAACTTTCAGGTAACTAAGGGGGATTAAGAAATGCTGTAGCTCTCACAGGCTTCACTTTTTGTAATCACATATATTTAAAAAAGTGATTAAATACCCATTTTGGAGGATCCCAGAACCCCTTTAAGTCCTGCAGTTTTCACTCTGGCCACTAAGCCTAATAATAGTCTGACACTTCCTGTTCTGTAGAGAAATATTCTCAGTAGTCTGCTCATTATCAGCACAAAGAGGGTCAAACTGAAAGGAGACACCAGTGTGAATAGATAACACAGGATGCACCAGTCACAAGAGGTTCACCCTTTCACCTCCCTGCACGCTGATTTCTTCCCATGTAACAGAGCATGACTAGAAAACTCTCCTATAGAAGTGAATGGGACTGAGTCAGTCTTAAAGGGGTTTTGCCACAAAGTGAGTTCCTTACCTGTTATCTGCTCAGGAGAGAATATAAATAAAGCATGCTGAGTCATGAAGGGCTGCAGGTGTGAGAGGGAGGGGGCTGAGCAGAGAGTGAGGAAGAAGGGAGTGTCTACAATGTTTACTCAAATAATTACATTACAACCAGTGGATTCTCAATACAGCAGACAACCTCATACACTGCACTTTCTCCCCAGCCCCTTGCAAGCTCCTTCATGTTCCCTGTCATCAGATAAGAAGTGCAAACACGCAAGCGCGGCCAGATCAGCTTCCTGTCAGCTCCTGGTCGTGTCTAATGCAAACTTTCAGGTAACTAAGGGGGATTAAGAAATGCTGTAGCTCTCACAGGCTTCACTTTTTGTAATCACATATATTTAAAAAAGTGATTAAATACCCATTTTGGAGGATCCCAGAACCCCTTTAAGTCCTGCAGTTTTCACTCTGGCCACTAAGCCTAATAATAGTCTGACACTTCCTGTTCTGTACAGAAAAATTCTCAGTAGGAGACACCAATGTGAATAGATAACACAGGATGCACCAGTCACAAGAGGTTCACCCTTTCACCTCCCTGCACACTGATTTCTTCCCAGGTTACAGAGCATGACTAGAAAACTCTCCTATAGAAGTGAATGGGACTGAGTCAGTCTTAATGGGGTTTTGCCACAAAGTGAGTTCCTTACCTCTTATCTGCTCAGGGGAGAATATAAACAAAGCATGCTGAGTCATGAATGCTGCAGGGATGAGAGGGAGGGGGAGAGCAGAGAGGGAGGAAGCAGGGAGCGTCTTTAAAGTTTACTCAAATAATAACATTACAACAGTGGATTCTCTATACAGCAGACAGACTCGTACACTGCACTTTCTCCACAGCCATTGAAAGCTCATTCATGTTCTCTGTCATCAGTTAAGAAGTGCAAACACTGCCAGATAAGCCCCTGTCAGCTATCCTGGTCGTGTCTAATGCAAGCTTTCAGGTAACTAAGGGTGACTGAGAAATGCTGTAGCTTTCACAGGCTTCACTTTTTGTAATCACATGTATTTAGAAAAATAATTAAATACCCATTTTGGAGGATCCCACGTCAACATTACATCATGGCAAAACCCCTTTAAGTCCTGCAGTTTTCACTCTGGCCACTAAACCTAATAATAATCTGACACTTCCTTTTCTGTAGAGAAAGTTTTTCAGTTGTCTGCTCATGATCAGCACAAAGAGGGTCAAACTGAAAGGAGACACCAGTGTGAATAGATAACACAGGATCCACCAGTCACAAGAGGTTCACCCTTTCACCTCCCTGCACACTGATTTCTTCCCAGGTAACAGAGCATGACTTGAAAACTCACCTATAGAAGTGAATGGGACTGAGTCAGTCTTAAAGAGAACCTGTCACATAGTTTATGCCCCCCTGCTGAGGACAGAACAAGCTAGTGTCTGACCTGCTGTTTCCAGCGCTGTGCCCCTTATTCTGTAAGATGCTGGAGTTTTCATGTATTTAAAGGGGTTGTCTCACTATGAAGATCATAGTTGAAAATGTGGGGACCAAAAATCTAAGGATGTACGTCCTTGGTTACTATTGGCAAAGTGCTACGGTTTTAGAGAACGGGCTGATTTACATGTGCTTAGCAACGGTGTTTGTTTACTGGTCAGGGAAGCATTCTGTCCTGCCCAGGTCGTGCACATGCAAAGGAAAGGCAGTTAAGAGGAGGGGCAGGGATGTGTGTATTGGCAGGCAAGGAGGAGAAGCAGTGAGAGGACATACAGGGGGTTGTGTGTATTGTATCCTCTTCACTGCTTCTTCTCCTTGCCTGCCAATACACACATCCCTGCCCCTCCTCTTAACTGCCTTTCCTTTGCATGTGCACGACCTGGGCAGGACAGAATGCTTCCCTGACCAGTAAACAAACACCGTTGCTAAGCACATGTAAACCAGCCCGATCTCTAAAACCGTAGCACTTTGCCAATAGTAACCAAGGACGTATATCCTTAGATTTTTGGTCCCCACATCTTCAACTATAATCTTCGTAGTGAGACAACCCCTTTAATGCTCAAATCTGCAGTTTTCAGCCATAAGAGTCAGTTTTTTTTCAAACCCCGCCCACCTGAAGCTAGCCCCGCCCACCTCAACTGACAAACCTGTAACTTTGAATAGGTAGAAACATGTGAATAAGTGTCAGTGGGTGGGGCTAGCCTTGGGTGGGCGGGGCTAACAGCTACTCGTGAATAAGATTTGAGGGGTAAATGCTCTAAAACTACAGCATCTTACAGAATAAGGGACACAGCGCTGGGAACAGCAGGTCTGACACTGGCTTGTGCTGCCCTCAGCAAGGGGGGCATAATCTATGTGACAGGTTCCCTTTAAGTCTGAAGCTACCGTAAAGCATCTCTCTGACTGCTGTTAAAGCAGTGCAAACAAGGCCTAGTGGCCAAAGTGAAAACTGCAAGACTTAAGAATTGTTAAAAAATATTGAAAGTGATAAAAAATAAAAATAAAATAACCAAAAATTCCTAAAAAATGTGTTTAACATAAAAATGGGAGTTAAACAATGACTCATTTTTTGACTACACATTCCCTTTAATAGAGGAGTGTTCCCCACTTTTGACCCCCTTGGAGAGCCACTGAACTAGAACTGCTCCCATAGACTTGAGGCATTCTTGTATCACATAGATCTTATCCATCTGAATGGCCCCTGTGGCGGTGCTGAAGGGGGAATGCCAAGCTGGCTACGGCACAAGGGTTCCTACAGCCGCCATGTTGTGATGATGAGATAACCCCTTTACATTATAATGGCCATGCATGTGTATATATATCTGACCTAACACCACTAGTGGCGGACGCACTTACATCAGTGGCCATCAGCTCGTCAGCGTCATCAATGCTGGCCACGGTAATTTCACCTTGGCTGACAAACGGGAAGTCGTAGGGGTTGGTGGTAATCAGAAGCATTTCTGGGGGAAGAAATATCATGGTGAGCAACACATGAAAAGACCTGAACATTATAGATAGAATATTATATACTAAATACAAGCGTGTTTCTAAGGCATCCATAGGCCGTGGCACTCAGCAATGGACACTACGCTGGGCCGTGTTAACAGCATTATGGGCCTCAGGAATAGCAGTGCAGTGGGTCCTGCCCAAATATATGACACGCCTCTAGCCATGCCCAAACATGACACCACAGGAGGCCATGCCCGCAACCACCCTCAAGCACACCCATGTCATCACGCCACCTACTTCAGGACATCCAGCTGATGTATTGAAGGCAACTTACAAATCAAATTGGCAGGGCAGGGATCTGATGGCTCCCTGCTTCACCAGTCTGTAGCCTTCAAGACTTATTGGCAGGGCAGGGATCTGACGGCTCCCTGCTCCAACAGCCTGAAGCCTTCCTATCGAATAGGCAGGGAAGGGAACTGATGACTCCCTGCTCCACCAGCGTGAAGCCTTATATCGATAGCAGAGAACTGAATCCCTGCTCCAAGGGAGCCTCATACGAATAGCAGGGAGGGTCTGAGATCTACTCCAGCCGCGCTACACTTAAATTGCATGGAGGATCTGATACTCCTTACACCAGCCTGAAGCCGACAGGCAGGCTCTGATGACTCCCTCTCACAGCCTGAAGCCTTCAAGACTTATTGGCAGGGCAGGGATCTGATGGCTCCCTGCTCCACCAGCCTGAAGCCTTCAAATCGAATTGGCAGGGCAGGGATCTGATGGCTCCCTGCTCCACCAGCCTGAAGCCTTCAAATCGAATTGGCAGGGCAGGGATCTGATGGCTCCCTGCTCCACCAGCCTGAAGCCTTTAAAATGAATTGGCAGGGCAGGGATCTGATGGCTCCCTGCTCCACCAGCCTGAAGCCTTCAAATCGAATTGGCAGGGCAGGGATCTGATGGCTCCCTGCTTCACCAGCTGAACCTTCAATGAATTGCAGGGCAGGGATCTGATGGCTCGTTGCTCCACCAGCCTGAAGCCTTCAAATCGAATTGGCAGGGCAGGGATCTGATGGCTCCCTGCCCCACCAGCCTGAAGCCTTTTAAATTGAATTGGCAGGGCAGGGATCTCATGACTCCATGCTCCAATAGCTTGTAGCACATATGACTTATTGGCAGGGCAGGAATCCAATGGCTCCCTGCTCCATCAGGCTACAAGTCTTAATAGCAGGACACGGCTCGGATGACTCCCTGCTCTACCAGCCTACAAGACTTCATAGCAGGACACAGCTCGGATGACTCCCTGCTCCACCAGCCTGCAGCCTACAAATCAAATTGGCTGATAGCTGCTCCACCATAGTTATTAACTTAGAACACACAAACAGCTAAATAAGCAGCGCCAACAAAGAGATCCCGGGCGTATGTCCTGGAATACCGAGACAGACATGAACCACCTAGAGCATCTATGCATGTGGGGCCCCTAGGCACCTGCCTAGTGTGCCCAATGGAATAGATGGCCATGGTACTATGGGTGCATAGGGTAACATGGGGCAGAGGACCTCTAATGTGGTGCCATAAGGATGCTTTACATGGTGCCATGTGCATGAGGCTTTCCGAAAACTCTGCAGCTATAGAACCAGGCAAACTTGCAAGTCCGGACTCTAGCGGCCGCATCGTCTGATACCCAACTTCTCAAAGACTAAAGAGGACGACTTAAAAACGCGTATGACTCCATACCGATCAGCTCCGGCTTCTTGTTGGACAGAATCTGGTAGAAGATGTGGTAGTTTCTCTCAGCTTTCAGCTGGAAAGTCACTCTGGATTTCTCCAGCAGATCTGGAAGAAAAAACATTTAAACATTCATCCGTGACCCAATAGAGAACACAACGACGGCGCCTTCTGGAATTTTTTCACCAGATATTAAGCATCGGGAGCTCATAGGGATCTGCAGGAGATTGTTGCATCTTCCCAAACCATGGACGCAACCTCTTGAATTCCATATCTCTGAACGTCCATGTCGCCATTTATGTGGAAGAAGACGAGAACATTCCAGATCATGGGACGGATGTAAAGTCTTGGATCACATCGGATTCACGTCAATGGCAAATTTGTCGAGGTGACTCAAGGTAGGTCAGCCCGAACTGAATGTTGGCCAAAATTACAAGACTTCTCCTATGCTTCACCCACACTCTGGAACTCACTGCCCCAACACCTCAGACTCTCCCCCACTCTCACCAGCTTCAAAAGCAACCTGAAAACCCATCTCTTCAGGATTGCCTATATGGGCTCATTGCCCAGCGAATGCATTTCCAGTTAGTAACCTTGACCTACAAGGCTCCATAACCTCTCCCCTCCATACATCTCTGCCTTAATCTCCAGATACCTCCCCTCACGCAATCTCCGCTCCTCACAGGACCTTCTCCTCTGCTCTCCCCTTATTAGCTCCTCACAAAAAACCGTCCAAGACTTCCCCGTACTTAAAACCCATACCTGGAATCACTCCCCCAAAAATCGACTTTTTCACGCTCTCACACCCTCAAAAGCAGCCTAAAAACCCCCATTTTCAACCCAAAAACCTACGATCCCGCGTCACACACCCCCCCCAAAACATGCCCCCTCTCACCCTTTGTCTTTTCCCCACCCTTCCTTTTAAGTGTAACCCCCCTCACGGGAGGGACCCTCTCCTTCTGTTTTTTGTTAGTTTTTAAATTTGTAACTTTGTACTTTTTTGACTATGTTATATATGAAACCCAAAGTACAGGCTTGTAACCAAGGGCACTAAAAAAATCTAATAAATAATTTTATTATTAAAAGGGAAAAAAAAATTGACCCCATTGCTAAGTTTGGGTTTGGGCTTTCTATGGTGTTTTGGGGGTTTACTTACAGCAGCACTACAACCTCTATAAAGTGATGTCCATTGTGTCAGGAGTGAAGCAGGACCGGGAAGGTCTGTAAGACACCTTAAAGGGGTGTTATCGGTTTTAAAATGTTCTTTTGGTTCAAGCATTCTTGAAATTGAATTTGAAATCCGGGGCGAGTCTTCCGCCAGCGGCTGTTCTATGCAGGGGGTGTCTCTCCTCTCAGCAGGGTGCTCTCCTGCCAGGAGGCGTTCTTCCTGCCGCAGGGGTCTTATGCCAGGGGTGTCTCCTTCAGCAGGTAGTCTCTCCTGCGGAGGCGTGTCCCTGCCAGGGGCGTTTCTCCCGCCAGGAGGCGTTTCTCTCCTGGGAGGGGTCTCTCCCGCCCGGAGGCGTGTTCTCCTTTCCAAGGCTAGCTTTTTGCCCGGAGGCGTGTCCTTTTGCCAGGGGGCGTTTTTCTATCCTTAGAGGCGTGCTATCCCCTTTAGCGGGAGTCTCTCCGCCAGGGGGCGTGTCTCTCCTCTCAGCAGGGTGCTCTCCTGCCCCCAAAGGGGGTCTATCCCCCGCGGCGTGTCATCCCCTCACAGGCGTGTAAACCTTCGCAGGCGGTCTATCCCCTCAGCAGGCGTGTCATCCCCTTTAGCAGGGGTGTCTTCCCCAGCAGGCGTGTCTAACCTCTCGCAGGGTGTCTCCCGCCACAGCGTGTCTTCCTCCAGCGGCGTTTCTCTCCTCCGGCGTGTCTCTCCTGCCAAGGGGGGTTATCCTCTCGCAGGCGTGTCTATCCTTCAGCGGGGTGTCCTCCTCTCAGCAGGGGTGTCTTCCTCTCAGCAGGGGTCTATCCTCTCAGCAGGGTGCTTTTCCCCTTAGAGGGTGTCTATCCCTCGAGGCGTGTTCTCCCCTAGGGGCGTGTCTCTCTCTCAGCAGGGGGTTTCCCGCCCGGAGGCGTGTCTCTCCCCTCGCAGGGTGTCTCTCCCCTACAGGCGGGTTTTCTTCCCGCGGCGTGTCTTCCTCTGCAGGGTGTCTTCCCCTTTAGGAGGCGTGTCTATCCTTCAGGGGGTGTCTATCCTCAGGAGGCGTGTCTATCCTCTCCGGGGCGTGTTTCCCCCGGAGGGTGTCTATCCCCTCGGAGGCGTGTCTCTCCTCTCAGGAGGGTGTCTTCCTCTCAGCAGGCGGTTTTCCCCCTCGCAGGCGTGTCTCTCCCCTCAGCAGGCGTTTTCTCTCCCCTCGAGGGGGTGTCTCTCCCCTCAGCAGGGTGTTTCCTCTCGCAGGCGGTCTATCCCCTTCAGCAGGGTGTCTTCCTCTCAGCAGGCGTGTCTCTCCCCTTTAGCAGGGGTCTCTCCTCAGGAGGGTGTCTTCCTGTCAGGAGGCGTGTCTCTCCTGTCAGGGGGGTGTCTCTCCCACTGAAACTGTGAAAACATCATTGTGTGTAAGCAGCTGAAGCGAGGGTGTCGGGGAGAAGAAATCGGCAGCCTCCCCGCTGCTTTCAGTGTCTGCAGAGCCTTCATGCCCCTAAGCTCCCTTTCTGTGCTAAACCAGTTATACACACAGGCCCGAACTGATGAAACACATTGAGGGGCACACGCCCCTCCCCTCCCCTCCCCCTTCTGTTACCAGGCAGGGAATGTTGACTGTGGGGATATGGAGCAAGCACATGCCCCCCCCCTCCTTTCCCCTTTTGTTACCAGGCAGGGACTTTGACTGTGGTATATGGGCATTGCCACTGCCCCCCCCCCCTCCCCCTTCTGTTACAGGCAGGAGACTGTAGATGTGGGATTGGAGCATTGCACACTGCCCTTCCCTCCCCCCCTTCTGTTACCGACAGGGACTGATGATGGGATAGGAGCAAGCACACTGCCCTCCCCCTCTCCTTTCCACTGTTAACAGGCAGGAAACTCTATAAACCGTTATAGGAGGGCATCGGGGACTTAAAAAGGCAGTAATTGCCCAATCATTCACCCTAGAGCTGGGGATGAGTATACACCCGAGCCTTGGGTTTTACTATCGATTTTAACAGCTAGAGGGGGTAAAACAGGTGTGCAGGGGGAGCCAATCCAGCGCAGGGGGGGGTGTCCGGGGGGGTTTCCCGTCTGGGGGGATACCCCAAAAGGGTGAAAAGAAGTGTCAGCCAGCCAAACATGGTGCGGGGGGGTGTTAGGGGGGGATCCCGGGCCGGGGGGTGTCCCCGACCCGCAGCAGCGAAAATAGAACCGAGCATAGAAAAACTCTATTGCTAAACCCAAATGACGAGGTAAGCAACCCAATTTCAAAAGTTTGTTTTTACTGTCCCCCCTAATCTGGACTGATTTTGACGTACAACCCCTTTAGCCCCAACTAAGGGGTTTTGGGTTAGGATTAGGGTTCAGGACTGGGTTAAGATGAGAGAAAAAACTTGGGAAGCCCAAAGTCACGCATTTGATTAAAGTGACAGGAACCTATTGGAGCAACACAAGTGATGACCTAAAAATCCCCACTCACATGTTTCAATATCCGCAGAGGCCAGCTTCCCGTTGGTAGCAAAGTGGATTCGGATGAATTTACCCTAAAATGCAGAAGGTAAAAAAACATCAACCATCACAACAGACGCTAAATAATAAGATCCTTCAATAATCAGAACAGCAATAAAATAAAGCAATAATCGTTCGAAATCAATAACAACATAAAAGTGATGATCACAATAATCCAATCGGGGCGGAAGGATTTCCTGAGATCCAGTCATTACAGGAATCAGGCTCCAGGTTTCGGGCCCGGGAGACTTCTCCTGTCACTTCTCCATATCAGATGCTACATTAACATCTCACTATTGACCTCTGGTGAGGATTTATAGCAGGAATCTGATATTACTACATTGTGACTTCTATGTCTGTAACACGATAAGAGAAATCAGAACTTACAAAGCGCGAGGAGTTGTCATTCCTCACGGTCTTGGCGTTACCAAAGGCTTCTAGCAAAGGGTTGGCCTGGATGATCTGATCCTCCAGAGTCCCCTGTGGTCATCGGAGCAAAGAAGTGATATATCAGTGGTCATATGAGGACTGATACCACGGTGGATATAGATAGATAGATAGATAGATAGATAGATAGATAGATAGATAGATAGAGAGATAGATAGGAGATAGATAGATAGAGAGATAGATAGATAGGAGATAGATAGATAGATAGATAGATAGAGAGAGGAGATAGATAGATATGAGATAGATATGAGATAGATAGGAGATAGATATAGATAGATAGATAGATATGAGATAGATAGATATGAGATAGATAGATAAGATAGATAGATAGAGAGATAGATAGATATGAGATAGATATGAGATAGATAGATAGATAGATATGATAGATAGAAGATAGATATGATAGATAGATGGATAGATAGATAGTAGATAGATATTAGATAGATATGAGATAGATATAGATAGATAGATATGAGATAGATAGATAGATAGATAGATAGATAGATAGATAGATAGATAGATAGATAGATAGATAGATAGATAGATAGATAGATAGATAGGAGATAGATAGGAGATAGATAGATAGGAGATAGATAGATAGGAGATAGATAGATAGGAGATAGATAGATAGATATGAGATAGATAGATAGATAGATAGATAGATATGAGATAGATAGATAGATATGAGATAGATAGATAGATATGAGATAGATAGATAGATAGATAGATATGGGATAGATAGGAGATAGATAGATATGAGATAGATAGATGGATGGATAGATAGATGGATAGATAGGAGATAGATAGATAGATAGATAGATAGATAGATGGATAGATAGATAGGAGATAGATAGATAGGAGATAGATAGATAGGAGATAGATAGATAGGAGATGGATAGATAGGAGATAGTAGATGATTGAGATAGATAGGATGATAGATAGATAGGAAGATAGATAGATATGAGATAGATAGATATGGATTAGATAGATGGATATGGATAGACTAGATAGATATGAGATAGATAGATGATAGATTGAGATAGATAGTAGATAGTAGATAGATGAGATAGATAGATAGAGATAGGAGAGAGATAGATAGTAGATAGATAGATAGTAGTATGAGTAGATAGATAGATATGATAGTAGATATGAGATAGATAGATGATATGAACTAGATAGATATGAGTAGATAGATAGAGAGATAGATAGATGAGTAGAGATGTATGAGACAGATAGATATGAGATAGATAGATAGATAGATAGATAGATAGGAGATAGATAGGAGATAGATATGAGATAGCTAGATAGATAGATAGGAGATAAATATGAGAGAGATAGATAGATAGATAGATAGATAGATAGATAGATAGGAGATAGATAGATAGTATTTAGATAGATAGGAGATAGATAGATAGGAGATAGATATGGATAGATAATAGATAGATAGATAGATAGATAGGAGATAGATAGATAGATAGATAGATAGATAGATATGAGATAGAGTAGATAGGAGATAATAGATAGATATAATGATAGTTAGGAGATAGATAGATAGGAGAGAGATAGATAGGAGATAGATAGGAGATAGAGAGATAGGAGGTAGATAGATAGATAGGAGATAGATAGATAGGAGATAGATAGATAGATAGATAGGAGATAGATAGATAGATAGATAGATAGACTGACCTTGCTCTTGGAAGCCTCTTCCTTCTTCTTGTCACCGACCGCTGCGATTGTCGCGAAGTACTGGATGACGCGTTTCGTGTTCACCGTCTTCCCGGCTCCAGATTCTCCTCTGTGGGTAATAAAGATGGAATAAACAGTCAGAGAAATCCCTGTGTGGAGGAGTCTTTATTTCTAGAGATCTATAGTAAAGCTCCTATATAACCCCCTTCCAGCCTGTGGCTGGTGCTCAGCGCCTCAATGGTGTCATAGGGACACATTGCTTTACACCAGCCAATCACAAGCCAGCTTTTATTGGTAAGTAAGTGACTGGTAGTTCTCTATGATAACACTTCCTGTCTTTGCACTGGGGCGGCTGTAGTGATGGGGACACAGTAGAGGAGGTTGTAACCCTAATAATGGTCGAAGGGATAGAAGATGATACATACGTGATCAGGATGGACTGGTTCTCCCGATCTGTGGAGAAAGAAGAGATAGTTCTTTAGTTCCTGATGAAACAGGGAGCTCATGGGGCTATCTGCTCCCACACATGGTATTACCTCTACTGGGCTAAGAATGACCCTCTAAATGGAAACCAACGCTGGTGCCTGGAGGATCATTACATCCAGCAGAATATTTTGGAGATCCAGCCTCGTCCAACCCTTCCTATACCTGCCCCATGGTTTCCACCCTCATCAGTGATATTGCCCACCCCCTGTACCTTGACGATACTATAGCTCTCAACAGATCCTGGTCATCACCGCCACTCCCCCCGGTCAACTGGCCAAAGGGCTTATCGAGATGAGAAGATGTTGGGGGGCTTCCGGGCGCTTCTTGCCTGGGTAGGGCTTGACCACCTCGGGTTGTACCGGCAGCCACTTGTAGGTTCACGGACACAGAACAGCCCAAATGGGTCGGGGCAAAAAGGGGGGGCAACAACAATTAAGGTAAAAAAGGCAAGACAAAATAAAACAACAACACAGTCCTTTTGACTACCCCCCCCAAAACACTGCTGCTGAAAAAAATTTTGGGAAGTCCAAGGAAAACCCCAAGAACACATTTAGTAACATGGAGAATAGATTGTGGATACATGGTGACTAGATTGTGGATACATTGTAGATACATGGGGGGATAATTGATAGCATTGAGATAAAGGGGGGAAAGATTGTGGGATAACAGGGTGACTAATTTTTGGATGCATTGTAGAACATGGGGGGATCGGTGACTAGATTGGAAGCATTTAGATACATGGGGGATAATTGGGGATCATTGTAGATTTGTTTTTTGGATCAGGGTGGTTTTTATTGGGGACTAATTGTATGTTTGAAATCCTGGGAATAGATTTGTGGATACAGGGGTGACTAGATTTGGGAAAATACATTGTAATACAGGGGGAAAAATAGATTTTTGGGATCATGGGGAAATTGTGGATAATGGTGACAAATTTTGTGGATAATTGTAGAAAGGGGGTTGGATGATTGTGGATACAAAGGGTCAGGGTTTAAAATGGGGATAATTGGAAATGGTGGAAAGGTTGTGGATACTTTGTAGATACATGGTGGATAGATTGTGGATACATGGTGGATACATGGTGGATAGATGGTGGATACATGGTGGATAGATGGTGGATACATTGTGGATACATTGTAAGAGCATGGGGGATAGATGGGATAATGGTGGATAAGGGGTGGGATAAGGTGAAATAGATGGTGGTGGGGTACATGGTTGGAAAATGGTGGAAAATGGGAAAAAGTGGGGGGATAATGGGGGAAAAAGGGGTAGAAAATTTGGAAAATTTGTGGATCATGGTATAATTGTGGATAATGGTAAGGGGAAATGGTGGGGTTAAAGGGGGAAAAGGGGATAAGGGGGATAAGGTAAATTTTTTAAATGTGGAAAGGGGGATACATGTGGCGGGGATACAGGTGGATAAGGGTATAAGTGATACATGGGAAAAATGGTGGAAAAGGGAAAAGGGGTACTGTAAACTTTTGTAAAACATGGTGGGGTTAACATGGTAATAATTGGATAAAGGGATAAGGGTGGATAGAAGGTGGGATACTGTATAATGTGGATACATGGGGATAAATATTAAATTAGATGTGGAAAATTTTTGGGGATACTTTTGTAGATGCATGGTGTATAGAGGGTGGATAGATGGTGGATAGATGGTGGATACATGGTGGATACATGGTGGATACATGGTGGATACATGGTGAAAATTGGAAAGGTATGAGTGGATAATTTTTGGATAAAGGGGTGGATCAGGGTGGATAATGGGGGGAATAAAGGTATACAGGGTGGATAAAAAGGGAAAACAGGGGGGATCCAGGTTACTTGGGTAAAGATGGTTGGATAATGGTTTAAAATGGTGGAAAATGTGGATCAGGGGGGAAAGGTGGAGGGGGAATACATGGTGGAACTTTGGGGAAACTGGGGGAAAAGGGGATAATGGGGAATAATGGGGATACATTGTAAGGGGAAAGGCTGGGGGGAAATAATGGGATAATGTTCGGATACTTTTGAGGTGGAAACTTCATGGGGGGTAACAGGAAAGGAACAGAGATTAGTTGGAAGAGGCCCTAGATTTAACCCTCCCTCTCCCATTGTCCAGGCTGCAGAACACTTACAAGATCATCCAGCCCCGTAGCCTCTTTGAGGTTTTTTTCAGGGCGGGCCGCTCATTTTAGGGGGATCACACGCCATGCTTTTAAACTTATCGAACTTGGGTGGATTCATGGGGTGGATCTGGTCATCCTTCACTGTTACAGTCTGAGGACAACATTTAACAAAAGGACACATATTGTCAATATCCCGCCCCCCAAGTGTCAGCGTCATTATCCTGCCCCCCCCCCAATGCGTCTACCCCCCCCTCATATTATCCCCCCCCCCCAAAAGTCACGTCATTAACCCCCCCCCAATGGCACGTCATTATCCCCCCCCCCAAAGTTCAGCGTCATTTCCCCCCCCCAAAAGACGATTTCCCCCTCCCTTTACCCAAACCCCCCCAGTGCACTAATTTTCCCGCCCCCCCCGTTCACGTCATTATCCTGCCCCCCAAATGCAACGTCATTTTCCTCCCCCCCCCGTGTCACGTCATATCCGGCCCCCACCTGTCAGCGTCATTAACCCGCCCCCCCAGTGTCAGCGTCATTATCCGGTCCCCCCCAGTGTCGCTTCATTTTCCCGCCCCCCAAGTGTCACGCATTATCCTCCCCCCCAATGTCACTCATTATCCGGCCCCAAATGTCAGCGGGCATTTTCCTGCCCCCCCATGTAAACGCATTACCTCCCCCCCAAGTCCGCGTCAAATCCCCCCCCCCCAGTGTACGTCATTACCCCCCCAAAATTCAGCGTCATTATCCTGCCCCCCCAAGGTTTACGCATTATCCGCCCCCCATTCAGCGTCAAAATCCCCCCCCCCAAGTGTCACGTCACTATCCTGCCCCCCAAATGTCGCTCATTATCCTGCCCCCCAAGTGTCGGCATTATCCCCCCCCAAGTGTCACTCATTATCCTGCCCCCCAGTGCCGTCAATTATCCCCCCCCCAATGTCAGGTCCCTATCCGCCCCCCAAGTTCACGTCATTATCCCCGCCCCCAAATTCACGCATTATTTAATTCACCAACCCCCCCCAAGTGTCGGGGTCATTATCCCGCCCCCCAAGGTCGCGTCATTATCCCCCCCCCCAATTCGTCCTATCCCCCCCCAAATGTCACGTCATTACCCTCCCCCAATTCACGTCATTATCCCTCCCCCCCCCCAAGTTTTTTCGTCATTACCCCCCCCCCCAATGTTCACTATTTCCCGCCCCCCAAGTATAGGCTTAACCCGCCCCCCCCAGGTCCTCATTACCCCCCCCCCAATTTCACGTCATATCCCCCCCCAAGCACTCATTTTCCCCCCCCCCCAGTGTCAGCGTCATTTTCCCCCCCCCAAGTGGCAGCGTCATTTTCCCCCCCAAGTGCCAGCGTCATTATCCCCCCCACCCCAATTACGGCATACCCCCCCCCCAATGTCACGTCATTTTCCCCCCCCCCAAGGTTTAGCATCATTATCCCGCCCCCCCCAATGTCAGCTCCCCTTATCCGCCCCCAAGGTCAAAACGTCATTATTTCCGCCCCCCCCAAATGCACGCATACCTCCCCCAAGTTTTACGTCATTATCCGCCCCCCGGTCCTCATTTTCCCGCCCCCCAATGTCGCCTTTTTCCTCCCCCCAAGTGTCCATCATATCCTGCCCCCCAAGGGGGTCAAAACCCCCCCTCTTATTCCGCCCCCCAAGTTCACGTCATTATCCTGCCCCCCCAAATCACCTTATCCCCCCCCCAAGTGCCCCGTCTTACCCCCCCCAATGTCGGGGTCATTTTCCCGCCCCCCAAATGTCGGCGTCATTTTTCCTGCCCCCCAATGCGGGGTCATTATCCTGCCCCCCAAGTGTCGCTCATTATCCGCCCCCCAAGGTCCCTCATTTTCCTCCCCCCAATTCAGCTCATTTCCTCCCCCCCAAATGTCGGGATTATCCTCCCCCCCAAATTTTGGGTTTATTAAACCCCGCCCCCAAGTATCACAACATTCCCCCCCCCAAGTGCGGGGGTCATTATCCTGCCCCCCAAGTTCGGCGTCTTAGCCCCCCAATTCATGCCCCTTACCCCCCCCAAGTTCAGCTCATTACCGCCCCCAATTCACTCATTTCCGCCCCCCAATTCGGGCCCTTATCCTTTTCCCCCCCAAGTTCACGCATTTCCCTTTCCCCCAATGTCGCGTCATTAACCTCCCCCTTTTAGTTCAAGGCCCCCAACATTTATCCTCCCCCCCAATCCGCATTACCCCCCAATGTCAGTGTCATTTTTCCTCCCCCAATTCAGGGATTATCCTCCCCCCCTGCCACGTCATTACCTCCCCCCCAAGGGGTCATTTTCCCCCCCCCAATTCAGCGTCATTATCCCCCCCAATGTCAGCCATTATCCGCCCCAATGTCAGGTCATTATCCCCGCCCCCAATTCAGCTCATTATCCTCCCCCCCAAGTGTCAGGTCAACCCCCCCAAAATTCAGGTCATTTTCCCCCCCCAATGCAGCGTCATTAACCCGCCCCCCAAATTCACCATTACCTCCCCCGGCCCCAACCCGCCCCAAGTGTCCCCTTTTCCTGCCCCCAAGTTCACGTCATTATCCGCCCCCCCCCAAATGTCAGTGTATTATCCCCCCCCCCAATGTCACGTCATTTTCCTCCCCCCCCTTCAGCGTCAATCTTTAATTTGTCTTCTTACCTGTCCTCCCGCTGTTTTGACGGTGGCTTTCCCCGCCTCCTTGCTGACTAATGTGCCCTTTACGTAGGCTTCCTTAGCATCTGCCACAAACACAGATGTCTTCGCATCGAATGGTTTGTTCTGGGCTTCGATTCGTTCCCTCTCAGACTTCCTCAGAAACTGGGCAGCCGTCCCATACACGGCCATTTCCGCATCCGAACTCATGGCTGCAGCTCACGGGAGGCTGGCGAGTGGTGAAGAAGGGATCTCACTGCCTGAATCAAGAGAAGATGGCGCAGGTTACATCCTGCCCTATAATATGGAAGTATCAGCAATATGGCCACAGCAGCACAATGTGTTTCAGGATTAGACAATTTCCACAAAACAGTGCCCTGACTATGGGCTAAGGTACGGTCCTGGCCCAATGACCTCACTGTTCTATAACATAGTGAAATTGGGAGAAGCCATTGACTGTTTTTAAGCTACTACAAAAGTTCTTCTTTCTTGTAGAAGTTTGACCAGGTCATGGCAGTTCCTTAGAGCAGGGGTGACAAACTGCGGCTCTCCAGCTGTTGGGAAACTACAACTCCTATCATGCCAATTGTTATATAATATACAAATGCATGGTGGGAGTTGTAGTTTCCCAACAGCTGGAGGGCCACAGTTTGACACCTGTGCCTTAGAGGGTTAGGGTGTCCCAGGCCTTTCCCATGTGTGATCTATCGGCCTGGTCCACTGGACTATATGAATGTCATAAAGCATTGACCTACAACACTGAGCATCCATCTGGCCGGCCGTGCCGCTCGCCTTCTCATCGTCAGACTGAGCTGTGCCCCAGACAGAAACCATGGGCACAACCAGAACCAAATTAGAAGAAGAGGGATCACATCTGAGCTGCTTCATCTTACATCAAAATCCCCTCAAGTATCTTGTTTTAGTGCCAGGCCCGGAATACGAATAATCCTGTCCCGCTGGGAATGTGTCAGCTGTGAGCGAGCCCCAAGATTCCTCGAATAGTAATCACTCCCCCCCCCCCCCCAAACCCAACACCCGTTTCATCCACACACAGACAACGCCCAATACATCAGTCAGCAGGGGGTCCCGAAAACACAAACTCACCCCAGGCCTTACCTGTGTTGTTTCAGGAGAGGAGACGACTGGACAGGCCTGGGAGAAGAAAGAGAGGCGAGAAATGATATAAAGTGTCCAACATGACACGTAGGAATAATAGATACAATGTATCTAGAGAATATGATGGAGAGATACAATGTATCCAGAGCGTGTGATGGAGAGATACAATGTATCCAGAGAGTGTGATGGAGAGATACAATGTATCCAGAGCGTGTGATGGAGAGATACATTGTATCCAGAGCGTGTGATGGAGAGATACAATGTATCCAGAGAGTGTGATGGAGAGATACAATGTATCCATGAGAGTGTGATGGGGGAGATACAATGTATCAGAGAGGTGATGGAGAGATACAATGTATCCCAGAGAGTGTGATGGAGAGATACAATGTATCCCAGAGAGTGTGATGGAGAGATACAATGTATCTAGAGAATATGATGGAGAGATACAATGTATCCCAGAGAGTGTGATGGAGAGATACAATGTATCCAGAGAGTGTGATGGAGAGATACAATGTATCCCAGAGAGTGTGATGGAGAGATACAATGTATCCCAGAGAGTGTGATGGAGAGATACAATGTATCCCAGAGAGTATGATGGAGAGATACAATGTATCCCAGAGAGTGTGATGGAGAGATACAATGTATCCCAGAGAGTGTGATGGAGAGATACAATGTATCCAGAGAGTATGATGGAGAGATACAATGTATCAGAGAGTATGATGGAGAGATACAATGTATCAGAGAGTATGATGGAGAGATACAATGTATCCCAGAGAGTGTGATGGAGAGACACAATGTATCCCAGAGAGTGTGATGGAGAGATACAATGTATCCAGAGAGTATGATGGAGAGATACAATGTATCAGAGAATATGATGGAGAGATACAATGTATCAGAGAATATGATGGAGAGATACAATGTATCCAGAGACTGTGATGGAGAGATACAATGTATCCCAGAGAGTGTGATGGAGAGATACATTGTATCCAGAGCGTGTGATGGAGAGATACAATGTATCCAGAGAGTGTGATGGAGAGATACAATGTATCCCAGAGAGTATGATGGAGAGATACAATGTATCCCAGAGAGTGTGATGGAGAGATACAATGTATACCAGTCAGTAAGATGGAGAGACACAATGTATCAGAGAGTATGATGGAGAGATACAATGTATCCCAGAGAGTGTGATGGAGAGACACAATGTATCCCAGAGAGTATGATGGAGAGACACAATGTATCAGAGAGTATGATGGAGAGATACAATTTATCCAGAGAGTGTGATGGACTGATACAATGTATCCAGAGAGTATGATGGAGAGATACAATGTATCAGAGAGTATGATGGAGAGATACAATGTATCAGAGAGTATGATGGAGAGATACAATGTATCCCAGAGAGTGTGATGGAGAGATACAATGTATCCCAGAGAGTATGATGGAGAGATACAATGTATCCCAGAGAGTATGATGGAGAGATACAATGTATCCAGAGGGTATGATGGAGAGATACAATGTATCCCAGAGAGTATGACGGAGAGATACAATGTATCAGAGTGTGTGATGGAGAGATACAATGTATCAGAGAGTGTGATGGAGAGATACAATGTATCCCAGAGAGTATGATGGAGAGATTCAATGTATCCCAGAGAATATGATGGAGAGACACAATGTATCAGAGAGTATGATGGAGAGATACAATGTATCCAGAGAGTGTGATGGAGAGATACAATGTATCCCAGGGGAGTAGATGGAGAGATACAATGTATCCCAGAGAGTATGATGGAGAGACACAATGTATCCCAGAGAGTATGATGGAGAGATACAATGTATCCCAGAGAGTATGATGGAGAGATACAATGTATCCCAGAGAGTATGATGGAGAGATACAATGTATCCCAGAGAGTATGATGGAGAGATACAATGTATCCAGAGAGTATGATGGAGAGATACAATGTATCCAGAGAGTATGATGGAGAGATACAATGTATCCCAGAGAGTATGATGGAGAGACACAATGTATCCAGAGAGTATGATGGAGAGAAACAATGTATCCAGAGAGTATGATGGAGAGATACAATGTATCAGAGCGTGTGATGGAGAGATACAATGTATCCAGAGAGTGTGATGGAGAGATACAATGTATCCAGAGAGTGTGATGGAGAGATACAATGTATCAGAGAGTGTGATGGAGAGATACAATATATCCAGAGAGTATGATGGAGAGATACAATGTATCAGAGAGGATGATGGAGAGATACAATGCATCAGAGAGTGTGACGGAGAGATACAATGTATCCCAGAGAGTGTGACGGAGAGATACAATGTATCAGAGTGTGTGATGGAGAGATACAATGTATCCAGAGAGTGTGATGGAGAGATACAATGTATCCAGAGAGTATGATGGAGAGATACAATGTATCCAGAGAGTGTGATGGAGAGATACAATGTATCCAGAGAGTGTGATGGAGAGATACAATGTATCAGAGAGGATGATGGAGAGATACAATGTATCCCAGAGAGTGTGATGGAGAGATACAATGTATCCCAGAGAGTGTGATGGAGAGATACAATGTATCCAGAGAGTGTGATGGAGAGATACAATGTATCCAGAGAGTGTGATGGAGAGATACAATGTATCCAGAGAGTATGATGGAGAGATACAATGTATCAGAGAGTATGATGGAGAGATACAATGTATCCCAGAGAGTGTGGTGGAGAGATACAATGTATCAGAGAGTATGATGGAGAGATACAATATATCCAGAGAGTATGATGGAGAGATACAATGTATCAGAGAGTATGATGGAGAGATACAATATATCCAGAGAGTATGATGGAGAGATACAATGTATCAGAGAGTGTGATGGAGAGATACAATATATCCAGAGAGTATGATGGAGAGATACAATGTATCAGAGAGGATGATGGAGAGATACAATGTATCAGAGAGTCTGATGGAGAGATACAATGTATCCCAGAGAGTATGACGGAGAGATACAATGTATCCCAGAGAGTATGATGGAGAGATACAATGTATCCCAGAGAGTGTGATGGAGAGATACAATGTATCAGAGAGTGTGATGGAGAGATACAATGTATCAGAGAGTATGATGGAGAGATACAATATATCCAGAGAGTATGATGGAGAGATACAATGTATCCCAGAGAGTATGATGGAGAGATACAATGTATCCAGAGAGTATGATGGAGAGATACAATGTATCCAGAGAGTGTGGTGGAGAGATACAATGTATCAAAGAGGATGATGGAGAGATACAATGTATCCCAGAGAGTGTGATGGAGAGATACAATGTATCCAGAGAGTATGATGGAGAGATACAATGTATCCCGTGAGGGTGATGGAGAGATACAATGTATCCAGAGAGTGTGATGGAGAGATACGATGTATCCCAGAGAGTATGAGGAGATACAATGTATCGAGAGTATGATGGAGAGATAATTATCCAGAGAGATGATGAGAGATCAATGTTCCAGAGAGTATGTTGGAGAGATACAATGTATCAGAGAGTTAAATGGAGAGATACAAGTACCCCAGAGAGTGGGTGGAGAGATACACTGTATCAGAGAGGACGATGGAGAGATACAATGTATCCCAAAAGAGTGTGATGGAGAGATACATGTACCCAGAGAGTTGATGGAGAGATCCCAATGAAATCCAGGAGAGTGTGATGGAGAGTACAAGTATCAGAGAGTTTTGATGGAGAGGACAATTATCCAGTGAGTATGATGGAGAGATACAATGTATCAGAGAGTATGATGGAGAGATACAATGTATCCCAGAGCGTGTGATGGAGATATACAATCTATCCAGAGAGTATGATGGAGAGATACAATGTATCAGAGAGTATGATGGAGAGATACAATGTATCAGAGGTTGATGGGGGGATACAATGTTTCCCAGAGAGTGTGATGGAGAGATACAATGTATCCCAGAGAGTATGATGGAGAGATACAATGTATCAGAGAGGACGATGGAGAGATAAAATGTATCCAGGAGTGTTTGGGAGATACAATGTATCCAGAGAGTTGTGAGGATACAATGTTCTCCAGAGAGTAGATGGAGTGATACAATGATACAGAGGTATGATGGAGAATACAATGTATCCAGAGAGGTGTGGGAGGATACATTGTATTCCAGAGAGTGGATGGAGGATACAATCTACCCAGAAGTATGAGGGGAGAATTACAATGAAAATCAGAGAGTATGATGGAGAGATACAATGTCAGAGAGTATGATGAGAGAACAATGTATCCAGAGAGTGTGATGGAGATACAATGTATCCGAGATTGATGGAGAGTTTACAATGTACCCAGAGGTATATGGAGATAAAGTACCCCAGAGAGTATGATGGAGATACATGTATCCAAGAGTATATGAGAGATACAATGTATCCAGAGAGTAGATGAGAGATACAATGTTCCCAAAGTGTGAGGGAGATACAATCTATCCGAGAGTGTGTGGGAGTACAATCTATCCAGAGAGGTGATGGAGAGATACAATTATCCAGAGAGTATGGAGAGATAAATGTATCAGAGAGTATGATGGGAGATTTTTTACAATGTATCCAGAGAGTGTGAGGGAGAACATGTCCCAGAAGTGTATGGAGAGAAAACAAGTATCCAGAGGTTTGGGAGATACAATGTACCAGAAGTTGATGGAGAGTCAATGTATCCAAGAGTGTGATGGAGAGTAAAGTATCCAAGAGTGTGATGAGAGATCAATTATCCAGAGGTGGTGAGAGTCAATCTATCCGAGAGTGTGATGGAGAGATACATATATCCAGAAGTTTGTGAGAGATACATGTATCAGAGGTGTGATGGAGAGTACATTATCCAGGAGTATGATGGAAGCTACATTATCAGAGAGTATGATGGAGAGATACAATGTATCCAGAGAGTGTGGTGGGAGTAAATGTATCAGAGGAGATGAGAATAAATGTATCCCAGAGAGTGTGATGGAGAGATCAATGTTCCAGAGAGTGGATGGAAAAAAATGTATATCAGAGAGGTGTGGAGAATACAATGTACCCAGAGAGTGTGTGGGGGGGAGATCCCAAATTTAACCCAGAGGGGAGATGGAAAAGTTACAATTTCCCCAGAGGGGTTGAGGAGGATAAAAATTGTACCCAGGGGAGGGGATGGAGAAAAGATACAATGTACCCAGAGAGGGAGGGAGAAATACAAGGGTACCCCCAGAGATTTAGATGGAGAGTTTCAATTTTCCCCCGGAGAGTGTGATGGAAATTAAAATGTTTAAAAGGAGGGGGTTGATGGAGAGATACAATGTACCCCAGAGATTTGTGGGAGAGTTTACAATTTTTCCCCAGAGAGGGATGGAGAGAAACAATTTTAACCCGGGGGAGTTTTTAGGAGGTTTTTTTTTACTTTTGTTTTCAAGAGGACGTTTTTTTTTGGGAGTTTTTTTTTAAAATTTTTCCGGGGAATTTTTTGATGGAATTTTTTTCCAAATTTTTCCCCAAGGGTTTTTTTATTTTTTGGGAGGATCATTTCCCCCAAGTTTTTTTGGAGGGGGGGTTTTTTTACAATTTTTTTCCCCAAATTTTTTTTTTAATTTTTTTTTGGGTTTTTTTTTTCCTTTTTTTATCCAAAAAATTTTTTTTTTTTAAAATTTTTTTCCAATTTTTTTTTCCCAGTTATTTTTTTTCCTTTTTTTTCAATTTTTTTCCCCTTATGTTTGGGAGGATACAAAAAACCCAGGGTGTGATGGAGAATACAATGTATCCCAAGGTTTGATGGAGAAAATTACAATGTTTTCCCAGAGAGTTGATGGAGAGATACGGGACCCCGGGAGAGTGTGAGGGGAGAAAATTACAATTATCCAGAGGGGGTTCCCCAGAGTATTTTTGGGTTTAGCCCCTTTTGAAAACCCCCCTTTTCTCCAGTTTGGGCACCTCCCTGGATTAAAAACAGGAAGGACACGGGGCCCTGTGGGAGCCGCTGATACTTTTATAAGTGAGGGGCTTTGTGATATCACAGGGAACATCCCTCTATTCTTAAAAAGGTCAAAATAATTTGGCCCCGGGTCCCCGTCCCGGAGATGCGGCTCGGGTTATTTTTAAAATGGTTTTTTAAAGGGCCCCCATCTGAATTTCCCCCCTAAAAAAAAAAATTTCCCAAGGTAAACCCCTTCAAGGCAGCGCCGCGATTTTTGCCGGGGGAAAAGGCGTTGGGGGAGGATCCTTGTGCCCGCTGGGGCAGCCCTTTCCCAAAATTTGTTGTGAAAACCAGATACAGGACAATCCTGTGAGGCACTGTGTGCGCGAGGAAAGCCTCACAGATTATTCCTGAGGAGAAGGGGACCCAAAAATTCACAGGTTTTGTTACACCTCAGCAACATTTTCCCCAACGCAGGATAAAAAGCAGCGGTATCACACGGGAAAGGGGTTTAGATACACAGCTCACAGGGGAATATCACACGGGATAGGTTTTTGATACACAGTCAGCAGGGAGTACATCCAGGATAGGATAAGTTTACCGGTTTCAGCAGCCCAGTATCACACAGGTTAGGATTAAAATCCCAAGTTTCGCAGGGAGTATCACCCCGGATAGGATTAGATCCCCGTTTAGAGACAGTGACACAGGATAGGATTAGTTTACACAGCTCAGCAGGGAGTATCACAGGAAAGGATTAGATAAACAGTTTCACAGGGAGTATCAAAACCGGGGATAGGTTTAAAATTTTTAAACCCCCAGCCTAAAGGCGGGGAATTTATCACACAGGATAGGATTAGAACACGGCCCCCAGCGGGAGGGTTTATAAACCAAAAAGGATAGGTTTTGTTACACGGGCCACGGGGGGGTACCCAAAACAGGATGGGAAATTAAATCCCCGGGCCTCAGCAGGGTTATCACGCGGGAAAACAGCAGCCCGGAAATACACAGGTGGGGATTAGTTTACACGTTCAGCAGACGGTATCAAACGGTTTGGGATTAGATACACAGCTCAGCAGGGGGTATCACAAAAGATAGGATTAATCCCACAGCTCAGCGACGGTATCACAAGGTTGGGATTAGATACACAGCTAAACCGGGGGGAAATCACACAGGAAGGATTAGTTTAACCCAGCTCAGCAGACGGTATAAACAGGATAGGATTAGAAAACACGGTCACAGGGGGTACCCACAAAAGGGATAGGATTAGATTCCCCAGTAAACCAGATGGTAATCCAGGGGATAGGATTAGATACACACCCTCAGCAATGGTTCACACGGGGAAAAGGTTTAAAGATACAGCTCAGCGGGACGGGTATCACAAAAAGGATAGGTTTAAATTTCACACCCTCAGCAGAGAGTATCCCACGGGATAGGTTTAAAGTTTTTACAGTTTCACCCAACGGTATCACACAGGATAGGAAAAGATACACAGCCAGAGACGTATCACACAGGATAGATTAGATACACACCACCCAGACAGAATCACACGGGATGGGATTTAGAAACACACTTAGCAGACAGTTTCACACAGGATGGGTTTAAAAGTTTACACAGCTCAGCGGGACGCAAATAAACAAAAGGATAGGATTAGTTTACACAGCTCAGCAGACTGTACACACAGGTTTAGGATTAGATAAAACCGGCTCAGCAGACTTATCAAAACGGGAAAAGGGGGTTTAGATAAACAGTTTCAGCAACGGATCCCAAAAGGAAATAGGATTAGTACCAGTTACAACAGTATCACACAGGATAGAATTAGATAACAGCTCAGCAGAAAATTTCCCAACGGGGATAGGATTAAAATACAGCTCAGCAGACGGTATCACACGGGGATAAAATTTAGAACACAGCTCGCGACAGTACCCACACAGGATGGGTTTGATCCCACGCTTAGCAACAGTATCACACAGGAAAAGAATTAGATACACAGCTCACAGACGGGATCACACAGGATGGGAAATTTGGATACAGCCCCACAGAGGGTATACAAAAAAAAGGGAATTGGGATACAAGCTCAGCGACAGTAAGGAAAAACTTCTGATGAAGCGGGGGGGCTTCTCGGAAACGCTTTAAAGTAAAATTCTGTAGGTTTTTTTTTTTAATTTTTTGGTGGGGGTAAAATTTTTGCTTTTTTAAAATAAAAAATTTTTTTTAATGTAAAAGCCTTTAGCCCCGGGGTTTTTTTTTCCTGCACTTTTGCCCCGGGCTCCTTTTTTTTCTTTTTCACAGGATAGAATTAGTTTACACAGCTCAGCAGACAGTATAACACAGGATAGGATTAGATACCCGGCTAAAGCAAAATGGTAACAGGGGGAATTTTTAAGAAAACACGGTAAAGCAAAGGAAATAAACCCCGGGATGGGATTAGATACCCAGTCAGCAGAGGGTATCAGGGGGGGGATAGGATTAGATACACGGCTCAGCAGATGGTATCACGCGGGATGGGAAATTAGATACAACGGCTCAGCAGGGGGGTTATCACACGGGATGGGATTAGATACCAGCTCAGCAGACGGTTTTTCACACAGGAAGGAAATTAAATAAAACGGCTCAGCAACGGTTACCACAGGATAGAAATTAATACACAGCTCACCCAACGGTATCAAAACAGGTTAGGATTAGATCCCACAGCCAGCGGGCCCAGTATCACACGGGATAAGATTAATACACAGCTAAAGACCCCCCCGGATGTAGGGGGCGGGGTGATAATGAAACTTTTTTAGGATGATTATTTCGAAAAGGGGCAAAGTGAGGATGGGGGCGGGTGTGAATGGGGGGGGTTGGTAAACCCCGGTGTTGGCTCAGGACCTTGGCCCCTTTGTAAATGTATCTGCGGGAGAGGACTAAAACTTTCCCAGCGGTGCACAGCGAGCGAGGGGGGCAGGGGGGCCCACCATTTCCATTAGCCCCCATTTATTACTCACGGGTTTTAAATACCTTTAAATCCCCAGCTTTCTGAAATGCACCAAAGACAAGGAGACCCCACCCAAAAACCCCTTGGGGGGCTTAGATACTTTGGTATCACCTGTGGGAGGATAAGATACAGGGGGCTCAGAAAGGGGTATCACAACTTGGGAGGTTTGATAGGGGGGGCTCAGAAGGGAAAATCAAACGGGAAGGGGATTAAACCCAGGAGGTCAGCAGGGAGTATCACACATGGGAGTATTAGATACAGGGGGCTCAGGGGGGAGTTTTCCCCGGGGAAGTTTAGATACCCGCTCAGCAGACAGTATCACACAAATAGGATTAGAAAACACAGTTTCAGAGGGGTACCAAAAAATTGGGGGAAATTAGTTTACGGAGGCTTCAGAAGGGAATCACACATGGGAGGATTAGATACAGGGGGCTCAGCAGACAATATCACATGGGAAAAGGGATTAGATCCCCCAAAGCTCAGCAGGGGTATCAAACATGGGAGTTTTAAAGTTTAAAAGGGGGTCAGCCGAAAATATCACACATGGGGGGGATTAGTACAGGAGGCTACGGGGAGTATCCCCACAGGGTTTTAAAAACCGGGGGGGCTCAGAAAGGGAGTATCACAATGGGATTTTTGATACGGGGGGGCTCACCCAGAAAGGTATCCCAAAAGGGGAGAGGAATTGGGATACAGGAGCCGCAACAGTATCACACAGGGGGGATTATTACGGGGGCTCAGCGGGAAAAGTATCACACATGGGGGGGATTGGGAATACGGGAAAGGCTCAGCGAAAAAAAACACACATGGGGGGATTGGGATACAGGAGGCTCAGCGGGGAGTATCACACAGGGGGAGTATTAAAATAACAGGAGGCTCCCCAAGACAGTATCACACAGGGAGGATTAATACAGGGGGCTCAGCGGGGAAGTATCACACATGGGGGGATTAGATACGGGAAAGGCCAGAAAACATATCACACATGGGGGATTAGATGGGGGGGCCTCACAGACAGTATCACACAGGGGAGGTTTGGGATACGGAGGCTCACGGGGGGAATAAAAACACATGGGAGGATTAGATACAGTAGCACGCTCGGGAGGGACCCTTTGTTTTGTCTATGGGGTTTGGTTGGGCACGTTGGTGTTTAAAAAACCCCCCCAGACCAAGTGTGGCCCTAGGCTTTCCCTTTTAAATATGCGGCCCCTAGCCGGGGGGGGGGGCCCCTTAAACCGCCACCTTTAGTGCAATTAACACCTTCCTTTTCCGGGCCCTGCAGCTTTTAAAAAAGGCATACAAACCCTTTTTTATTTGGGCCTTTTTTTCTTAGGGGACATAAAATTTGGCCTTCAGAGTCCCCCTTTAGATCAGCCTGTAGAGTGTAAGCCCACATGGTGCCATCTCTGCTCCCTGGAGATGACGGGATGACTCCGGGCCACCAGGCCTCTCTGCAATCTTAGTGGTCTGCATTGGAGGGTCATAATCTGGGGCCCTCACCACTCACTGGAGGACAGGGGCCACTAATATTTGGATGATTCTCTGACAAGACGTCTCCAGGCGGCCATAGAGGTAGAATGAGACGATGGACAAGCAGCTGGTGGCCGGCAGGCTGGGGACAGGGCTGGGACCAGGCTAGGAATCCCCCAGCAGACCCCTGGGCACGGCAGACCTGGAGTTTCTTTAAAACTGCTTATATATTCATGGGAGAGCTAGGTAAAGGCAAAACAGGAGCTTAGGGGGGGCCCCAGAATGAAATTCCACTGGTTGAGTCCCAGAATGAAAGTCTACTGGTTGGGCCCCAGAATGAAATTCTACTGGTTGGGCCCCAGAATGAAATTCCACTGGTTGGGCCCCAGAATGAAATTCCACTGGTTTTTTCCCCAGAATGAATTCCACGGGTTTGGGGCCCCCCAGAATGAATTCCCTGGTTGGGCCCCCAAATAAATTCCACTGGTTTTCCCCAGAAGAAATTCCACGGGTTTGGGGCCCCCAGAATAAAATTCTACTGGTTTGGGCCCCAGAATGAAATTCCACGGTTGGCCCCAAAAATAAAATTTCCACTGGTGGGCCCCAGAATAAAATTTCCCACGGGTTGGGCCCCAAAATGAAATTCCACGGGTTGGGGCCCCAGAATGAAATTCCACTGGTTGGCCCCAAATGAAATTCCACGGTTGGGCCCCCCGAATGTTTTTCCACTTTGGGGCCCCAGATAAATTCCACTGGTTGGGCCCCAAATGAAATTCCACTGGTTGGCCCCAAAAAATTTCCCAGGGGTTGGCCCCAGAATAAAATTTTCCACGGGTTGGGGGCCCCGAATAAAATTTCCACTGGTTGGGCCCCAAATGAAATTCCACTGGTTGGGCCCCAGAATGAAATTCCACTGGTGGGCCCCAGAATGAAATTCTACTGGTGGGCCCTAGGCACCCCAGTCTGACACTGGCCAGGACATTGGGTAGGCAGAGCCTAGGTGCCACCTCCCCCTTTTAAAAAAGGGGGGCCCGGGAGGTATGGTGCTGTGCCTGCTCCATACCTGCCGGGGATGGCACCAGATATAAGCCCAAACCCTGCACCTAGGCAATTGTTACAGGAGGGGTGCACCCTCCCGAACAGCTCCCCTTTGCGTGCCATAGGGGAGCCAATCGGGAGGGTGCACCCCTCCTGTAACAATTGCCGAGGTGCAGGGTTTGGGCTTATATCTGGTGCCATCCCCGGCAGGTATGGAGCAGGCACAGCACCATACCTCCTGGCACCCCCTTCGTAACAGGCATGAGGTGGCACCTAGGCAATTGTTACAGCAGGGGTGCACCTTCCCAATCGGCTCCCCTATGGCACAATCACAGGGTGCAGCCCAGTAGTCGTGGCACCCAGGAATCATGGCCGCCATCTTAATACCCTATAACATCCTGGTGGGGGCATAGTGAGCGGTAACTGCGCTCTATCCTGCTTTACATTAGTACCAGTGATTGCGCCCCCTAGTGGTCAGGTACTTTTTTACATTTTAAAAAGACTTAAAAATACAAGAAAAAATTATTAAGGGTTCACAACCCCCATTTACCCAAAAAGTGAAACCTAATTGTTATCATCGCATCCGAAAACATCCAGGGCAAGAGCCATAAGATAAACCCCACGCGTTTCTATAAACCTCATTGATACTGCACCTCCAAAATGACGGCGCCGCTGTGCTTTCTCCTGGGGAGGGGGCAGGTTCTGGGCATCAGGGGGTTTGAATTTTCATGAGGGATTAGAGGTGACACCTGAATTGTTCAGCCCTGGCTGGAGAGCAGCGCTCCGGGGTAACCAGGACTTTCCTGAAAGGACCCTGGTGGTCTCCTCAGGTGTACAGAGGCCCCCGTATACCCTGTGCTGTGTGGACGGGGCTGCGCTCCGGGGGTCCTCACACCAGCCCTCTGGTTACAGGGTGGGAATGCTGAGCACCCTGGTTATAGCTGGAACCTGATCCAGAGACAAGCACAACACACACAACCCGCTGACCTCACAGTGTCAAGTACCAGGTTCTCACTCAGCACCTCCTGCCGTCACCACCGCCGCCCGAGGAGGGGAGATGATAACGAGGAGGAGGAGGAGGATGGGGATAATGATAACGAGGAGGAGGAGGATGGGGATAATGATAACGAGGAGGATGATGGGGATAATGATAACGAGGAGGAGGATGGGGATAATGATAACGAGGAGGAGGATGGGGATAATGATAACGAGGAGGAGGAGGAGGATGGGGATAATGATAGATGATAACGAGGAGGAGGAGGATGGGGATAATGATAACGAGGAGGAGGATGGGGATAATGATAACGAGGAGGAGGAGGATGGGGATAATGATAACGAGGAGGAGGATGGGGATAATGATAACGAGGAGGAGGAGGATGGGGATAATGATAACGAGGAGGAGGATGATGGGGATAATGATAACGAGGAGGAGGATGGGGATAATGATAACGAGGAGGAGGAGGAGGAGGATAATGATAACGAGGAGGAGGAGGATGGGGATAATGATAACGAGGAGGAGGATGATGGGGATAGTGATAACGAGGAGGAGGAGGAGGAGATAATGAATAACCCAGGAACACCATGACCCAGCACGAGGACGGATTGGGGCGAATAATGATACCGAAATGATCAACGACAGACGGAGGAGCGATGGCGGCGCATAAAGAATAGACTGATAACGTGGAAAGGAAGAGCGAGGATAGCGAGTGCGATAATGAAAACCCCGCAGGAGGAGAAGCATACCGGGGCATAAGTGATAGATGATAACAGAGGATGATCAGGATGGGATAACTGCTCAACGAGGAGGAGGCGACACAGGCGGCCATAATCGACTACACCGAGGGAGGATCGCGAATGATGAGCGGGAATAAAATAGCACCTGCGATCAACCGAGAGAGGCAACGGCGCGTGACCTGGCGGCGATAATAGATCCCCGAAGGAGGACAGGACGGAGGAGTATAATGACACACGAGCGAGGCGAAGAGAGGATGGGCTGATCAATGCACTCAGATATAACGAGGAGGAGGAGGATGGGGATAATGATAGATGATAACGAGGAGGAGGATGGGGATAAGAATACAACCGAGGCGAAGAGACGACAGGATGGGGATAATGAGATAACGGGAGGGGGAGGATGGGGGGTTTAAGGATAGATTGATAAGGGGGAGGAGGGGGAGGGGGGTTTAATGTAATGATAACAGGAGGGGGGAGGATGGGGTAATGATAGATGAAAAACAGGAGGGGGGAGGGGAGGGGGGATAATGAAAACGAGGAGGGGGAAAGGGGAAGGAGGGGGATAATGATAGAAGTTTAACGAGGGGGAAAGGATGAGGGGGGAAAAGTTAAAGATAACGAGAGGAGGATGAGGGGAAAATTTGAAAAGTTAAATAACGAGGAGGAGGAGGATGGGGATAATGATAACGAGGAGGAGGATGGGGATAATGATAGATGATAACGAGGAGGAGGAGGATGGGGATAATGATAGATGATAACGAGGAGGAGGATGGGGATAATGATAGATGATAACGAGGAGGAGGATGGGGATAATGATAGATGATAACGAGGAGGAGGATGGGGATAATGATAACGAGGAGGAGGAGGATGGGGATAATGATAGATGATAACGAGGAGGAGGATGGGGATAATGATAGATGATAACGAGGAGGAGGAGGATGGGGATAATGATAGATGATAACGAGGAGGATGGGGATAATGATAGATAAAATAACGAGGAAAGGAGGAATGATGGGGATTTTTGATAGTTTGTTAACGAGGAGGAGGAGGAAAAGGGGAAAATTTTGATAGATGATAACGAGGGAGGGGGGAGGATGATGGGGATAATGATAGATAACGAGGAGGAGGATGATGGGGTTTAAGGGTAAAATAATGAGGGGGAGGAGGAGGGGAAAATAACGATAGATTTTAAACGAGGAGGAGGGTTAGGGAAAAAAAATGATAACGAGGAGGAGGATGAGGATAATGATAGATAACGAGGAGGAGGAGGATAATGATAGATGATAACGAGGAGGATGATGGGGATAATGATAACGAGGGGGGGAAGAGGGGGATAATAAATTCCCCGAGGAGGGGGTGGGGATAATGATAACGAGGGGGAGGGGGGTGGGGATAATAATAAAGGAGGAGGAGGAGGAGGAGGTGGGGAAAATTTGATAACGAAAGGAGGGGGAGGAGGGGGAATAATGATAACGGGGGGAGAAGGGGGGATAAAGGGGGATAATGATAATGAAAACGGGAGGAGGGAGGGGGAATTTTTGATAGAGGGAAAAAGAGGGGGAAGGAGGGGGAAAATTTGTTTGATGATAACGAGGAGGAGGATGATGGGGATAATGATAGATGATAACGAGGAGGAGGATGGGGATAATGATAGATGATAACGAGGAGGAGGATGATGGGGATAATGATAGATGATAACGAGGAGGAGGAGGATGGGGATAATGATAAAGAGGAAAAAAAAAAAGGAAGGAGGGGGGTTTTGTTTGGGGGAAAAAAAGGGGAAAAAAACGAGGAGGAGGGGGGGAAAGGGGGTAATGATAACGAGGGGGATGAGGGGGTTAATGAAAACGAGGGGATGATGGGGTTAATGATAGATTAACGGGGGAGGAGGGGGGAGGGGGATTTTTTGGTTGGTGATAACGAGGGGGGGGAGGATGGGGTTTAATGAAGAAGATAACGAGGGGGTTTATGGGGAAAATGATAGATGATAACGAGGAGGATGAGGGGATAATGATAGACAACGAGGAGGAGGGGGGAATTAATGATAATGAAAACCCGAGGAGGAGGAGGATGTGGTTTATGATTTTTGATAACGAGGAGGAGGAGGATGGGGATAATGATAGATGATAACGAGGAGGAGGAGGATGGGGATAATGATAGATGATAACGAGGAGGAGGAGGATGGGGATAATGATAGATGATAACGAGGAGGAGGAGGATGGGGATAATGAAAAAATTTAACGGGGAGGGGGAGGGGGAAATAATGATAACGAGGAAGGAGGATGGGGATAATGATAAAGATGAGGAGGAGGAGGATGATGGGGATAATGATAGATGATAAGGGGAGGAGGATGATGGGTTTAATGATAACAGGAGGAGGGGGGGGATAATAAATAGTTGAAAACGGGGAGGGGGGAAATGGGATAGTGATAGATGAAAAACGAGGAGGGGTTTGGGAAAATTGATGGGTGAAAAAACGAGGAAGGATGGGGTTTAATGATAATGATAACAAAGGGGGATGAAGGGGATAATGAAAGAAGTAAGGGGGGGAGGGGGAGGGGGATAATGATGGGATGATAACGGGGGGAGGAGGGGAGGGGGATAATGTAGAGGGATAAGGGGAGGAGGGAGGGGATAAGGATAGATGATAACAGGAGGGGGGAGGGGGATAATGATAAGTTTAAATAACGGGGAGGAGGGGGAGGGGGATAATGAAAAAGAGGGGGGAGGGGGGAGGATGGGTATATGTTAAAATGATAAGGGGAGGGGGGATGATGGGGGGAAATGTTAGATGAAAAGGGAGGGGGAGGAGGGGGAAAAATGAAGATGATAACGAGGAGGAGGGGGAGGAGGGGGGGGAAAGGGGGATAAGGGAATAACGTGGGGGGGAGGGGGGATAATGAAACGAGGAGGAGGGGAGGGGGATAATATGATGATAACGAGGAAAGGGGGGGGAGGGGGATAATGATAACGAGGAGGGGAGGAGGAGGGAGGGGGATAATGATAGATGATAATGAGGAGGAGGGGGGTGGGGAAAAATGATAAGGGAGGAGGGGGAGGGGGGTTAATGATAAATGATAATGAGGGGGGAAAGGAGGAGAGGGGGATAATGTTTAGATGATAACGGGGGAGGGGAGGGGGATAATGATAAGGGGGAGGAGGAGGAGGGGGAAAATTTGATAGATGTTTAACGAGGGGGAGGAGGGGGATAATAAACGAGGGGGAGGGGATGTTGAGGAGATGATGATAGTAAATGGGCGTCCTGTGTGGAGCTAGTGGATGTGTCCGGAGTCTGGGAAAGCTGGGTGATCTGTCGTGGCGGCCATATTGTCCCCTGCAGACATTGGCTGATGTTTTCTTGTTATTTTGATGAGCTCCGCGTTTTATGGGACGGGAGGGCCCCGAAAAGCGGCCCACATGGCACCTCTCTTCAGTTGGGGGGACGCCCGTGTATCATCGGGGCCGCGCCTCATGTGGGGGGGCCCCTCGCCCCGGGAGCTTTCCAAAACACTTGACAGGTTTACAGGCCGGAGCCCGATGACTTCACCAGATGCTCCAGCAGCCGCGGGGTTAATGAGGAACCCTCAGCGACTATTAACCCCCGAACTCGCCCAACCAACATCCCCCGCCCCACCCATTTTCCCCCCAGACTCCAGAACAGCAGGGGGTGCCCCGGGGAAACCCGGAGTGTTTGGGCCCTTTAGGGAATTTAAGGTTTTTATCATCAGCTGTATGGATGGTCACCCAGCTTTCCCAGGAGCAGATCAGGGATGCCCCTTTCATCATAACCACAGGATGACGGGCGCCAAGTCCTCCAGATTATTACAGCCAATCACTGCAGCACATTCTGAGATTTAGAGAGCAATGCATTGTGGGAGCTCAGACGGCAGCACACTTGTCGGACAAGGGGGCGGGGCTGTCTGCAGAATTCTCGCTGCAGATTTAGAAAGCAATGCATTGTGGGAGCTCAGACGTCAGCACACATGTCTGACAAGGGGGCGGGGCTGTCTGCAGAATTCTCGCTGCAGATTTAGAAAGCAATGGATTGTGGGAAACTCAGAAAAAACAGCACACTTGTCGGACCCGGGGGGGGGGCCCGTTTGCATAAAATTTTCGATGCAGCTTTGGATGTGACAGTAGGTGACAGATTTCTACAAAGACATGAAGCATAATTTTTCAGCGGCTTTCAGTCACCACCCAGCTTTCCCAAGACCCTGGATGTCAGCGAGACAGAACCATGAATGCAGGACCCGGCGGGGGTTAATGGTCGGGGGAGACCCCATCCATCATGTCATACAGGCAGCCCCAGTCCTGTCACTCACTAATGGGGGGGGTTTAGATCTGTGAAACCCCCGAGGTGTGACCCCGTACAGTTGAAGGGGTCCAGGACTCCCTCCCCGGGGGGGGCCGGGGTTTTTTGCCCCCTCACCAAACTTTTATCCCCCTCATAGTGAAAGGGGTTTTAAACCCGCCTGCGGGTGCCCCCAGGGCCCCGGGGCCATTGGGCCAAATTAGGGCCCGGGGGGTATTACGAGCCTCTTCCCTTGGGGCCCGCAAATTCTCACAGCGACATATGGTCGGGTCTAGACGCCCGGATTATTTATAATTGCAGGGTCTCTTTACCCCATCCCTTTGGGAAAGGTCTTATCACCCCCACATCAACCCAAAACTGTAAAGGGTAACCCCACCCGCCCAAATATACCAGGGGGGGGTGCAACTGGGAGAGATAGGGGATTTGACGTCCCGTCCTGGGGCGGGGATATGGGGTGATACATTTTTGTGATAAGGGGGATTAAACATCCCCTCCTGGGGGCAGGGAAAGGGTGGGTTGATACACCCGTGTGTGTTGAATTTAGATTGTGAGCTCCTGGGGTCAGGGATGATGGGGGGTGATACACTGGTGTGATAGAGAGATTAGATTGTGAGCTCTGGGTCAAAAAGGGGTATGGGGGGATACATTGTGTGTGAAAAGATTAATTTTGAGGGTCCCTTGGGGGCGGGTGATGAGAGTGTTACATTTGTGGTTTTTGATTGGAAGGTTTAATTGTGAGCTCCCCGGGGTCGGGGGGATGGGGGGGGGATACATTTTTGTTTTGGG
>JAODAL010002780.1:0-187579 GCA_025379985.1 Phyllomedusa bahiana | reverse complement strand
CTGAACAATTCACGACAGGGGTAGCAGGAGCGGGACATCTGGACGGGGGAATATGTCAAAGAGAAACGCTCCCTTCGAAAGGGGTGGGGGAGCCTTGACTGGCTGCAAGGGCATCATGCCACGGGGGGAAATGCTGCTTTTTTTCTGGGGCGGCGGGAGGGCCCCACCACATTTTTGACCCACGTTTCTCCCGGGCCACCGGAGGGTTGACGCGAATTTTGGTTGACGCGGGGCCCGGGGGGCCAACGTTAGCCCCCGGGCCCCACGCTTCACTTTCTGCTTACAGATTCTACAAATACCCAAAATTGGGCCCTCCCCGTGCTTAGCAAAGAACTGCCACACCGCCGGTATGGTTTTTAACCCCCAAACGCTCGGCACGGGAGGACACGCCGCCCTCCCTTTCCGAGCCCCGTGCCCCCTACTTTTTTTGGGAAACCTGCGAAAGGGGTTTTTTAAACCCCGGGGGCCCGCTTGGCTCCCGACCTCACACGCTGCAACCCTCCCTGAACACGGCCACACAACCCACTTCGGGCCCTGCGCCGCGCCTGACGCAAAGCGACCCCCTCTTCTCCGGGACGTTTATGAACCCTTGCCTCACCCTTCTCCCAAGTGGGGTCGTTTACATCACAAAAAATTTGTTTTTAAAACTTCACGGGCTGCCTCATCACCTTTTTTGGTATGCAGAGGCTCCCCCCTCACAACAGACCTCCCATCCCACCCTCAACATCTATCCTTTGCCGCCTACTGCAAAAAAGGGCGGGGATTTTTGGCCCCTTTTCCCTTCGCTGCCAATTTGCTCCTGACTCCCCTTCCTAAAATTGTTCACCCCTCGCTATATAGTGGCCTGACCCCCAACCACATAGAAACATCCCCGGGCTGGGGGAACCGGAGGGGGACAAGCGGGTTGAGGCCGGTGGGGGCCGCTGACCCCCCCGGGGCCCCATGCCAACAAAGGGTTTTTCCTGACGTTCCCACCGACTCTTGGCGGGGTTTGTAAATTGTCATCTGGGGGGGAAAGTGGGAACCTAGTCAACCAACCCGTGAACCCTTGGGGTTTTTGCTAGTCACAAAGGGCCGTTTGTTTACAGCGGCAACTGGGGCCCTCACAAAGGACCCCGCTGCGACACCCCCATTGCTGTGCTGCGACCTGGGCCTGGAATGTTTTTGCCTCTGCCACTGGGCGGGTGAAGAGCCTCCACCTCTCTGTCTGACATATGTTTGTTCTAAAATTACAGACACTTTTGATAAAAGGATACGATATGAAAAATACCCCCCTTTTAAATTTGATCCCAAATAACCCCACTAAAAGCTTGGGGAAACCCCTTGGATAAAATTGCACTCCAAAAAATGGGAAAAAAAAAATTTTACTTGTAGGGTGCCGTTTAAAAACTCTGTGTATTTTACGGGAATAAAAAAGCACAAACGGGAAAAATTTAAACCCTTTCGGATATAAATTATGCTACAAATTTCTTTTGTGGCGGTGAAAAAAAAAATTTCTTTTCTGAAAACAACTGCAGAACAACGTTTAATTAAGCCCGGGATGTAAATTGCGCCAAACATTTGAGCAACCACAAACTACTAGCTTTGTAGCGTGTTAAAATTGCGGTTTTTCTACGCTACCCAACAAAAAAAAAAAATTGTAAAAAAACCTTTCGCTTTTGAATTATGCTACGGGAAAATTGTTTTTTTTTGGCGGTAAAAAAAGAGGTTTTATTTTTGTCCCCAAAGCCAAAAACAACCTTAAATTTTAACCCCCGGAAAGTAAATTGCGCAAAAAAATTAGCCCCCCGGGAAAAACGCTACCCTTTGAAATTTGTGTTACAACTGCTTTTTCTACCAAAGCCCAACAAGAAAAAAATTGAATTTAAACCCATTCCGCTTGTAAATTTATCCTACGGGAAAAATTTGTATTTTTTGGGGGTGAAAAAGGCGGTCTATTTTGTAAACCACAGCCAAAAACAAGGGCTTAATTAACCCCTGGTTTGAAATTTTTGGGGGCAAAAAAATTTGACCCAGCCGAAAACTACTAGCTTTGAAAGCGTGTTTAAAATTTTTGGGCCGTTTTTTCTCGCTACACAAAAAGAGAAAAAATTTGAAATTTTAACCTTCGCTTTTTAAAATTTATGCTAAAAGGAAAATTGTTTTTTTTGGGGGTTGAAAAAGACGGCCCCTTTTTTTGTCACCACACACAAAAACAACGTTTAAATTTAAACCCCCGGGAATTTAAATTGGAAAAAGATTTGAGCAGCCAAAAATGAAGGGTTTTTTGTTTTAAAAAACCGGGTTTTTTTAAATGAAAAACAACAGGAACGGGCTTAGCCCCCTTGGATATTCAATGTCTGTGAGCAGATACCCATTAAAATGTTATGAAAGCGGCCAGTGGCCCGCACACTGGACTTCGACCCAAAAATACCCCCAAAAAAATCAGAAATAAACATTAAGAGAAGCAGTCTCTGAACAACTGAGACACCCCACAAAAATCTCTGTATAAAAAAAAAAGTTCTTCAGTAACAATCAGCCGGGGCAGCACCCCCAAATTTTAAAAAAAAAAAATGAGCTCCCCGCGTCGCGCCCGGGGCTTAAAATAGTGCGGTGACGTCACAGAATCCCGCCGGTCTTTTTGATTTGGCTTCATCCTCACATTTCCCGCAGGCTATGCCCTTTTTTCCTCCCAGAGGGGTTTTTCCCCATGTAGCCCATGTTCCGCACCATTTTTTCAAACAAAACAAACATTCCGTTTTTCCCCAAAATTTCCCCAAACTTCAACTTTCCCTTCAGAACCGAAGTTTTCCGAAAATTTTAAACAATTCCCCCTTCGTTAAAATCGAAATTTGCCCAACCCCTAGTCAGATCAAAATCGAGGGCCTCATGTTAAAGAACACTGCCCCAGGTTTTTAATACTTTTTTGTTACTCATAGCAACCTCCCGAGCTCCCCTTTCATTTTAAAACACGCCCAAAAAATTTAAAAGGGGAGCTTTTGATTTGGTTGCTAGAAAAACAAAAAAAGTCTAGACCTAACACTTTTAAACAAGTCCCTTTCCCTAGTTTAGACCCGGGGGGCCCTAACATGCAGCCTTCTGAGTCCCTCTGTGTGGCTCCCAGCTATCAGGACACAAAAACAATTTTTTCTCTGTTTTTCATACTTCAGAAAAACAATAATTTTTTTTTTTAAATTTAAATTTTTATTGAAATATTTTATATAACAATATTAAAAAGGACAGGAAAATTTCACCTGGTACATACCCTCATTTTCAAACAAGCACAAGAAAAAGCACAATACAGAAGTATATGATATATATGAATCAATTTAGCTATTATGGTATATTAGAATGAGTAAGGCCTCGTTCACACGGCTTATTCTGCCGCGTATTGGCGCCGTACTGCGCGCCAGATTTGCGCTTCAGTACGGCGCCAATCCGCGGCAGCAATTAGGGTAATCCACTGCTCTCATAGAGAACAGTGGAATCCTCGCTCCTTCCCGCTCAGCGAATCCGCCGCGGGGGGAGAAAGTGACATGCACATTATTTACGGCGCGGACGCGCCGTAAACAATACATTGTCTATGGCCCCGCCGCGCTCCGGCCCCGCCCCCGTTCCGCCCCTTATTCACGGCGGATTTGTGAGCTCAATACGGCTCACAAATCCGTCGGGAATAAGCCGTGTGAACACGGCCTAAAGAATAAGCAAGCAACAATGAATAAAAGTTCCCTGTACTTGTATTAATAAGATATACATAGTAGTAATAAATGTTGTACCGTGTTAGCCATAGAAAGTAGTAGAAGAGTGAAGAAATCAGGCGATACCTTTTAGAGGCTCTAAAAGGTATCGCCTGATTTCTTCACTCTTCTAAGATATACATATTCAAAGTACATGAGTTCCAAGGGACCTGTAACCAACCCAAAACAAAAAAAGAAATAAAAAAAATTGAGAGATGGGAGAGGATGGAAAAGAATCACTTCTGATTTAGAAGAATTGTGATCATAATTCCACCTCTTAGGTACTCTACGAGGGTCCAGGGGAGCCTTTAGTGGCTTAAGAAAAAAGAATAACAACAAAGGGGCCCTCAATGAGGCCCTCCCTATAAAGCACTCAGCCAGTCAGCTCAAAATTCATCGATGGCATTGTTATTGTGGGCACTGTATGGCTGGCACTGTTATGGTGGGGACTGTATTGGTGGCACTATAGGGCTGTATGTCTATTTTAAGCTACCTAAATGAACAATCCATTTCTGGATATCTTCCTCTAAGGAGTGTCCATTTTTGACACAGTCATGGCAGATCCACAAGATATACCATAAGGGCCCGTTTACACTGCACAGGACAAATACCGGTCGGTTTATCCGACTGGTATTTGTCCGATTTTTGTGCCGTACACACGGCCGCGGGAGGACGGTTTTTCTCCGCGATTAGTGGAGAAAAGCCCTCTCCCTCCACATTCACTTGTTCAGATTCCGTCCGAAAACCGGACGGAAGAATGAACAAGCACAATGTTTTTTGAAAAACCGCCGGGCCGAAAACCCGTGCAGTGGGGACTGCTGCACAGGTTTTCCATAGCGGCCCGTGTAAAAGTTTGTGGCCGGTTTTTCAGACCGTCTGAAAAACCATCCACAAACCTGTGCCGTGGGGATATGGTCCAAACATGTCAGATCGAGGCTCCAAAAAGGAGGAGATAGGTTGTAGAGGAGGTTATATATGTGTGTCTTTCTCTCTAGTAATAGCTGTGAAACCATTTTGTCTAAAGGATTCAATCTTTAAAGAGTCTGCAAAGTCAACACACAGATGTTAACAAATTTACTGCAAGTTTGGAGACTCTACAACTAAAATGTTGCACACATATCGTAACCTAAATAAAATTTTGCATCTACAATGGACAAGAAGAAAATCTAGCATATGCTTTTTAATTTTTAAGCTAACTTGAAAACAAACCTAAACATTAACACTGCTGTTGTCACAGGTGAGGTTAGTGGATCCTCTTGGTCACCGCAAAACCACTGTAGGGAGCGGAGTCTAAAGGAGCCACCTGGTATTCCCCAGAGCCCGCCGCAAGGCAGGATGGACTTTGCTGCGAGGAACTATTTGGTCGCTACCCCTGACGCAGCCGCTCGCGGTGAGAGCGAAAGATGCTTGCGAGGTGCAAAAGTTGCAGGCAAGACGTGATTAGGTCACTCGCTGTAATGTTGGTGCAGGCAGAGAATTGTCGAGGTCACAGGCATGGGTCAGAATTCCGAAAAGCAAAAATTACAATTATAGGGCAATCAGGATGCACACCAATATACTGGCAGGGAAGGGCAGGAGGACATACCCTAATAAAGAGTCCAGCACCCGGTGATTGGAATCATCAGTTCACTGGCCCTTTAGGGTGCTTTCACATGATGCCTTTTTGATGCGTTTTTTCAATGTGTTTTTTGTGCGGAAAAACACAGCAATTAATGCTGTACATTGCTGCACAAAAATCGCGGTAATTACCGCGAATTTACCGCGATTTTTGCCGCGATTTTTGTGCAGCAATGTATAGAATTAATTGCTGTGCCTTTCTGCACAAAAAACGCATTGAAAAAAATGAATCAAAAACGCACCGTGTGAAAGCACCCTTAAATTCTTGAGAGTCGGCGTGCCTGCACCCTAGGTAGTGGATACGCATGCACTGGCTTGGGACAGCGAATGGAGCGGAGCAGGAGAAGGTGAGTAATGGTGGCCCCCAGGTACAGGACACGAGCGTGTCCACGGCAGGTACAGCTGTGAGCTGTGGAATACACAAGAAAAGAACAGTGTGTGTATGTAAATATAACAATGAATACCTACAAATAGCATACACCACCACAAATAGTAAAAAGTAATAGCTTTTTCGAACATAAAAATATTACACAATCATAAATGTACTTCCAAGAAAACATATACATGGAAAGTATCAAAAGAATTGCTTATACAGCAAGGAAATAGGCCGTACATTAATCCAAATAAGGTGCTGATACCAACCTCAGAGTCAAGTAGGTACACATTGGGGCAGATTTATCAAAGCAGTTGTGCCAGAATTCTGGCTCTATTTGCACCAGAAACCAGCTTTTCACCACATTTACTATGTGTTTTAGACAGTTTCAGACGGTTCTGCGCCTCATCCGACAAAGGGGGCGTGGCCCCGTAAAGGGGGCACGTCTTCGGGGGGAAAGGGGCGTGGCTTAAGTGCGACAAAAAATGCGCCCAGATTTTGTCGGCGTTTCTGGTGTGAAAGTAAGACAACTTAAATGTGGTACAGAGTTAGACTAGACAGTTCTAACCTGCACCAGATTTATCAACGCTATGATAAATGTGGCGCATTATAAAACTGTCTAGTCTAACTTTACACTGTCTAAAAGTAAGACACTATTGATAAATCTGCCCCATTGTGTTTATGTAACCGTTCCATTCTTTTGGATGGAGTGTGCAGAAATCATGCACCTGCCCCAGATTTTATGGATAAGATTCTGAGGTGGAGAAATGTTTGCAACAAATCTGCCCCATGGATTATAGTCTTTCAGGATGGGGTCCGGCAGCCGTGTGTGGACAAAAATGCAGACGCCTATGGGCGCACAGGTTTGCCAGTGACATCACTATTATCCATGCAAACTCATGATGGCTTTTGGCAGCCTCAAGTTGGTGTAGGGTAAAACCACATGCTCCTACCCGAACACTTAGTCAAATGAATTCTCCAACCTAATATCATCATCTCCTCTACAATCAGTTTCTTTAAGGGTATGTTCACACAGCGTGTTGGGTCTGTATGAACATACGCTTTTAGATGCGTGTTTGGATCCGTCAGTGGGACCCCAAACGGACCCAAACACATATCTGATAAATAGCAATGTGATTCCCATTGCTTCTAATATAAGACACGCATCGGCATTCACACGAGTGATTGCTGACGCGTGTCCATTGTGTCTTTCGGATCCTTTCCAAGAATTGACGTTCAATTTTTGGTCTGAAAGACGCAGCAGGAGCATTATTTAAAACTATAGGCTGCATCCAACACACATCCAAACATGCAGCTGTGTGTTGGATATGTGTTGGATCCGTTTAGGAAAACTGATCGGAAATCGGATCCAAAAATGCTGTGTGAACAACCCCTAACAGCACACAGCTTAGCCCGTAAAGAAAAAGAACAACTTACCAAATCGTTCATTAAAGGGTCTAAAGAACCACCTGCCTTTTGCTAGAGTTTGTCTACAAGCTGATAAAGTGACAGTAAAAATAGATGTATTGTCTAACTATTCCTTAACATAGATTGATGTATAGGTATGTTATCTACAGAGTATAATTCCAGCAGAATGCCATCCATCTAGGTCATTTTGATTGCATAGGCACTATGCATGTATGATCACTACAGAAGCCGAGCTGTGATTGACAGCTAAGGTCCTGTTGCAATTTCCAGGATTAGAGGGAACTTTGATCTGAGCCATTTAACATAGATGCCACAGTTAATAGGGACTAAGACAAGTGGTTAAACAGATGGAGAAGGCCTCCTTTTTGACACCATCAGTGCCGTCTAAATATAATTGGTACAATAAATACAAGGGTTTCCAGTTCTGCCATAAGTTTATGCCGATTGGCTCATGTCAAGGGCTAGATGCTATATACTAGGAGCACAGCCTTAGATATTGTATGTCGGTTTTTCACTTAAAGGGAATCTGTCACATTGAATATGTTGATCTGCCAGCAACCTGTATAGAATTGCTGAGCAGGTTGATTATAGTGTTGTGGGAAATAATTCAGTAGGACTTACAGTATAATTATTTAAATATCTGCTTATTCTGGGTTAAAGAGTCTAGTAGGTGGTCTTATGAGTGATTGACAGCTATCTCTGTATGCACACTCTAACATGGAAGGCTGTCAATTATTGATAAGACCACTTATTAGACTCCTCTACCCAGAATAAACAGATGTATAAATGAATACATTACAAGTTCTGCTGAATCTTTCCTCCCAAAACTATGTACCAAAATGCTTAGTTACTCCTACTTAATAACAGCTAATCAGATACCATATTCAATGTGACAGGTTCCCTTTAAAGGAGTTGTCTCACTACATTGATTCATCTTACCTCAGTCCTGTTTTCTTGGTTTCACTTTGAATTCAGGGACATGTTTACTGGCTTCCACTAGGCTGCAGTAGAAGCCAGGTCTGTAGCTATAGCCATCAGCACTGACAGCCTATCAGGAGAGATCAAACAGGTCTGTAGCTATAGTGACCTGAGGAGCTGATGCAGCCCATACAAGAGGGGATATCTCAGAATAGGAGGGACACTGTTAATGGACTCATATTGTAAAGTGACTTGTTTTTGCAAGATCTTTAACATAAAAAGCAATCTTTGTAGTGAGACAACCCCTTTAAGTTCCTTAGTTCAACTGAATTGATAATATGCTCAGTTCTTCCTGCTTTATGACAGGTTGCCTGCTATCCAGATAGGGTATTTAATGTGACGGGTTCCCTTTAGGTCCCTTAGTTCAACCTAAAGGATAATGTTTAATAAAGTTTATAAGGAATAAATGTGCTCACTTTAAAAAAAAAACTTAATTTTTTTCCAGAAAAAGTGTTAGAAAACAAAATGAATTGACATCTCCAGGAAAAGGTGTCAGATGATGTAGAAGACCTCGACCAAGAGCAAAGTGGAGGGATTTGGTATGGGGTTACTGCTGATAACCAAGGGCACTCTACTGAAGAATGAACACCATGGACCCTTAAAGGGGTTGTCTCACCACATCGATTCATCTTACCTCAGTCTTGTGTTCTCGGTTTTATTTACGGATTCATGGGCGTGCTTACTGACTTCTACTGGCCAGCAGTGATGAGCTGCTGAGGACACTAGGTGTAGCTGTAGCGACCAGTGCTGGCAGCTTATCATGAGAGATCAAACAGGTCTGTAGCTATAGCGACCTGAGGAGATGATGCAGCCTATACAAGAGGGGATATCTAGGAATAGGTAGGACACTGTTATTGGACACATATTTCAAAGTGACTTGTTTTTGAAAGTTCTTTAACATAAAAAGCAATCCCTGTAGTGAGACAACCCCTTTAACATTTCATTACCATACAGTGTGACTGAATAAAATATAATTTTCTCAGGTATGCTTAGATTATCAAAGCAAACATAGCGTCCCCAGTATTAAAAGCTTACGGGGTTGAAATCTGCTGACAGAGTCCCCTTAAATTGTAGTGTTTATTTTTTCAATAACTCGCACACTCAATGACTGCTATGCTATTACATAGTTTGCTTCTAATGTGCACTGTAATTCAGCTGTAGTAGTTATATAAGTGCCCTTGATTTTAGTGTTTGGCTAAGAGCTCGCATAAGTACTGTGTGCTTCTGTGTGCCAGCAAAGTCTTAATTCAAAGCTACTTGGATATTTCAATAACATCAGAATTTTCATGTGGGATTTACAGTGAAATACAGTAGAAAAGGATTTCCTTCCCACACAGTATTTAATTCTTTTACGGTTACATGTTAATTATTTATCACTGAATCTGATGACGAAAGGACAATCAAACATAGAAGCTTAGTAAAAGATGATGAGACACAGGTCAAGAAATGCAATTGAATTTAAGAGCTGCTTGAAAAAGGGGTCATTTTGTGCTCAGCAAATGCAGCACTGCATATTTATTAGGTCTTTGTTTGCTTTAGCCATGCAACTTCAATATATTCATCATTTTCTAACCTAGTTCATATTCTAAATGTGCATATGTTATAATTCTGTATGGAAAATGAAAATCCCTATAAGCAGAGCCACTGAATCATTTAAAGAGAGTCTTGCAGCAGTTTTAAAGATTCAAAACTCCTGACAGCACTATATAGAGAAGGGATAGAGGAGCACAACCTACATCACTGAGAAACACTCCTGAAGAAGCTTATAGTAAAACGTGTGTTGGACTTTTTTGCCTGTTGTGTGTGTTACTTTTTTAGTAGGAGTCATCTATTTATTGCTCGTATTCACTTTGTATTTAGAAATTAAATGTTGTGATGTGATGCTACCAAAGACAAATTTGTAGTAATAATGAAGCAATGATATGTCATTTATAGTCACAGAGAAGGTACTGACTATTTTATATTGATTTGTATATTGCAAATATTTAAAGGGGTTTTCTCACCATGCTGTTTCATAGAGCCACAAGCAGCTTTAGGCCTTGTCCACTGTTTTTCAGCAGTTTTTCAGTTTTGAAAACCGGCTGCAAACCGGCTGACAAACTTTATCACGGACGTTAATGGAAAATGCGTGCAGCGGTCCCCCCAGGCGGTCCGAAAAACATAGAGCATGTTCATTCTTTGGTCCGGTTTTCGGACGGAATATGAACATGTCTATGCGAAGGGGGAGGGCTTTTCTCCGCTGTGTATTTGTCCTGTGTCGTGTAAATGGCCCCTTAGAGTGATTCCTCCCCCTTTCTGGTCAGGGTTTGGGTGTTCTATAATATGGATTGGCATATCAGCTCGTATTCCCAGCTCTTCTAATTGCAGGAGATGTAATCTATAGTGCAGAGAGCTTCAGAGCTCAAAGTAAACAAAAGTAATCAATCTCCTTTGTTTGTTAGAGATAACACACTCTGATTTCAAGCTGCAGTACCTCCTGAGTGCCGACCTGTGGTGACATCACTCCATGCTATAAGACAAGACAAAGAGAGAAGGGGAAAGCAGGACAGTAACCTAGAGAAACCTGTGTGCACTCAGAATTTGGAAAAAATTTGATTTAATGTACCCTACATGTTGAAAGCTCGTCTTTGTAATGAGACAACCCCTTTAAGGGTGAGTCTATTTATGGGATATTTCCCATAGATGCTTTCCAATTAAAAACATTGTTTCAATAAACAAAGTTGTATTTTATCACAATTTTTGTGTGACCATCTTTGTAGGGTATTATATTTTTGAAGTGTATTTTGGCTCCCTTGTAGTAGAATATTCTGGGTCCGGTTGCTGTGTTTGTAGGAGATATATTGTTTTAGGCTATGTTTACACCCTGCCTTTTTGTTGCATTTTTCATCACAAATGCCAGAAACAAAAAAACGCACACGTCTTTTAATTAACCCAAGTTTCACTTCCAAACCACCTGCATTCACAATAACACAAGTACTTTTAGGGCTTGCTCACACGGAGTATACACTCCGTGTTAGAAATTCTGCAAATTTCTATATGAAACAGAGGATTTAAATCATCATATCACTGCAAATTATAATCCCTGTTAAAACGTAACTTTTACTTGTATATATAAAATTATACAATCTAAACGCCTTGAAATTACCACTTCATCCCTAGTTGATAGAGGATACTGTGTTCTATCCGTCATGGAGTAATCGCCCTGATAAAGGACGGCTCCGTTTTATTGACAATAATAACACTATATACGTGTATAAACACCTTAAACCCCAGCTATCCCTTTTAAATTCCAGCGCAGAGGTCGAGCTGAGCTTTTAATATGTACAGTGACGATCCCGGCAGCGCTACCCTTAAGTGACATGTATTCTCTTTTCAGACATGCGCAGTGAAGTTTTTATAACGCCGGGCGCCGCATGGTCTGGGCCGCTACTCGGACATGCGCAATGTCATTCCCGGCGCCGCCAACCGGAAATGACATATTTCTCTCTTCCGGACATGCGCAGTTCAACATCCGGAACGCCGGGTAAATCAATCTCTAAAGGAACCCGGCAATAGGTATAAAGTAGAATATACCAATTTGGAGACGTTAGGGACTTATTTGTTATATATTTGAGGGCCATTTGAGCATTTAAGGGAAACAGAGACGATTTGCTCTGTATCCCTTTTATCCTGGGTGCCAGCATACCAAAGGAGCTGCGGGAGAAATCTTTCCTATACCTGACAGCACCCAAGCTAAGTATCAGTTTCCCTATTAAATTTTAAATGGGAGGTATATGTATTCAAGACTACTGTAATGCTTTTAATAGCGTACTCTTTTTCCACAGCGAGAGTTTTTTGAATCCCCTGATGAACCCTAAAAATTGCACGGGGGAAACCGCCCGGGATAGCGGGGATTTAAGGGTGTTTATACACGTATATAGTGTTATTATCTGTCAATAAAGCGGACCGTCCTTTATCAGGGCGATTACTCCACTGACGGATAGTACACATATGCTGTATCATTTAGTTGTAGTGGTAATTATAGGGGTTTAGATTGTATAATTTTAGATATCTCAGTAAAAGTTACGTTTTAACAGGGATACACTCCGTGTTACAAGCACTTTAGGGATCCGTCTTGTGGTCCGTACTGTCGGTCCCCAAGACGGATCTAACAATTAGCAGTGAGATTCTCACTGCTCGCTGCGCTGAACATGGAGCGGCATTCACATGAGAGAACGCAGCTCCGTGTTTCAATAGTGCAGCTGCGCTCCGTCTTGAAAAGAATTGCATGTCCCCCCTCTCATGTGAACGCCGCTGCGTGTTCGACATAGACAGCAGTGATAATCTCACTGCTAATTGTTTAGCTCCGTCTTGGTGACCGACAGACCGGACCCCAAGACGGATCCCTAAAGCGCTTGTAACACAGAGTGTAAACTCCGTGTGAACAAGCCCTTATGTGTTTTTCAAATGTATCTTTTATGCACATGAAACCAGATGTAATGTTCGGTCTACACTCTTGCAAGTGCCTAGGTGGCTGGTTTTTTGTTAAGCACTCATAGTGTTCGGCATTGAGCGCTCCAGTCTCTACTCGCAGCTCTGAGTGACAGCTCGAGCATCCGGTTAGAGGAGTGCCAGATCTGTTGCTCATTGCTGAGCCCAAGTAAACTCAAAAGATGTTGGCAGAATTGTTTTTGTTTTCCCCTTCTGTCCCACAAATTTTGTTTAGGTGCCTCAGTATATTTTATGGTACATTTAAAAAATACAACTCGTCTTGCAAAAAACAAGTCCTCATACGCCTCTGTTGATGGAAACATAAAAAAGTTATAGCTTTTAAAAGGAGGGGATGAAAAAAAATAAAACACTGGTCAAAATGACTGTGTTCAGAACAGGTTAAAGGGGTTGTCTCACTACAAGGATTGCTTTTTATGTTAAAGATCTTGCAAAAACAAGTCACTTTGCAATACGTGCCCATTAACAGTGTCCTACCTATTCCTAGATATCCCCTCTTGTATGGGCTGCATCAGCTCCTCAGGTCGTTATAGCTACAGACTTGCTTACTCTCTCGTGATAGGCTGCCAGGACTGGTTGCTATAGCTACAGACCTTTCTTCTCCTGCAGCCGAATAGAAGCCAGTAAACACGCCCCTGAATGCAAAATGAAACCAAGAAAACAGGACTGAGGTAAGATGAGTTGATGTAGTGAGACAACCCCTTTAAGTTACTGCCATTTTTTTCTTATTGCATCATTGCCTCCTTGACAAGTCCATACAATACCCAAATAAAATCGCCATACAGTGCCCAATCAAAACCACTGTAGAATGTCTACTTAGTACTTGCATGCTGGATACATTTTGTAAGCAATATTGCTTTATGTTTAGTAGATGGCTTAATGCTGATGGGATCTGCATGTATACTGTATGTCAGCAAACTGGCAAAACCTCAAGGCAGGAAAGATAGATTGACTTACATTTTCTTTGACAGAGACAACATAACGTTGTCTTGGAATAACCCTTTATGTTCTGGAAAAGAATGTTTTTATTTTAGGGGCATCTCAGTCATTGCAATAAAACATACAACATGCAAAACACTAGTGACACTTGTAGACATTAAAGGGAACCTGTCAGCTATTTCATGCTGACTGAACCACAAGCAGCGTGAAATAGCCGTAGGCTTCCTCACTGCAGTGATGTGTGTTTTACTGTGAAGTTCTTCAGAGAAAACACACTTTAGAAAACGTGGTATGAGCAGAAGCGCAGCGGCCTAAGCAAAGGAGTCCGCTGTGTGTTTTCTCCCGCTCAGCTAAACTGACAAGTCTCTCCCTATACACCAACAGGGGACAGACATGTTAATTAAAGGGGTCTCACTTCAGGAATTCAGAGGTTGTTTTTTTCTGAAGTGAGTTTTCAGAGAGAACACAATATAAAAAAAGAGACAAGCATGAGGGATAGCATAGAGGCCCGAGCAAAGAAATCTAATTTGCATTTTCTCCCAACCAAACTCAGCTTAAAGGGGTTTTCTCACTTCAGACAATGATGGGATGTCGCTAGGGTCCGGGTCCCACCTCTACATTCTGAAGGGAGAGGTGGTTGGGACTCTCCCATAGACATGAATAGTAAAATAGGAAAAAGAAAGGAGACGGCGCTCTTCTGTGAAAGAACGTCTGATATTAAAATCAAATAAAATGTTATTAAGGTGCTCATCTGATGGTGTTGTGCGGACTAGTGTAGAGGCACAACACTCATAAAAACAATTGGTGCAAAGAAGGGACCTATTATTAAACTGTCCTTTTAAACCTTGACAGTTTAATAATCGGAACCAAGATAGGTCCCTTCTTTGTACCAATTGTAGTGTTTGTCACTGTGTATATAAACTTGATGTTGACCTGTTTATTGTATGTAACTCACGAGAATCTGAGGTAGTGCTTTTTAGCACGAAACGCGTTGTGCATAGTTACAATAACCATTAAGGCCACCTTCTTAATGTTTTATTTGGAATAAAGCAAATCTTTTATCCTACATTGGTATCACACGAGGATTCATTCCAATGAGACGAGCGCCCGATCCATTTCTTTTTTCTTGTTCTGTCTTCATAGACATGAATAGGAGTTATGAGTTTAGGACTCTCCCATAGACATGAATAGGAGTTATGAGTTTAGGACTCTCCCATAGACATGAATAGGAGTTATGAGTTTAGGACTCTCCCATAGACATGAATAGGAGTTATGAGTTTAGCTGAGTGAAAAGGAGAGGTTTTGGGGCTCGTTTAAGAGATAGGTGAGGGTCCCAGAGGTGGAAACCGGACCTATCAGACAATGATGGTATATCCTACCGATCTGCCATCATTGTCTGATGTGAGACAACCCCTCTAAGCGGAGTCGGTGGGGAGAAATTGCAAAGCAGATTTCTTTGCTGAATCATCTATGCTTGTCTCTTTTTTTAAAGTGTGTTTTCACTAAAACTGCAAAGAATTTCTAAGGAAAACACACTTTATTGTTGTAGCCAATGGTTACATTGTGCTGGCTTGAGCAGCATGTGCAAAATTCGCAGCTACACACCAATTGTGCAGCTGCAAAAGTTGAGAGCCAGCTGCTGGCTCAACAATTGAGGAACAAGGTTAAGCTTCCCAAGTCCAGCAGCATTCAGATGTTACAGTGAAACTGTTCTAACCAAAAGCCAGTAATGGCACTAGGAGTAAACGCAAATACTGGATCTAGCTTACTTTAACTACATATCAATCGCCAGCTGACTTTATACATTTAGGTGATCTACATCTAACTTTGTGCGGACTTTTTAAAATGGCTGTGCAGAGTTGGCAGCTGCACACCAGATGTGCAGCTGTGGGTGAAGAGAGCCAGCTGTCAGCGGCAGCCGGGCTCTCTATTGAGAAAGCAGAGCGCTGCATATACAAATTAACCGGAAGTTAGTCAGCTCCTCAGCTCCAGCAGCCAGGTGACTACCGGAGGTTGGTAGTTGCAGGTGCTGCTTAGTCTTACTAGATCCAGATCAGCCCTCCAGTCCGGCAAGGTGCTGTATTTCTCCTATTACAGAGAAAGTCAGCAAAAAAAAAAGACATGTAGAAGTGCCACCAGTCACAACTTTAAGACCCGTCTCATTGTCCCTGATGTTATTGAAAAGCATTTAAAAATCTAATGTAAAAATTACATAAAAATAAAGTCTTACACATCGCAGAAAAAAGGAAAAAAAATAGAAAACTGAGCACGAAAATCTGTTATACTGTAATAAAGAAAATTATCTACTGTAGTTAAAAAAAATTCTAGAAATTTTCTGTTATTGTGAATCTGAAAATATACATCATTTTTGCCTTAAAATGGTTGTTCATCACCCCACCTTTTTGTTTTTTGGGGTTTTTTTTAGAGTAGAGTATGGTCTAAGGCTATGGTCTCACTCCTATTCATTCACTCAATACTTCTGCCATTCTTCTCCGCCAGTCTTCTGTTGTCTTCTGGCTCAGATCGTACAGAATGTCACCGCTGCAGCCACTGATTGGTTGTAGTAGTCACACGACACTACCCATGATCACCATTGGGTATGACATTGGGCAGTGTCACGTGACCACTACAACCAATAAGAAGCTGCAGCGGTGACGTTCCGTCCGGAGCCAGAAGACAACAGAAGACTGGCGGTGAGGACCAGGAGACACTGGTCCTCACTTGATCTAAAGAAGTATTGTTTTTTATATTTTCTTTCAGCCTTAGCACTACCCTACACGTTAATCACATCATTTTCCACTTTATTTTGTAGTCGTCCCCATATCTTTTCATGTGTAATCCATCACTTATTTGAAATTTAAAAAGATCCACATCAGAGCACCACTGTTGCATCCCAGTATCACATTACTACTGGCAGCAGTCCTCTACAGCAGTCCTCTCAGCATAATAGTTTCTAGAACTTGGACAGGTGTTTTGATGATGTAACCTCTGGTCCCGTAATCTTACATTACTCCTTGGTTCTGAAGAAGTAGATTAAATGTTTGGTCCTTAATAAATGGCCTACTGTGATGTGACCTGTTAAATGTTCCTTTTATTTTCAGATCCATATATTTTCTCAAGTCTTAAAATGCACCTAGTTAGAGGTTCCCATTCACATTACCTCAACAAATGGAGCTGTCAGCTTCCACTAATAGCTACTACTTCACTAATGTCATGGTTTTTTATCTTTTTCCTCTAGACTTCTCCCATAAATGAGCTATTAGTTTCTTTACCAATATTCTAATGAACTTGCAACTGTCAAGTGGGTGGTTTCTACTGCTATGTTATGAGTGGGAGGAGCACTGAAACTCATGTCCCTTGAGCAATGGTGATCACCCCTTTGTCAGTGCATAGACATATTGGAGACTGTTAAGGGGGTGATCACCACTGTCCTGCCCCCACTTCACGTACCCCCGGGGTCTATGTGGAGCTCGACAGGCAGCTAAACACCTTCCTACTTGTCAATAATTACGACCGTGTTTGAAGTCTGTAGTTTTATTAACAGGATGTAGGATTGGTTAAAACTGATGGACAAACAAAAATGTACATTAGAATACACATCGGCTGTTTGTAACAAACATAAAACCAGTGTACAAGGTAGAAATACAGTAAACTTGACATGGTGGACAACATGCTTAGGTCAATCTGACTCACAGCACAGTATAATCTGTCATAACTACATACAACAAGTTCTAAACTGTACTAGCAGTGCTTATGAAGCTAGATATAGCTAGACATTTACACAGCCTAACAGCTTACCAACTATGCTTTAACAAGAGCAGAGATGAGATGGCTGATGATGTCCTCTCTGTGTAGACATGAGGTGAAATGAGTCATCTACCCGTAATGCAAAAGAACTTCCTCTTAGGCAGGAAACAACAAACATTTGTGAAACCTTACAAACAAAGGCCACAAGGTGGCACCAAAGGCATTAATTATTTAACTAATGCATGTAAACCATAGAGACAATATAGACATTAATGACATGCCTATAAGCAGCACACTCCCCGCCTGGCATCAATTGACGCCACTAACAGAGTCCTTAGAAGAAAACAGTAGTATGAGTTCAGTAACTGGTCTGAGGAACAGTTTAGTCTCATTCTGCCTATGCACCTTGACCTCTACTTTGCGTATGCTTCCGTCTTCGCTTGGGAGTGTTTTGGTGATAAGTCCTAGAGGCCATTCGTTTCTATGTGATTGACAGTCTTTCATAAGAACGACATCACCAATTTTGAGGTTAGGTTTGCTGGTTTGCCACTTAGTCCTTGGTTGTAGAGTGGAGATGTACTGTTTCCTCCACTTGTCCCAAAAGGTATTAGCGAGGCTTTGAACCTGTCTCCATTGACGTTTGTAAAGATCTTTAGATGTGAATTCTCCTGCAGGAGCATTAACAATGCCAGTCTTCTGAGTAAGCAGCATAGCAGGAGTAAGGATCGCTGGATCTTCTGGATCACTTGAAATTGGGATTAAAGGTCTGGCATTAATGATGGCTGAAACCTCTGCTAGAAAAGTAGTTAAGCACTCATGAGTGAGTCTTGCTGTACCAACTTGCAATAGGATAGAGTCCAGGATTTTTCGTGCTATCCCTATCATTCTCTCCCAAGCTCCACCCATATGAGAAGAGTGCGGTAGATTGAAAGTCCAAGTACAACTTTGCTCACATAGGTATCTTTCGACACTGAGTGTATTAGGTTTGTAGGAATTTGTAGTTCTTTAGCTGCTCCAACAAAATTAGTGCCTCTGTCAGAACGAATGTGTTTCACTGGCCCTCTGATGGCAATGAAGCGCCTAAGAGCGTTTATGAAGCTTGAACTATCCATAGATTCAATTACCTCTATATGGACGGCTCGGGTGGACATACAAGTGAACAGAACTGCCCACCGTTTGCTGTTGGATTGACCTCTGGTGTATCGAGAAACTATGGCCCAGGGACCAAATACATCAAGACCCACGTTGGTAAAAGGAGGATCTGTACTAATCCTGTCAGATGGAAGGTTGGCCATCTTCTGTGTTTGGAAAATACCTCGCATTTTTCGGCAGGCAACACATTTGAAAATAAACTTACTCACGCATCGCTTTGCTCCAACTATCCACAGTCCAGCAGCTCGTAAAGCCCCTTCCGTAAACAGCCGGCCCTGATGTTTTACTTCATTGTGGTAATGTTGTACAAGCAAAGAAGCAATATGATGATGACCTGGAATTACCAAGGGATGTTTTTCAGCAAAGTCTATTTAGGCTTTCTTGAGGCGACCTCCAACTCTCAATAGTCCATCTCCATCAATGAACGGATCCAGTTTCTTCAAAATGCTGTTTTTTGGGATAGGTCTCTGGTTAGTGATGCTCTCGATTTCTTTGGCATAGACTTCTTGTTGCACAGTCCGAATGATCAAACTCTTGGACCGATCAAGTTCACTTACTGTGTAGAAATTTTTACAGTGGTGCCATCCTTTACAGTCATTGGTATGCGTAGTCAAGGCATTTTTGAAAGAACGTGCTATGTGGGTTAAGTAGGTGATGGCTCAAATAAGTGATTTCCAGGTAGAGAATCTACTAAATCTGTGAGACTTGAGTCTGCTGCTTGTAACTTCTGTATGCAACGTTGACACCTGAGGACGGATTTCAGTATCTGTGTCTACATCCACTAGTTCAAATTTGTCAAGATTTGTGGTGTTGTGCTCTGAGTTGTACAGAAGTGCAGGATCTGTAAACCAGATTGTCTCTTTTAGGCAGTCAGCAGCTACAGATCTAGTTGCTTGGTCTGCAGGATTATGGTCTTGGTCACCGTCACAGGCATGATTGTCACATGAAGAGCCCATGACGGGACATGGTAGATGAAATCTGTGTGGTAGTTCTTTTATGTGGGAATGATTTTCACACGGTTGTAAGAGAGAAGGGCGTCCATTCTCTAGCGTGTTGGTAAGCATGTTGTTAACAGAGGTCGGTTTGTGCACATTCCCTAGACAAACATCTCCTATAATGACCCATCCTAGATCAAGTTTCTGGGCATATGGAGCATTGTGAGGACCATTAATTTGGCTTCTAGCTTTGTGAACTCTCAAGATATCTCTTCCAAGGAGTAGGATTATCTGTGCTTGAGCATCAAGTTCTGGTATAAGATGAGCTATACGCCTCAAATGGGAGTGATATTCTGCAACATCTGGTGTAGGGATTTCAGCCCTATTGTCTGGGATCTGGTTGCACTCGATTATGGTAGGTAAGGGCAAGCAGGTGAGACCATCAATAGACTCTACCTGGTAGCCAGTAGCTCTCCTCCCCGCCGTCTCAACAGTACCTGCACAAGTCTTTAGTGAGTAGGGAGAGCTGGGTCCTTTGATGTTAAACATTTCGAAGAAAGCAGATCTGGCTAGAGACTTGTTACTTTGGTCATCTAGAATTGCATAGATCTTGATTGCTTTGTCTTTGTGGCCTGATGGGTAGACTCTGACTAGGCATATTTTGGAGCAGGACCTGCCACCTGTGAGTCCTTTGCAGACCTCTGTACATTGTGAAGTAACTGCTGGTGTATCGGTACTAGCATTACTCTCTCCTTCATCATGTTCCTCAGTGCTTTCTGCATGTGGTAAAGTCCATGGGGCTGGACCAGGGTGTAAAGCTGTGTTGTGGTCTGTTCTGTCACATTCTGTACATTTTACACTGACCTTACAGTCCTTGGCAAAGTGTGATGTCGACAAGCAACATTTGTAGCATATGTTGTTCTCCTTGAGGAAGGTTTTTGCGTTCTTCCATCGACTTTTCTCTGAAGGCTCTGCATTTCAGTAGGGAATGTGGCTTCTTGTGCAAGGGACACTGCTTACTGGGATCCTTGATCGTGGCGTCCTGGTGAAAGGAGTTTGAAGACCTGTGAGAGTAATCTGTAGGAGAGATATTGGTTTTGTGAACTGTCACTGGTGTTCTATGATGCTTAGAACCAGGAGGAGTGACACATGACATTGTAAAATCAAAGCTAGGATCATTTCTAATCTTTGCTTGCTGTGTAACAAAGTCCAAAAACACACTAAATAGAGGAAATGGTACGTTGTGAGCTTGTTATACCTGGACCCATGTGTGACCCACTTATCTTGTAGGGTGTAAGTAAGCTTTTGTACTATAGGGTTGACACCTCTGGCTGTGTCAAGAAATGCAAGTCCGGGTAGATCTCCATCTGCTTTGGCAACCTGTAGTTCCATTAGCAAGTCACTTAGTTCTCTAAGTTTCTGGTAGCCCTTACTGGCTATTCTAGGGAAGTCATCAATTCTTTTGAACAATGAGGTTTCTATAGCCTCTGCTGAACCATAACACTCATCTGGTCTCTCCAGATAATTTTAAGACCTGTTACTGGGTAATTTATGTTAATGTCTCCTATTCTCTTAGCATGCTCAGCAGATTCATTTCCGAGCCACTTTACTAGGAGATCTAACTCTTCCCTACATGACATCTCCAAGTCTCTGATTGTATTCTGGAAAGAGGATCGCCAAGATTTATAGTTTTCCGGACGATCGCTGAACTTTACAAGTCCTTTGTTGACCAGCTCACGTCGAGCAAAGAACTTAGCGAAGTCCGTTGTGGCTTGATTGGCACTGAAATGGGTCGCCGGAGAATTGTTCTGGTGTGAGTGAGGTGTATGATCATACCTGTTAGGAATCTTTGCATCAGTCCTGTCAGTATCATACCCTTTAGGGGTGAAGAGACTTCCTCTGTGCTGGAATGAAGGCTTGATTCTTTGTTGAGTGGTGAAGTCCACTTGAGCTGTGTCACGCTGCTCTGCATCCTCTTGCTTCTAGAACTGTGGTCTGAAATCAGTTCTTTGCTGCAGGATAGGATATCTTTGGGTTGGCTCAGCGATGATATCTTTGGTTTCTTGAGCAGGCTGAGAGCTGCTAATGGAGTGTTGATGGACGTACTCTGAAATGCGCTGTAGTGGATCTTGAGGGCTTTGCTCTAGGCCAAGCACAATGCTGTGTCCACTGTGATCACTACCAGGAGATGCAGCTGCTTCTAAGATTTCTGCTTCAGCTATGGCAGCTGCTGTTTCTTTCTCAATAGTGAGCTTCTCCAGTGTTACTTGTAGGCGTGTCCTTTCCAGCTCTAATGAGTCCTCTTGTTGCGCTCTCTCTGCTTGTTGTTGTACCCTCTCTGCTTCCAGGGACGCTTGTTGTAACTTCAGTTGCATCTCTTGTTCAGCGAAAGCAGCTCGAGCCTTTGCTGCTTCAGCCTTTGTGCGTGTGATGGCGGCTGCACTGCCGACAGATGATGCTTTGGAGGAGCTGGCTCTTGATCTTGTCTTTAGAGAAGATGTATGGCTTTGTGACATGGTGTGACTTTTGCTTGCTTGCAGGTGTCTGCGTGCACGTGGCTGACCTCTGTATAGTCTGAATCTTCTCCTCTTGTTTTTAGCAGTTGTTTTACTGTCCTGCCCCCACTTCACGTACCCCCGGGGTCTATGTGGAGCTCGACAGGCAGCTAAACGCCTTCCTACTTGTCAATAATTACGACCGTGTTTGAAGTCTGTAGTTTTATTAACAGGATGTAGGATTGGTTAAAACTGATGGACAAACAAAAATGTACATTAGAATACACATAGGCTGTTTGAGCACAACCACTACTGAGGGGGCTAAGAACTAAATAGTGGAGATAGTGTGCTTGACAATTTAGGTGTTAATTAGCATGTTAGTGCCAAAACTAACAGCACAAATAGCTTATGAAGTGGAGAAGGGGGTCTAGAAGAAAAAGAAGTAATACCTATGGAATCTGTTATTAGATGCTGCTATCGCCATTTTGTTTGAGGATCTCACAAGAGAAGTCTTCATTTTAAACATCTCATGAATGTGTATTATAATTTATTTTGGCATACCCCATTATTTTTTGTAAAAACTTTATCCTTTATCTACCTGCATGGTTTTTGAATGACAAGAAAAACTTAATTGGGGTTTATTTGGCATTTATCAAACATTATTTGCCTTTTTTATGGTGGACATAATAACAAAATTAACAACCCAGATATGATATTATAGTAACTCAATTTGTGGATAGGCAGGCAGCTGTAGTTGGGTACTAAAGATTAAAAGGGTCTTCTCACTACAGGCTTTTGCATTCATCTGAGCATTTTCTCTGGCTCAGATGTTCAAAACCAGGGGCGTGTCTCTCCTTCCATTAGGCATGTCTTCCCTCACTGAGAAGTGGTGACCTCATCACACCTCCTCCCTGTTCCTTCTCCCTTCTTTTTTTTTTTCTTAAACAAATTTTATTGGGTTTTATAAAATTTTGAGATAAAGAATACAAAATACAAAAGCAATAAATTAAGAACAGGATAAAGGCATGCGGATAGCAATATACAATCTAGCGATAAAGCATTAAAACATTGAAGCATCGCGGACATCAAGAAGTGGACCTAGATCGCACACCAGTACAGTGGGCGCCAGTTTCCTAGGATTAGGTAAAATAGTTATTACGGCAGTAGAAAATGCCTAGCAGAAGCAGTTAATTCCCCATTACAGTAATCCATGACTCCCACAGAAAACGGCACTTTTGGGAAATCTTAGATTAACAAAATAAAAGTAATTAGTCCAATGCACCCACTTGAGTAAATAAAAGATTGGGAGCGTGAGGCAAGTATACAAATCAGATAAATAGAACAGTAAAGAAATGCGTTATGAATAAATGAAATAAACAAAGAAATGAAATAAGCAAAGAAATGAGAGTGAGTCTAGGCCTCTATGCCAGGAGGGGGTGGGGGTCATAGAAGGGAGGAGGGGGCGGGGGTAGGCCAGGGTCTCAAAGAGACATCTACACTGGATTCATATATATGTAGATATATATAGCTAAAGTGGGGCCTCAAGGCTGTTCCAAAGGCCCCAGGGTTCCCATCCGGCCTGCCCTCGCATACCAGCCTGTGTACTTGAAAGAGGCCATCAGGTGAGCTGTCTCATCAGTAGAAAAATGTGCAAGAATAAAGGGTTTCCACCTTCTGAAGAATTTTTCGGTGCGCAGTTCCTTGCGGTACTCTGCCTCAAGTTTGTCAGATATCAGGTATTGCATTAGGTTTTCCACCAGCAGGGTCATGGGGGGGGGGGTCTGTGGTTTCAGCCAATAGAGCAGGAGGCATCGTTTAGCAACCAGTATTGCAATATGGGCTAGACTGGGGAGAAGCTGTGCAGGAGCAGGGAGTAATTCCCCAGAGTCTGTGTTATCAGGGTTCTTGCGTAGTGGAAAATTAGCAACTCGTACGTCTTGGCTAGTCTGATGCCAATGCTGATAGACAAAATCAATGAAGGCATCCCAATAGCTCTGTGTAGAGGGGCAATCCCAAATTCCATGCCACATAGTTGTAGCTGGAGCTTGACATTTGGGGCAGGACTACCGTCTATATGGATAATTTCGTGATGGTGGGAGGTTGAAGCCATAGTATGCGTTGTGCACAATTTTGAAATGAGTTTCTCTCCAGGTCTCACATATTATTTCCTTTCGCACTCTTTGAAGACCCTTGATGATTTTGTCCGGGAGATCCGGGTCGCCCAATTTATGGGCCCATTTTACAAACGGAGAGCCCCCATTCTTGCCCCAATCCCATTCCCTCAAAATACCATAGATATTTGAAAGAGTAAAAGCTGAACCGTGGCACCTTCTAAGGGAATCAAATCCATTGGGGGAGCACAACTTTACAAGGTTTCTTAGATTAGACTTGCAAAAGGAGAGAATTTGTAATGCTGGGAATATATGAGCTGAGGGAAGGGAGTAATCCCTCAACTCAGATGGGGTTAGCCACCAGTTCTCTTCCAAATGCATTAAGTGTTCGGCGCGCATCACACCCTTTTCCCTCCACAGTCGAAACTTTGGGTTTTCCCTACCTTGGGGGAAATCTGGGAGTTCCCATAGGGGTAATGTCTTTGACATCTGATAAGGTAGTTTCAAGAGATTACATACATGCTTCCAAGTTGCCATCGTGTCTTTTAACAAAAGGGAGCACCTAATCTCTTGAGGGATTTGGGAGAGTTTGGTGTATAATAACGCCAAGGGATCCCATGGATGCATCAAATCCCTTTCCAGGTCAAAATTTGAGTATCTGCTAGTTCCCCCCCACCAGTCCAGTACATGTCTGGTGAGACACGCCGGATTGTAGAACTGGATGTTGGGGAGGTTCAGGCCTCCCGCATGAACAGGGAGCATCAGCTTGGCAAGAGCTATTCGAGGTCTCTTTCCCGCCCAGATAAAACGGGAAAAAGAGGAATGGATCTTATTTATGTCTGTGTGACGTAGTAGTAAAGGAAGGGTTTGGAGGGGGTATAGAAGTTTTGGGAAACATATCATCTTGATTGCGTGGCATCTACCCGATAGGGAGAGGGTAAGGCCCTGCCATCTAAGGAGATCGTCTGAAATCTTTTTTATTAGAGGGGGGAAGTTTAAGTTATAAATGGTGCTAGGGGTCCTACCAATTTTTATTCCCAGGTAAGTAATGTGAGATTTTGCAGGAGCAATCCCCAGGTTTAGTTTTTGCCATATAGATTTCGGGAGGGGAGTTCCAAGTTCCAGTAGCTCGCTTTTGGAGGCATTCACTTTGTATCCGGAGAATCTGCCAAAATCTTCCAAAAAGGAGAAGATTTCCGGGAGATGACTAACCGGATCAGAGAGAAATAGAAGTAGATCGTCGGCAAAAAGAGCGAGTTTAATCTGGCTCCGGCCTACTGATATACCCGCGAAAAGATCTGAATCTTCCAAGAATCGAGCCAGGGGTTCTAAAGCGATATCAAACAGGAGGGTAGATAAGGGGCATCCATGGCGAGTTCCATTGTAAAGAGAAAATCGTTGTGAAAGAAAACCCGGAATGTGCACATGTGCAGTTGGGTTATTATAGATAGCGGACAGCAGGTTCTTAAAGCTACCCTTTATCCCCATGCGCTCGAGAACCATCCACAGCCACTCCCACCGGACATTGTCGAACGCTTTCTCAGCATCTATTGCGACCATGACAGGATGCCCGGTGGGAGAGCTGGTGCCCTTCACACTCTCCAGCACCGACAGCACTTTTCTAAGGTGGCCCACTGCTGCATGACCCTTGATGAACCCCTTCTGTGCTGGGCCAATGAGGGTGGGCAAGAGAATGGCCAGCCTGTCTGCCATGATCTTGGACAGCAATTTTTGGTCCGTATCTACAGTGGTGGCCAAAAGTATTGGCACCCCTGCAATTCTGTAAGATAATACTCAGTTTCTTCCTGAAAATGTTTGCAATCACAAATTCTTTGGTATTAATATATTCATTTATTTTGCTTGCAATGAAAAAACACAAAAGAGAATGAAACAAAAATCAAATCATTGATCATTTCACACAAAACTCCTAAAATGGGCCGGACAAAAGTGTTGGCACCCTCAGCCTAATACTTGGTAGCACAACCTTTAGCCAAAATAACTACGAACAACCGCTTCCGGTAACCATCAGTGAGTTTCTTACAATGCTCTGCTGGAATTTTAGACCATTCTTCTTTGGCAAACTGCTCCAGGTCCCTGAGATTTGAAGGGTGCCTTCTCCAAGCTGCCATTTTGAGATCTCTCCACAGGTGTTCTATGGGATTCAGGTCTGGACTCATTGCTGGCCACTTTAGAAGTCTCCAGTGCTTTCTCTCAAACCATTTTCTAGTGCTTTTTGAATTGTGTTTTGGGTCATTGTCCTGCTGGAAGACCCATGACCTCTGAGGGAGACCCAGCTTTCTCACACTTGTCCCTACATTATGCTGCAAAATTTGTTGGTAGTCTTCAGACTTCATAATGCCATGCACCCGGTCAAGCAGTCCAGTGCCAGAGGCAGCAAAGCAACCCCAAAACATCAGGGAACCTCCGCCATGTTTGACTGTAGGGACCGTGTTCTTTTCTTTGAATGCCTCTTTTTTTTCCTGTAAACTCTATGTTGATGCCTTTTCCCAAAAAGCTCTACTTTTGTCTCATCTGACCTGAGAACATTCTTCCAAAACGTTTTAGGCTTTCTCAGGTAAGTTTTGGCAAACTCCAGCCTGGCTTTTTTCTGTCTCGGGGTAAGAAGTGGGGTCTTCCTGGGTATCCTACCATACAGTCCCTTTTCATTCAGATGCCGACGGATAGTACGGGTTGATACTGTTGTACCCTCGGACTGCAGGACAGCTTGAACTTGTTTGGATTTTAGTCGAGGTTCTTTATCCACCATCCGCACAATCTTGCGTTGAAATCTCTCGTCAATTTTTCTTTTCCGTCTACATCTAGGGAGGTTAGCCACCGTGCCATGGGCTTTAAACGTCTTGATGACACTGCGCACGGTAGACACAGGAACATTCAGGTCTTTGGAGATGGACTTGAGCCTTGAGATTGCTCATGCTTCCTCACAATTTGGATTCTCAAGTCCTCAGACAGTTCTTTGGTCTTCTTTCTTTTCTCCATGCTTAATGTGGTACACACAAGGACACAGGACAGAGGTTGAGTCAACTTTAATCCATGTCAACTGGCTGCAAGTGTGATTTAGTTATTTCCAACACCTGTTAGGTGCCACAGGTAAGTTACAGGTGCTGTTAATTACACAAAGTAGAGAAGCATCACATGATTTTTAAAACAGTGCCAATACTTTTGTCCACCCACTTTTTTATGTTTGGTGTGGAATTATTTCCAATTTGGCTTTATGACAATTCTTTTTGTGGTTTTTCATTGAAGACAAATTAAAAGAAGATAATAATACCAAAGAATTTATGATTGCAATCATTTTCAGGAAGAGTATTATCTGACAGAATTGCAGGGGTGCCAATACTTTTGGCCACCACTGTATCAGGGAAATTGGCCGGGAGGAGGGCTCTTTGCCTTTTTTGGGAATCACTTTTATATAGGCATTTTTAACTTCCGGTCGAACAACACCCTCCTGGACTATTTGGTTAAAGTAATTGGTTAGTAGTGGGGATAGGGGCTCAATTAATATTTTATAAATATCTCCTGAGAAGCCGTCGGGGCCTGGGGCTTTCCCCGAGGATAGTTGGCAAATGGCCAATTGTACTTCTTGTGTAGTGATCTCAGCATTAAGATTCTCCAGCTGATCAGTGGACAATCTAGGGAGAGGTATGGAGTTCAAAAAATTCCTACCATTTGTGGACTCTTCACTTTCTGGGCCCCCTCTCTGGGAGTATAGTTGTTCATAGAAGACCTTGAGTGAGTCTTTAATTTTATAGGGATCTGATGTGATCTGGCCTCCCGGGGTGCGGATAGAGGGAATATGTGAAGGGGAATAACTGCCCTGAAGTAATCTAGATAGCAATTTTCCTGCTTTATTTCCATGGCGGAATAGGGTAGATTTCGGGTGAGATCTCTGGACTTCTTCTCTCCGTCCCAGAGTTCAAAGGCTCTCTTGGCCTGTTTCCAATCTTTCCTGGCCTCCTCTGAGCAGTCTGAGAGGAACGTCTCACCTGTTCGGAAACTTTCTTATATTCCTCATTCAGTTTCCGCCTGTAAGTAGAGGTTTGGGCTATGATACGACCCCTCAGAACAGATTTGGCCGTAGTCCAATATAGTGAGATGTCATCAGAATGTTGCGCATTGGTCTCTGAAAATTCCACCCACCAACCTCGCAATAGATCAGCAAACTGCTCGGTCTTGGCCATGTAGGAGGGGAACCGCCAAATGTAGTCAGATCCTTTTGGGAAAACGTCAGCTATCTCGGTCACTACAGGGGAATAGTCCGAGATTACTAGGTCAAGGATCTCAGAGGCAATCAATCTCCTCCGAAGCTCGGGGGAGATCAGGACGTAGTCCAAGCGCGACCACGAATGTTGCGAGGGGGAGAAGAAAGAAAATTCCCTACTGTCAGGGTGGAGATCTCTCCAACCATCCCTCAGACCTGAGATATTTAGAAACTGCTGCAGGGTCCCCACCGTGGACCTCCTATTTGAAGCCGCTGAGGAGGCTGAATCCAGATTTCTCTTTCTATCTAGAATTTCGTCTAGTACTATGTTCATGTCTCCTCCCATAATCACGGATGCAGCAGATTCCCTCTGAATCTTTGCTGCAAGGGACATAAAAAATGGTTTGCTCTGGGTATTAGGGCCATAAACATTTAACAAACTGACCTGGTCGCCATTGTGACATATCTTCAAGTGGGACCATCGGCATGCTTGGTCTGAATCATGCGAGACCAATTGATAGGGAAAATTCTTGTGCACTAAGGTAAGGACTCCTGCTTTCCCGTCTACCGAAGAAGAACCAAAAACTTGACCAACCCATAACCTTTGCATCCTGAAGAAATCTTCATGAGACAAATGTGTCTCCTGAAGGAGGACAATGTCTGGGCAGATTTTCTTCAGGTGCTGCAAGATCCTGACGCGCTTATTCGGGGAGCGGAGCCCTTTCACGTTCCACGTGACGATTCTCATGGCCAAAGGGGTGGGAGGGGGAAGGGGGAGTAGAGTATCTGTGGACGGATAACAGGACCGCTATAGGGGGTAGTAACGCTATGGGGCGCTAGACTCAGACCCAAGTAACTTCAAAAATTAAAACTGGAGTATAAAACAAGCTATACAGCAAAAATAATGCGTCTGTAATAAAACAAAACAAATCACGCAGAGAGCCAGGAACCAGGTCACTCAGACTCTCTTCTTGCGTGAGGGGACTTCACTTTTTTCTGCCAAAGGGAGGATAGCGGCGCGCTCTCAGACATTGATCATTTCCCGCCAATCCCTCTGCCAGAGAAAAGTTTGAGAAGATTGTAGCCCTCTCAGCTTGACTAGTAGTGACCCATGGTATGTAGGACATGAAGAACCGGAACAACAATCCGAGTTACAACAGTTAGACAACAATACATCTAAGCAAACTGTAGCAATGTACAAAAGCATCCGTACACATGAAATATAAGCAATTTAAATGGAGATGAATTTGAACTAAGGAAGGGAAGGAGGGAGGGGTGGAGATGGGGGAGGGAAGGTAGGGGGGAGGTTGTTGGGCCGCTAGCAGCGGCCTAGGCAAATTTACTCATGGTCCCCGAAAAACCGACAGATCATCACCTAGAGTCCAGAGACGAAAGTTCAAGTCGGAAACCTTTGGGGGGTCTCAGGCAGACGGCCGGAGCTAGAGGGTCTCCGGTCCCAGGAAGGTGAGAGATGTGGGGGAGACACTGGTGACCCGTTGTCTACAGTCGATGGTGACCTCGAGGGAGAGGGCCCAGAGTCCTCCAGGAACCAAAGGTACAGTCGACCAAAGCCCGCGGCAGGCCAGATTGGCAGAGATCTTGTAGATCCGATTGTTTGATGCGTTCAAGAGTCCCACGACCCGGAGGTTGCTCCTGCGGGAGCGATTCTCAAGGTCCTCTATGCGATCATAGAGGGTGTCTTGTGCCTTGTGGATAACTTGCGATGCAGCATGTCATTTTCGGCTTCAAGTTGCAGGACCTTCTGCTCCAGCTCATGCAGCCTTGTTGTACATCCTGCTGCAGCTGGCTCATGGAGGCCTGCAAGGATGCCTCAATGGCAGCCTGCAGTCCAGGAGCTATACGCAGGGCCACCTCAAGGGCTTTAGCTTTGTAGTCCAGGGAGGGAGCAGTTGGGGCTCCTAAAGCAGGAGCACTCAGGAGCACAGGCATGTCTTCCATGGGCCCTGATAGATGAGCGCTGAGTGCGCGGTGCTCAGCCGGCGCCGCGCGCCGGGCCGCCATGTTGGAATCCCCTCGTGGCGTATGGGCAGGCAGGGGGGATGCGTCCTTCTGACCACTTCTTAGGACGTACCTGTCCATCCACCCGGCAGTGGATAGCGAGGGATATGTTGCCCGGCCTGTGAGGGCTGATTAGCGCCGCAGGGGTGGCTGTGATATGAGCTGCGGCAGGAGGTTAGCGGGGAACTGTGAGCGCTCACCTCCGCATGGCAGCGCCGGAACCAGAAGTCTCCTTCCTTCTCCCTTCGGTGTCCTCTTCATTCTGTGTGACCAGTGGGAGGGAGTAGATGTCACAGCTCTCCTGATCTCCTGCAATGGTCAGTTCTCATGCCTGGAGAGTTGTGATAGTCACCTCCGAAAAACTTAGAACATGTTCATTCTTCTGCTCGGTTTTCGGGACATAAAAATGTGAATGTAAAGGGGGACGGCTTGAATCCGCAAACCCAGACTAAAGCTGTCCCCATATGTGGCAAAAATAAAAATACTGTTTGGAAAATCCGACCTGTATTTTGTCAGTGCACTGGGAACGCACCCTAACCCTTTTACTAACTGAATTGCAGGAAGTGACATGACTGACGCTATGTTTTATATACACAGTTACACCATGGGAGCGCCATTGATTCCAGGGTGCTGTTCATTTGAGGGGGGTTACATAAGTAACATACGCCAAGCAAGTACAATGAGGACCCTGCCCGCGATAGCTTACAGTCTACAACAGTCTACAACTGCAGTCCTCAAGGCCCACCAACAGGTCGTTTTCTGGCTTTCCTCAGCATTGCACAGGTGATTTCATTATTGTCAGTGCATTCTGTGGGATATCCTGAAAACATGACCTGTTGGTGGGCCTTGAGGAATGGAGTAGGGGAACACTGGTCTACAAGGAAGGAGGGGAAAAAGACAGAAGGTGATAGGGACAAGAATGTTGGCTGCACCATTTTTTTATTTTAGATTTTTTTTCCTACTGGTATAGAAGAGTTAAGAGTAAAAATTTTAATACATGTACAGTGGGGAAAATAAGTATTTAATACACTGGCAATTTTGCAAAATTCACACCTACAAAGAATGGAGAGGTCTGTAATTTTTATTGTGGGAACACTTAAAAAAAATCCAGAAAATCACCTTGTATGATTTTTAAATAATTAATTTGCATTTTATTGCATGAAATAAGTATTTGATCACCGACCAAACTAGCAAGAACTCTAGCTCTCATAGACCTCTTAGTTTTTCTATAAGAAGCCCTCCCACTCTGCACTCATTACCTGTATTAATTACACCTACTTGTACTCGTTACCTGTATAAAAGACATCTGTCTACACACTCAATCACACTCCCACCTCTCCACCATCGCAAAGTCCAAAGGGCGGTCTAAGGACACCAGGGACAAAATTGTAGACTTGGACAGGTCTGGGATGGGCTACAGGACAATAAGCAAGCAGCTTGGTGAGAAGACAACAACTGTTGTAGTAATTATTATATTTTATTATATTGTATACAATACTATTTCATGCAATAAAATGCAAATTAATCTTTTAAAAATCATACAATGTGATTTTCTGGATTATTTTTACATTTTGTCTCTCACAATTGAAGTGTACCTACGCTAAAAATTACAGTCCTCTCCATTCTTTGTATGTGGGAAAACTTGCATAATCGCCAGTGTATCAAATACTAATTTTCACCAATGTATATTACAAAATCGGATGATACATGTTATATACATATTATAATAAGCCAATAAAAAATGAACAATCCCTTTAAGTGAATAACCTATAAATAAGACCTATCCTTTGCCTTCTTGAGTGCTGAGCCAGTTAGATTTTATAAAGCATCTGTCAGCATCAGATAAATAGAATGTTATAAACCTGAAATACATTTTATTAGTGCTGAAACTATGAAAGTGCTATGGATGACAGGAAGCTTGACCTCACGGGGCAATGTGTTTCAGTTCATATTAATCTTATGAACAAGCTTCTTCCCTCTCTCCAGTGTCCTCACTGCTGATCTAGATGTTCATCTGCAAGATTCCATTTCATCTCTACCTTCATTTAAATTTCTTCTCTTGTCGCTTTACTATGATAGATAACCTACTTTTCTGCCTTATTATCTCCAAATCTCTACATTAGCTGCTCAGACCAATGTTCATACACACTCTTGTTTGTGAAACGTCAGCAATTTAGCAGAAACACTATAGGATTAACATAATGTCATTTCTTAGTAGTCTTTTGAGACATATAGGTATTCAACTGCTTTTTCATTTTTATGCTCAAATATCTTGGTGCAACACATACAACTGGGTCCACAAGCCATTAATATGTCATTGATGAATAGACTTTTAGCTTTAATCAAAGGATTGTAACAAAATAATGCATTAGCTGTTTAGAACATAGGCATTTCATAGGCTTTTCATGTTGTCTCACGAAAAGATATAATACAATATCTACAAAAATGTGAGGGGTGTACTCACTTTTGTGAGATACTGTACAACATTGTTTTGAAAAATGCTGCCGTTTTTTATGCAGTTTTTCATTCATTTTTGAGTTAAAACCAGAAAAATTTAAAGGAATAAGAAAATAACGAAAGGAACTTTCCTTTTCTTCCGCTGGATTTTTTGCTGAATCCGCTGTCACTTTTTTCCAAAAAAAAAACCAATTCAGCAGCCTTAGGACTAAAAACGGTCAAAAAGACATAAGAATTTTTTGGAACAACATTTTGCTACTATGAATATTGGAAAATTTAGGTTCTTGTGAAATTTTTTTATCAAAATGTAAATGCGACCTACCGCAGCAAGGTGCCCCCAATGATTTTCCAAAAAAACACCTTTTTAGCGCACTCTATAGCCTAAAAGGGTAAAAAAGGGACATGAATTTTTTGGGAACAACATTTCTGCAAATTTGAAAATAGAAAAATTTGGGGTTCTTAGTGTAATTTTTTTAAAAACGTAAATGCCCCCCTAGCGGCAAGGTGCCCCAATGATTTTTCCAAAAAAAAATTTTTTAGAGCTGGCTGATTATTTTCCTGTTAAAAAACCTTCTTATTATGGACAGACAGGGATGTTTCCCTGTTAAGATTATATTGTCAAATTGTACAAATCAAATAGTAGATATAAATAAAGATTATTACCAAATACATGGCTATTCTGGTTTTGCTTCCTTTCAGAGCAAGACCATTTCTTATCACTTGCTTGTTTACAGAAGGTTTTCTAGGTTACCGACCACCTCTCTCTGCTCTAGCAGCCGTGGGCGGGAAGGTAATATGACCTCTGCGTGTTTATCAAACACGGGAGTTGTTAATCTTTCTTACTGACAATCTTTAACCCTTTACGGCTCTAAAGCCTTCTGCACTGCTGTTTAGGCCTTCCATTACCAATTCCCCTCTAAAAGGAATAAACAAGCAATGTCCAGTCAATTTTTAAAAACCCCCCCCACAGTCAAAACCAGGAAATGGGAGTCTGAATCTGGCTTTGAAGAGCAGGCAACATCAACATCAAGATGGTAGATATATTGTGGTTACCTATGAACTCTAATTGTCAGTGATGTAATCTTTTGTAAATCTTTACTCTACACCCACACGCAAAGGTGCAAAATTTTTCCTTTTCTCTTTTGCCAAAAAGGGTTGTTCACACATGATTCATTTTACCCAGTCCTTTTTCTTGGGTTTCACTTTAAGTTCAGGGGCTGTTACCCACTTCTTCTAGGCTTCTTCTTCTTCATCATGAGAGTTGAACGGTCTGAGCTATAGCGCCCTGGGGAGCTGATCAGCGCATTAAAGAGGGGAATCTCAGAATAGGCAGAATATGGTTAAGGGCTTATGTTGCAAATAATTTGTTTTTCAAATCTTTAACTTAAAAAGCATCCTTTTATGAAAAACCCCCTTTTAAAGTTGTATATGAAATGGTTTTGGGCCATGCCACTAATTTGCCCAATTTTTAATCACCTTGAAGAATAATTCCTTTTAATCTATTTCTTACTGATCCTTGGTGCTTTTTTACTAGGCAATGCATTGTGTTGTAGATGATGAATCAGCCATGAATGGTAGGAAATTGTACAGGTTTCGTTAGCAATGATCTTCATATGTAGAGTGCAATAGGAGCCACTTACCAGAATAGAGAGATCTAATGTTCACAGCTATGACGGTGAAGCCTCCATTGTTCTCCTTACACAGCAGCCATGAGTCAGTGATACTCATATCTTTCATGATGCAAAACAACATTTAAAGAATTGCTTTTTATGTTAAAGATCTTTCAAAAACAAGTCACTTTGCAATATGTGACTATTAACAATCCAACCCTACCTAGTACCCCCTTTGTATGGATGCGTCAGCTCCTCGGTCCGATACTACAGACCCTTTAACCCTTCCATAGGCTGCCCCCCTGGTTGATAGCCAGCCCAAGCTTCACTGCAGTTAGTAAACCAGAAAAACACGCCCCTGAATTAAAAAATAAAACCCAAAAAAAAACAGACTGAGGTAAGGGGAATCAAGTATGGACAACCCCTTTAAGGTTACACTAAGGTACCTGAAAACTCGGGAAAAAGGAAAATAAATAAATGAATAGTCTTGAAAAAACCCGGGGTTTTTCCAATTACAGACTTGGGGGCAGGAAACTATGGCAAACATTCACTCAAAAAAAGCCACCAATTAAAGCCCCAGGGCAAGTTATGATCCCTTTGCCCGAATTTGGTGCAGCTTACCCCCAAAATTTGTACCTGTTTTGTGCCTATTCTTGTTTTTTAGATACTTTTTCAGAAATTTGGTGTGACTTACAAAAGGAGGTTAAGGACATGTCCCCACGGCAAGGTTTTCGGCCGGTTTTTCACCGGGGTTGGGGTTTTTTAGACCGCCTAAAAAACCCGTCCAAAAATGAGCACAATTGTGCCTATAAAAACCCGGCAGCACCCCCCATGCCTTTTTTCCGTTGGGGGTTTTGCCCCCCGGGGGTCCGCTCAAAAAACTTTGGGAAAACACATTTTTCCCCGGCCCCGGTTTGGGACGGTATTGTGCGCTCAATAGGAGGGGGAGGGCTGTTCTCCCCATGCGGGAAAAAAAACCTTTTCCCCCCGGCCGTGGGGACGGGGCAAAACAGGACAAATTCCCGCCCTTTGTCCTGTCCTGGGGCGCCCCTAATGTTCTCATGTTTGGTAAAAAAATGCTGAAGCAATAATTGGCATACACTACGCCAACAAATAGATGTTATAAACAGTGTGTATTTGTAAGGCTAGGATCAGTGCAAGACAAGGATTTCAAAAGTAATTCACATTCATGTTTTGTCTGTCTATTGCTGGTATACATTGGGATATCTTGGTATTGGCTATATCTAGTACTGTATATAGGCTTTTAGCGCACATCTTTGATCCAAGCTGTCAGTACCCATCCACCAATGGGCAGATGGGGACCTACACTAAACAATATTACCCCACAGTTATGATCAAAAATGTGTGCCAAGGGCTTTACATTCTCATATATACTAGATGTAACGGTGATGCACTTCAAAATAATTCATATAAATCAGAGTTTATCTCTCTTGACATCTGGAGAGAGCTGATTTGTTTCTGTGTGTTTGCAAGTCAGAGCCCATGCTGTAAATTAATAGGCTCATTCCCACATCAGAGACAGGGACTTGTACTTTTATATTGATGTCATTGAGGAGAAAGGCTCTGGCAGGGCCATACTTATTATTTATTTATAAACCACCATTTATTCCGATCGTGGGACTCCCCAAAGGTAAAAGTGCAGCATAAGAAAAATTATTTCAGTGACCATTTCTAAATGAAACAAAAACGTATAAGGAAAATAAACACCAAGGGTTACAATCTACAAGAGAAGAAAGGAGACAGAAGGTGAGGGTAGAAGCTGGTTGCATGGTTGTCTAGTGGCAGGATTATTTTAGGTTGTAGTACATCCTGAGAAGATGGGTTTTCAGGTTCCTTTTAAAGATTTCAAAGGGGGAAAAGATCTTCTTGGGTTTATTCAAGAGTTTAAAAAAACACAGGGGAAATTTGGGGGTGGTTGGTAAGGGGATACAAGAGGAGCCAGAAAGGGTTTTGTGATTAAGATTGCTTGAAGTGAGGTGTCAGGAGATTTAAAGGGGGTTTTCTCAACATTGATTCATTTACCTCAGTCCTGTTTTCTTAGTTTTTATTTTGAATTCAGGGGGGTTTTTATTGGCCCACGCTGCAGTAAAGCCGGTCTGTAGCTATCAACCTGTGGGAACCTATCAGGATAATCAAACGTCGTAGCTATGTGACTTGAGAGCTGATGCAAAAACAAAAGGGGATATCTAGGAATAGGCAGGATATTGTTAATGGATATGTATTGCAAAAGACTTGTTTTTAGCAAAACTTTAACATAAAAAGCAATCCTTGTATGAGAAACCCCTTTAAGGGTTTTCTCACCATTTTGTTTTATGGGGCCTGCTCTTCATAGCCAGGTTTAGACTTCCACTTTGTGGGTGGTTTTTAAGCGTGATTGTCATCCCCAGCTCCTATTTCTAGCTTAGCCTGTTAGAGGGAAATTGGTGATGGAGAGGGTCTAAACAGCAAGGTGGAAGACTACAGAGCTTTAAAGCGTTACATTTTGTCAGTAAGAAGCTCCTGTGCTGCTGATAAGAAACAACAGGGAATCACATCACCATCCCGGTCAAGGTACTAAGCAACAGGTTGGGCTTTGACACAAGTTTGTAAACAAAAGTAAAGGGGTTGTCTCACTACATCGATTCATCTTACCTTAGTCCTGTTTACTTGGGTATAATTTTTTAAATTTAGGGGGGTGTTTTTGACTTTAATGACTGCAGTGGAGAACTGTGATTACAAGGGGCTGTAGCTATACGACCAAAACTGGCAAACATCTGGAGAGATTAAACAGGGCTGTGGTAAGTACCCAGGGCTGATCAGCCCATGAAGATGGAAAATAAGGGAAAAGGCAGGGCTAATAACAAAGTGATTTTTTTTGCAAGATCTTTAAATAAAAAAGCAAAAACCTTGTAGTGAGACAACCCCCTTTTAAAGGGAAAAAAAAATAAGAACCCGGGGGGGGGGGTTTTTTTTTAATAATATTTAATTACCTTTGCCTACATGAATAAAGCTAATCAATGAAACAGGAATAACCCTTTAAAAGGGTTTTCCCATTTCACTGATTAGCTTTAATCATGTAGGCGAAACAGAAGGAAACAAAATGGGCTGTTGCTCTAGTCTAAGCAGTAGATGTTTTTGAGGTGGAGGGAGCAGATGGAGGAAGGGGTTGAATGTGCACTTGAAAAAAAGGGCTGCAAAAATGATCCCATGGGATGGAGTTTTTGGGAAAGGGGAAAAACTTTTTGGGCTTTGACCGGATGGGTAACTGGTAAAGGGGTTGAGTAGGATACGGGAAAGATACTTGTAGGTTTTTTTTTTTTACAGTTCTGCAAATTATGGCTGTTCCCAAATGAAATTTTTTGGTTTCTTTTGTTAATCCTCTTCTTGTGCATGCTTTTTATGCATGTTTCCACAGGAACCCGTATTTTGTTAGAGTGACAAGAACCCCCTTTTCATACCCACCCAAGGGGCTATGTGAACATTGAGATCAGTATTGCCATTATCAACATTACATGCACCGATGTTACAATGCGTCGTTAGGGTTCCCTTTTTCATGGGGAAAAGGGAACAAAATATTACAGTGTACATACCACAATGGATTAAAATAATAGTACGATACTTATTGATTAGCATATATGCAGAGAATTATTTTAATTGGCATCACACTTCTAAAACTAGTCTACACTGCACAGGAAAACAAAACGATCTTCGGGGACTTTTTGTTTTTTTAAAAACCCGAAGATACGATCGTTCCGCGGCCCCCTTTTACGGCAATGGAGAGCGACGCAGTCTCCACGCTCGTCTTTTCTCTGTCTTTCTTTTTGCAGCATATATTTTACAACATGCTGTATAATACGCTGGCGCTTTCTCGTTTCTTGCCGTCTTCCCATACAATAAATTGTAGGGCAACGTCAGGAAAACGAGAAGCACCAGGGTTTTTTGCACAAAAGGTAAAATAGCCGCGGGTTCCTGCATCAGGGAAAAAAGGGCCCTTTTTTTTTTCCGGGCCGTTTTTTGCCCAAAAATGCAGGTAAACATACCAAAAAATCCTTCTACAAAAGACACGCAGTATGATTAAAGTTAAGAAAAATAAGGCGGGTTCTTTAAAATTAGGGGTTTTTCTTTGCTTTTTGGGGTAGGGGGGTTTTTCACAGGGGTTTTTTACCCGGCGTTTTAAAGTGGCGCGTACTGTGCCACCACTATACGCCCTTGGGAAGTCCCGACTTCTACAGCATTTTTTGGCCCCAACCCCCTTTTTACTTTCACAGTAGGGTTTCCCCGGGAGAAAAAAGTACGTCACTTTTTCCCCGGGGCCCCTTTATCCTGGGGAACCACAAGGTAATCATAGCTGTCGAAGAGGGGCAAACAATTTAAATCATATTTTGGGGTGTACTTCGGGCGTTTTGGAGAAAAATTTTACGGCCAAAAGTACCCCTTTGAAAGAAAACATTTTTGGGAGCAAACCCAAAAGGGGCTCCAGTTTTCCAGGAACTTGTTGTTTCTTTACAAAAACACGTGAGGTAAATTCCTTTCCCCCTTTGGACAAGAAAATGCCCCTTTTGGGGGAGGAGGGGAAACATTTTTTTTATTCAGCAGCCCCTTGTCCCTTTCTGCATTAAAGATGGGGACCTAGGAAAACGGGGGAATTTAAAATTAGTTTCTAGGGGGACTGCTGTCTGAAGCAAACAGAGGCTTTACTGTTTTATTTTTAACATTGTTTTTTTTACATGGAGTTTCCTTTAAAGATAAAAATCACTATGGAATCCCAGTTAATATATTACAGTGCCCAAACAAAATGGTAAAAAATTTTTTTAGAATTTTTTTTACTTTTTATGCTCCGTATCAAACCCTCTACTACAGCTTTTAAAGTGAGGCTACCATCAAATTTTTTTTGACAAAAAAACTTGGGGTTTCCCCCATACATCAATTTGACTTGCAACAATTACAAATTTCTTAGTTATGTAATTCTTTTCATGCCAAAGTAAGCATTGTTAACCCGTTTTTCTCCTAAAAAGTAAAATTTTAAATTTTTTTGTTAATTTGAAAAACCCCCCTGTCAAACAAAAACGTCTAGGCCCCGTGCAAAAACTCACCTTTTGGGTATCCTTGATGGCCCAAAGGGGGAAAGGGGGGAGTTTCAGCCTAAATCTAAAGGGGGGAACTTTTTTAAAAATTTAAATAAACCAAAAGGGCCGCTGGGACCACATTCACCAAAGGGAAAAAAATTTGATAACACTTTTACGCCAAAAAGTTTTTAAAACCCCCTTGCAGTCCCCCCAAAAGGCCCCCCTCCCAAAAAGAAGGCCCATTGCGGGCCCATCTAAAAGTTTGCCAAAAATCACCTGGAATTTTTTGTGATGGATTGGGAAAAAGGGGCCCTGTGATCAATGAAAAACACTTAACTAAAAATTGCCGGGTTTTTTGGGGAAAAAAAAATGCACCAAAGACCCAAAAAACACAGCCCCCCACTGTCCAAGCATGGAACTGGAAAAAATTTTTTTTTTGGGGGTTTTTTTCCTTTTCAAAGGGGCCCAAAAACCCAACTTAAACCACATAAAATGGGGAAAATGGATGGAGACATGTCCCTTTAAAAATCCTGAAGCGAAACCCCTTTCCCTCCCCCAAACTTTAAAAAAAGGGGCGTGCCCTGGTTTTTTTCCCAGCAAGTCAATGCCCCAAAACATATACCCAAAAGGCAAAAAAAGGAAGGGTTTTCAAAAAAAGCACTTAAAAGGTTTCCATGAAGGGGCCTAGCCATTTCCTCCAACCTTAATCCCATAGAAAACTATGGGGGATTTGGGAAGCTCCAAATTTCCCCAAGTGACAGCCTTAAAATCGTAATGATTTAGAGATGACTGCAAAGAAAAAGGGGCCCAAAAAATTCCCCTCTTTTACATGGCAAAAAACCCATCACAACAAAAAAAAAAAGTCTAATTGTGCTTGCCAAAAAAGGGTTTTGCCCCCCAAGTAAAAAAAGTCTTCTTTTGCCAAGGGATCAAATACTTATTTCCATGCAAAATGCAAAAAAATTTGTAAAATAAAATTTATATAAAGTGTTTTCGGGAAATTTTATTTTTGGATATTCAAAACCCCTTAAAATTTTAAAATTTTAATCTCCCCTTTAAAAAATTAAATAGACTGTTAAATGTTTTTTTGTCAAGGGGGAAAAATTTACCCCAATCAGAAAGGGATCAAAAATTTTTTCCTTTCAATGTAGTTTCAGCTTTTGGGCCTCAATGACCCTTGAAAATTTTAAAACAACACTTTGGCTGGAAACAACCCAATCCATCAGGTTTTTCCCTCCCCGAATTTGATAGTTCCTTAAATTTTCTTGATCCATTAGCCCCCCTTTTCCCCCAACTTAATTCTTCCAGCCCCCAAAATTTGCCCCCAAAAAAAGTCCTTCTATTGACTTTTACCCTCCTTTTCCAAAAATTTTAAAACTTTTCCAATTTTTCAAACTTTTATTTAAACTCGAACGCCCCCTTTTTAGGGAAAATTTTTAACCCGACCCTCTTCATTTTTTTTTGGAACCTTTTTCCAGACTTTTTGTAAGGGCGTGTCAAAATGGTGCTTTTCATGAATGCCTGAGATTCTCATTTATAAAGAAGCATACGTATTTTTTTCCGGGGTTCGTCGCTTTAAGAACGATAGACGTTGTGAGGGATCCAAAAAATTTTTTGATTTTAAGCTTTTGGATAACAGACTTCTTTTAACATTTTCCCTTCCCCTTTGTAAATTGTGCCCAAAAAATGCATTTTGGAAATTTTTTTTGGGCCAAAAGACCACTACGTAGATTTTAGATGATGGGGGTTTTTTTGGGGAAATCTTCTTAAATCGCTTTTTCCCTTTTTTCCAAAACCATGCCCTTTTTCCCCAACCTAATAACACACTGAGTTTTTTTGGGGGATGTGAGAAAGGTTGTAATTTGTAAAAAATTGCAAAAAAAAAAAGTTTGCCCCAAACCCACCAAAGCAAAACATTTAACAGTGCAGTTACATGCAAGAATCCCCGGGCCCCAAGCATAGCTAAATAGGGGTTAAGTCATATTTATGTATAAGAAAAAGCCAAAGATGATTGCAAAAAAAATATGGAAAGTCTCATGTTCAAAAGCGGGTGGTAAATGGTAAGAAAATGGAGCCTAAAATTAAAAAGTTCAAAACCTTGAGACCCTTTTGTTTGCCTGAAAAAAAATTAAACTTTTTAAATGGATTTTGCAACTGTTTTTTTTAAAAAAAAAAATTCATCCCTTGGGGGGTCAAAAACCCAAATTTTTTGCTTTTCAGAAGTCAAAATAATCAAACTTGGATTATGGGATTAGAATTTGAAATAAAAACCTAGGTTTCCCTTTTATTGGGCCCTTTTGGGAGGGTCCTTCTAATAAAAAAAATGGGGCCATAAAATGTGCAAATACATGAAAACAAAGTAAAACACAGAAATAAATAATTTTTTGGGAAAAAGGGGTTTTTATCCCTTTTCCCAAAATTATGGCATATCCTGGGTTTAAAACCCTCATTTTTTTAATTTGTGGGTCCCTTTTAAAAGCCACGGGCCCCTTCCTTTTTTTTAAATTGGGGGGGCTTGAATGCTTTGGACAAGTCATCCCTTTTTTTCATTCATGGGTTTTGACCTTTTGGACATTTCCCCATTTTTTTTAATTAAAAGGGGGCCTTTTAAGTTTTGGGGCATACCCTCATTTTGCAATTGGGGGGCCCTTTGAAATTCCGGGGGAAAGCCATAATTTTCTAATGTGTAGGGGGTTTGAATGCCCGGGACAAAAACCATCATTTTTTTCATTCATGGGTTTTGACCTGTTTTTACATGCCATCATTTTTTAAATTGGGGGCCTTTTGAATCCTGGGGTAGCCCTCATTTCCCAATGTGTGGGCTTTGAATGCGGACATGCCACCCCTCTTCTAATTGGGGAGGCCTTCGAAAGTTGGGGGGCAAAAGCCCTCATTTGTAATTACTTTGGGCCCCTTCGAAAAGATTGGGGCCCCCATCAAAATTTTTAATTGGGAGAGCCTTCGAATGGGTTTGGGGCACCCCCATCATTTTTTGTAAATTTTTTGGGGGCCCTTCCAAAAGTTTAGACAAGCCCTAATTTTGTAATTGGTGAGCCTTCGAAATTGGGGGATGGCACCCTTTTAAAAATTTTGGGGCCCTTTTTTAAAAAATTTGGACATACCATCAATTTTTTTAATTAGGGGCCTTTTAATTTTTTGGGGCATCCATTATTTTGGGAATCGGTTTTGCCCTTTTTTAAAAATTTTGGGGCACGCCATTATTTTCTAATGTGTAAGGCTTTGAATGCTGGGACATGCCATCATTTTCTCATTCATGGGGTGTGGGGGCTTTGAATGCTGACATGCCACTCTTTTCTAATTGGTGCGCCTTCGAATGTTGGGACATGCCATCATTTTGTCATTGGTGAGCCTTCGAATGTTGGGGCATGCCATCATTTTGTAATGTGTGGGCCTTTGAATGTTGGGACATGCCATCATTTTGTAATTAGTGAGCCTTCGAATATTGGGACATGCCATCATTTTGTAATTGGTTAGTCTTTGAATGTTGGAGCATGCCATCATTTTGTAATTGGTGAGCCTTCGAATTTGGGGCATGCCATCATTTTGTAATTACTGGACCTTTGAATGTTGGAGCATGCCATCATTTTGTAATTGGTGAGCCTTCGAATTTGGGGCATGCCATCATTTTGTAATTAGTGGGCCTTCAAATGTTGGGACATGCCATTATTTTGTAATTGGTGAGCCTTTGAATGTTGGGGCATTGCATCATTTTTTAATTTGTGGGCCTTTGAATGTTGGGACATGCCATCATTTTTGTAATTAGTGGGCCTTTGAATCCTGGGGTATGCCATCATTTTCCAATGTGTGGGGCTTCGACTTATGGGACGTGCCATCATTTTGTAATTGGTGGGCCTTTGAATGCTGTCATGCCACTTTATTCTATTTGGTGGGGCTTTGAATAGTGGTACACTTTCATTTTCTTATTGGCAGGGCTACGACTTCTGGGACATGCCATCATTTTATAATTGGTGAGCCTACGAATGAGGGGCATGCCATCATTTTCTTATGTGTGGGGCTTTGAATGTTGGGACATACCATCATTTTGCAATTGGTGGGCCTTCGAATCCTGGGGTATGCCATAATTTTCCAATGGGTGGGAGTTTGACTGCTAGGACACTTTCATTTTCTTATTGGCAGGGCTTCGACTTCTGGGACGTGCCATAATTTTGTAATTGGTGGGCCTTTGAATCCTGGGATATACCATAATTTTCTAATGTGTGGGGCTTTCCATGCTGACATGGCACTCTATTCTAATTGGTGGGGCTTTGAATGCTGGTACACTTATTGTCAGGGCTTCAACTTCTGGGACATGCCATCATTTTGTAATTGGTGAGCCTTCGAATGTTGGGGCATGCCATCATTTTGTAATTGGTGGGCCTTCGAATGTTGGGGCATGCCATCATTTTGTAATTGGTGGGCCTTCGGATGTTGGGGCATGCCATCATTTTGTAATTGGTGGGCCTTCGGATGTTGGGGCATGCCATCATTTTGTAATTGGTGGGCCTTCGAATGTTGGGGCATGCCATCATTTTGTAATTGGTGGGCCTTCGGATGTTGGGGCATGCCATCATTTTGTAATTGGTGGGCCTTCGAATGTTGGGGCATGCCATTCATTTATAATTGGTGGGCCTTCAGATGTTGGGTCATGCCATCATTTTGTAATTGGTGGGCCTTCGGATGTTGGGGCATGCCATCATTTTGTAATTGGTGGGCCTTTGGATGTTGGGGCATGCCATCATTTTGTAATTGGTGGGCCTTCAGATGTTGGGGCATGCCATCATTTTGTAATTGGTGGGCCTTCGGATGTTGGGGCATGCCATCATTTTGTAATTGGTGGGCCTTTGAATTCTGGGGTATGCCATCATTTTCTAATTGGTGGGTCTTTGAATGCTGGGACACTTTCATTTTCTTATTGGCAGGGCTTCGACTTCTGGGACATGCCATCATTTTCTTATTGTTGGGACTTTGTCTGCTGGCAAGTTCCATCATTTTCTAATTTGTGAGGCTGCAACTGCTAAAACCCCCACCCAACCTAAGTATGATAGCGCTGCAATGCTGGTTTACTGCTCGCCCACCTTTTTAGTTGCTCCCGGCCCTGTCAGCGCAGAGAATTGCAGCATGGCCCTCTTCACTTGAATGGAGCTCTATTCTCAGTATCCACTATTATCCCAGAGGAAAAAAATCTGTATAAGCAGAACAGTTTTGATTGGAATGACTCCGTTATCAGGAAGACTTGTTATTAAAATTACTTGTGCAATCATCACATATTATAATAGCCAAAAGAACCTTGCAAGTTTGTCAGATGCAATGACTGAGAGTCCTATCATAGTTTATCAGGGGGAAAAACGTAAAGCAAACCTACCAGTCATTTTTCCAAGAAGCTGCAGGAAGGGGGATTCTTCTTGTAGTATAAAAGCAGAAACATATTGTTGTCAAGAATATCTTTGGTAATTAATAATGTTTAACAGAGTTTGTCATACTTAAATGAGGACCCCAACAGCCAAAAATGAAAAAAATGACTTAGTGGTAGTATGTGTTCTCTTACAGAAAATTGGAAATGTACTGGTCCAGGTGCTAATATTGTTCCTACCATTGTAGATCTATGACATGTTACTCCCAGCACTTGGAAATGTGTCAGCCTTAGGCTATGTTCACACGGCTTATTTCGGGGCGTATTTACGGACGTATTTTTCGTACGCAAATACGTCCGAAATACTTTCAAATAATGAACAATTAGATTAGCCCTTGATTCCAATGTAAAATAACCCTCTCATTCACACGAGGCGTATTTTCGCGACGTATTTGCAGGCGTAAATACTCCGTAAATGGATCGTAAAAATTTAGTCCCCTGTCACTTATTGAGGGTATTTTGCAAGTAAATCCCCATGGGAAAAGAAGGGGAATGTATTTATGGGCGCGAAATACGTGCCATACTTTGTGACACGTATTTCGACGTATTTGCGGACGTAAATACGTCCGTAAATACGCCCCGAAATAAGCCGTGTGAACATAGCCTTAATGCTTGTTATCTTTCCCAGTGCAAGTGTGAATTGCAGGTGCACAGAGTCAAGATGAAATTGTTGCAGCCTGAGGTTACATGGAGCTTTAGGCTCACTGTGTGCCTCCACTGTATACTGGAAATGTTCACTCCTAGAAGCAGTGCTACAAGAAGAGAATGCTTGTCTGATACAGTATCCACTGAAGCGTGGCGTTTTCCTTTTCTGTTAGATTACATATGAAGTCATTGACATAGGGAGGTACAGCAGAGCCGCATAGACTGGATTGTGGCTCCATGCAACTGAAATGCTTGTAACTGAAAACTAGGAAAATTGCTCTCATTTTAACAGTATTTCTACACCGCTTCTACGTTACGACAGTTGTGACATCATTGATGACATCACTGCGATTCTTTATGCAGAAGGGATGGGAGGGCATGCTGAGAAGATATAATCCATGTCTGGGTATATAGATCACTGCTAACATACAGGCTCGGACAGGCCCACAGTGGAATAGGAGAAACCCCGGTGGCCTCTGAGCATGGTAGAACTGAAGATGTTTTTTAACTGCATATAAATACTCAGAAGAGGTAAATTGTAGAGAAAGAGAGGCAAAAAGCAAGAGGCAGAGTATAGGGGGCATGTACAGTGATTTACTGCAGCTGTAGGGTGCGCCCCTAAAATAAACTCCACCGGTGGATCCAGAAACAGCTCAACTGGTGGGTCCCTAGAATCACCTCCACCTGTGGGCACTAAACACCCCAGTCTGACACTGCTAACATAGCTTGTAGAGCCGGTAATAAACCATGCATGACACTAACGCATTTTGCTTGAGGCCCGTTTATTGTGGCAATTGGCACCAAAATACTAGCGTCAATGCTTTGCACCACATGTATAATGTGTTTTAGACGGTTTCCGGGACTTTTTCTGTGCTAGTGAAAAAAAGGGAATATCTTTGAAAAAGGGGTTTTGGGTTTCAGGGAAAAGGGGGGCCTTTTTGGTTGTGTATGAGGGTGTGCAAAAAAAAAGTTCCCAAAGAATTGGGTGCAAATAGGGGCCTAAATTAAGCTAACTAGTCTAGTCAGTTCTAACGTTCCCAAAGTTTAAATAAACGCTATGACAAATGTGACACATTTTTAAGACTGTCAAAGTCTAAAGTATTAGAAGAGTGAAAAAATTTGGCGAAAACTTTTAGAGGCTAATGAGTAAAAATTGTTGGTGAGTTTTGAGAGGATAGCTCTTTCTTCAGGTGTCTGAAGAAGAGGGGCTAGCCCTCTCGAAAGCCCCACTATCAAAAAACACTCAGTAGCCTCAAAAAGGGGTTATCGCCTGTTTTCTTAAACCCTTCTATATTTCTATGGCTAACCGCTCAACATTATATACTAGTTCAGTTTAACATTTTTGTTTAAAAAAATTACCCCAATGTATGTTATTTGGGGGCCCAAATTGAATAATTCCCCCAAACCATTTTAATTTTTCATAAAAGTACCCCATCTTTTGGGGGTTGAGGGGTTTTCGTTGGTTTATCGACGGGGGGGCGATAGTGATAGTCGGCCCCCATCAAAAAGGGTTTTTTGAATAGGGAGCGGGTCGATTATGAGCAAAGGGCCCAAATTAAATTTTAAATGGGAGAGCAACAACCCTTCATTCTTAAAACCCAAACAGGGCGGGGAGATGCGGGAAATTTTAAATCCCAACAGTCAAATGGTACCTGCTACATCTTAGGCACAACATTAGGCTTTAAAAAGCCACAAAAAAAAAGGGTCACCCCAACCATTCACTACCCCGGTCTTGTCCCAAACAGCAGGGAAATTTAAAACCTGCTATCACCCAAAAATTTAAAAAAAGTGCCGGGAAGCAGATTATTTGAACCATCATTTTACTTAAACTGGACGGGGGAATATCCCTGCCCTGGAACGCAGCATGACCCTAAAAACCTGAAAGCCCAAACAGTTTAAAAAAGTGTGGAAAAAAGGTATTTTTGAACCCCCCTTTTTAGTTGAACCTGGCCATTGAAAAAACCCTTTTTCTGGACCGCAGCATGCCCCTTTAAACCTGTTTCCCCCACAGATTAAAAATGCCGGGAAAAAAGGATTCTTTCAACCCCATTTTAGTTTACGGGACATTGCTGGGGAACTGCCGGGACCGCAGTATGACCATTAAACCTTTTGCCCCCAGATCAAAAAGGGGCCGGGAAAAAAGGGGGGTTTTTAAACCCCTTTTTAGTTGAATGGACATATATTGCCCTGTCCGGGCCCATTTTTTGATTTTTAAAACCCTGTCTGCCCCCCAGTTTTAAAAAAATTTTGCCAAAAAAAGGATTTCTTTAAAACCCCCATTTTTTTTGAAAGGGACATTGACTATACCTGTCCGGGGCCCAAAGCTTGACCCGGGGCCGGGGAATTTTTCATTTGGGGGTGGGGTTGAGCCCCAGGTGGCCGCCCGTCACCCTTTTAAAAACAGGGCGGGTTTTAAAAATCCTGATGAGCAACCCAAAGGGGAAAAACTGTCGTGTGAAGGGGGAGTGGGGGAAAGGCGGAAGTATGAGAACCCCATTTTTCCCCTAGTACATAGTAAAGACCTGGGTAGGCTTGCCCCTCCGTATGGGGTGCGGCCCAATTGAGTTTAAATTGGGAAAATTCCCCTGGTGGTTTAACGCTCCTGTTTTCCCCCCAGGTCCCCTTTTTTTTTTGGGCCATTCTTTTTTCTATTTTACTCAACGGGGCTGGAAAAAAATTGTCTCTGTACTTTTTTTTCTCTTTTCCTTTGCCCCATACCCCAATGCCCTCTGAAAAACCCCTTACATCTGGGTAAAATGTTTTCCTGAAACCTTTCCCTTGTAAAAAATTCGAGGATTTTTTTACCAGTATTTTGTACATGCAAGTTTTTTTAATTGTTTAATTCTAGAAAAAAACTTTTTTAAAAATAGGAGGGGAACCCAAACCTTGTTTTTTGGTTTTCTTTTTTTTTTAAATTGTTTTTAAATGGGTTTTTCTCAAATACGGGATTGTTTCTTTTTTAAAAAGATTTTGCAAAAAAAAGTAAATTTTTCCCAATATGTGCCCTTTTTCGTGCCCCCTACTATTCCTGTTTCTGAACAAGCACCCTTCACCCTTTGAGCCACTTTTTGGGAAAATTTGTGAAGAAAAAAAATTGTATGTTAGAAAAAAAATTTTTTTTATAATAGGAAATTTTTAAGTATGGGGTTTTCCTTTTTTTAAAGCAAAATCCCCACAAAAATTTTTCAAAGCATGCCCCTTGAGCCACTTTTGGAAAATTGTGAAGAACAAATTTTTCTGTTGGGAAACAACATTTTTTTAAATAGGACCTGTAGTATTGCGGGCATTTCAAAGGGCCAGCTGCCCCAAAAAATTTAAAAAATGACTTCTCACCCACTTTTAAAAAATTTTTGGGGAGGGAAAAAATGCCTTTTTAAAAAGAAACATTTCTTTTCCAAAAGGGCCAGGATTATTGCTGTATATCACAGCACAGGGAACCCAAAAAAAAATTATAAATATGACTTCTCACCCACTTTTAAAAAAATTGTGGGGGGGAAAATCCCACTTAGAAGCCACATTTCTGTTCCAAAGGCCCAATAATTTTTTAGCTTTTTATCCGCAACATGACCTCAAAACCATTGAAAATTGGGGAAAAACTTTTTAAAGGAATAAAGTGATTTAAATGGAAACGGTGTTGTCAAAAAAACCTTGCTGTTTTTTTAAAAGGGTCCCTCACAGCAAAAACCACCCAAAATAAAACTGGGGGGGAAAAAAGAAAATAAAAATTTGCAGTAAAAAAATGATCATTTTAAAAAACATTTTTCAAGGGGCCCCATTTCTTTTTAAAGGGAGGAATGTAAAAGGTGGGGCCGGCAACTAATCAGGGGCCTCGGCAATTGGGGCCACAACTTCATCAGGGGTTCCATCCCTGATTCACCCTTGATGAAAGTCAAAACAATCCACTTTAAATTGGGGAAAAACCCGGATGCGTTTGTCTTTTAATGACTCCTCCACTGTGCCTGAAGGTCTGCTCAGTTTATGCGCTGGTTGCGGGGGCCGGACAAAAACCTTTTTTGGCGTGACGGAGCCAAGCTCGGGCCTTTCTTTCCATTTTGGATACCCAGAAGTCAAATTGGGCCCGGGGAACACATAAAAAAAACATCGGTTTTTGGAAGACCCCGTTAGTGTGACCATGTTCTTAAGCGGGTTCTCTGGGTGTTGGTTGTGTCCCCTGCTTGGCTTTGCGTTGGGGGGGGGGTGGTAAACAAAGATTCCCCAGAGGGTCACCCTTTAGGTTCTGCCACCTTGCCTGCTGCTCCCGTACCCCCCTTAACTTGGCACTCTACTGCTTTTCCGTCGGGGATGTTTTTTCCACCGTAAACATTTGGGGAACGTGAAGCAGACACAACAGATTTTCCCCAGTTGATCAATCAGAAAGGTTTTCCAAATTTCCCTGCATTTTACTCTTATTTGGGGGGGGGGGAAGGGAAAAGTGCGGAGTTTTGTTTTTGTCCCGGGGGCCCAAGGAGGGTGGCCCCCCAGAAAATGTTGTTTTTTTTGGGGCCCTTAATCCCGGGAATCAGGGTTTGGGGGAAAAAGGGAGCATCCAAGCATCTGGAGAGAGGGGAGCCTTGTTTTCCCCCAACCCCTCGGGGTCGGGGGGCACTTGGAAAAATTTGATTTTTCCCTTTCATCTTCCCCCTTTCCCCCTCAAATTCAGCCAACCTCTTTGAAAGGCAGGGAGTGGGGTAACATCGGGGGTCTGGGGAATACCTCCTCCCCCCCTCCTCCGTGCCTCCGGCACAGCCCCAACACAGCCCTACTTGCCTGAGATGTGAACCCTGAGAGCTGATGCGCCACCTTGCACTAGTTTCTGGACCCCAAACCCCATTTGCCAAATTAAAGGGCCCGATAAAATTTGTGAAAACTTTTCGGGCCTTGGGGAAATTTGAGGGAAAGAAAAAGGGGCCCCTTTTGCCCGCTTTTCTGTGTCCGTCTCCTCCTCCGTCGCGGGGCGGGACCTGTTTTTTTGGGAGTGTCCATCGATTTTCCCCAGAACTAAGTTCACCCACTGCTCATGCTGCCCAAGGGGGCCTTTTTGTCCGCAAGCCCTTTTTGGGTTTGGGCTTCTTAAAAAACTGGCAAGGATGGGCAAAAGGCTTTTTCCCCCTGCCCCCAAATCTTGGGGGGTTTAAAAAACCCCGAGGCCCCCACCGTTGTTTGTCAGGCCAGGGTGTCACTTCGTACTGCTTTAAGGGGAAATTGCCCCTGCTGCCACAATCGTGGGAGCTTTGGGGAAAGGGGGGAAAATTCCAGCGTGTTGCCCGCCCAACAATGGGACGGGGGCCGAGCTGACCCCAAACGCAGCCAGGCGGGACGAGCAGGGGGGGCGAACGGCGGAATTTGGGGGAACTTAGACTTCAACCCTTTCCCTCGCAGGCAGTCCAAAACCGGGGTTTTAGCTTCTTAAAAATTTTGTTTGGAGGGAAAAGGTTTTAATTGGCCATGTGCCAGGCAAGGGATGTGCTCCTTTCCTACCGATTTTTAAAGGGCGGCCAGCAGTTTTCCCCCGTTATCCCCACCCCACCTTCCCTGGAACAAGGTTTTTGGGCCCACCCAGCCACGTTCGGTCTGGGTTTGCGGAGAGCCTTTCCCAAAACAGCTCCTGACCTGTTGGGGACGGTCTCCAAAAAAGTTTTAAAATTTAAACGCGGCCTGGTTTCTCGGGGCACTTTTGATCCCACCAGAGGATTTTGGGGGGAAAAAAAACCCTGCCCCCATCCTGCGTTTTGAAGACCCGGTGCCCCCGGCCTGGGGAGCCCCCCGTCCCCCCCAGGGACACCCAAACCCAGCTCCCCCCAGTGGGGCTGTACAGAGATTTTGGGGGCCTTGGCCGTGCTTATTAGTCCTTTTTGTCGGTGGTCGGAGGGGATTTTCCCCGGCCCACAGATGCAGAAAAAACGCGCTTAAAAATTTTGGGATGACACGTGGCTGGCCAGGGCTGGGAGGGCTTTTTTGGAAAAGGGAAAATGCCTGCTCGGCTCTGGTTTTTGGGGGCAGGCAAGGGCCAGACCGGGGGCCGGAACACTTCTGTTTTCCACAAAAAGGAAAAAGGCAAATTTCCCAAAGGCCCAAAAAAGGCGGGGAATCCCCGGAATTCAGGCTTTTGGTTTTGGGGATGGTTTTGGTTAAAGTGTTTCTTCTGCCCCCAAAAACCTGGAAGAAGAAGGTGGCTGTAGGACTGGCCGCTGTACGGCGTGCAGGTCGTCCCAAAAACCTGGGGAAAGGGGAAAAAGGGGGTAGGATGGGTCTTGGGGGTTTGCTGGTGGTACTGGGCGACGGTGGAGGTTTGAAGCGGAGGCTGACCCCTGGGGAAAAAATGGGAAAGCTGAGGGAAACGTTTTGGTGGTGGCGGAGGAGGGGAGACAGGGGTTGGGGACAGTGGTTGGAGGCCCCGGGGTCGGTCTGGCCTTTTTTTTGGGCCAAAAGGTTTTCCTCCATTTCAACCTCATTTCCCTTCCTGCATGTGACTAGACATGTTGGTGGTGGTTAACCACCTAAGATTCTTTTACCTCTTTCTTATGCGTTTACGGCAAAGGCGGCATTTTTGACTTTGTGGGTGAACAGAGGCTTGGGGCCAAAAAAGCCCAGGTTGAGAGGGGCCTGGACCTTTTTGGGCGGCGATAAGCCCAAAAGGGCGGGGTTTTCGTGACCCTGGTGGCGGGCCAAACATGCGGACTTCTGCGGAAACCCCCCTCCCCCCTTTTTGAGGCGGAAACCCCTACTGACCCCTACCCCCCTTTTGGGGGGGCTTTCCCCCTCGTCCCGTGATGAAGCGCTCTTTAAGCAAAATTTTTGCTGAAAAGACCCCTTTTGGGGGCCCCAATGTCGGGCATCATCATCATCAAAAACCGGTGACTTCGTTGTCCTGGGCTTCTGCATTTCCAAAGGGGTGCGGGCTACAAGAAGAGGGACTGCAAGGGGGTTTTGGGCCCACCGCCGGGATTTTTTCGATTGACCGGCTTTCCCTTTTTCTCCTCTGATGGTTCGTAAAATGGACCCTCAAAAGAGAGAAAAATCATCCCCTTTTTGGGCCCCTTGTTCTTTTAAAATGCCCTTTTGACCCCAAAAAGGGATTTTGTCATCAAAGAGGTCTTCAGAAAATGGGATTATCCCCAGTGGTGGGTTTCACGAGGTTTACATTTGGGCCCGCTTTATGTTGGATGGTGAGGTGTTTCTGATGACACATTTTTGGGGCCGGGGATGGGGGGACGAGGAGGTAAGACTGCTTGGATGCAGGTTGGGATTAACCACTGGAAGGACAGATGGCCCACGCTGTTTTTTACTGAGATTAAAGGGCCCGACCCCCGCGGGTGACAGGCCTGACCCGGGCCCGCAACTGATGATCCGCTGGGATGTGTGTTGTCGCCCCACGGGGAAAGGAAACACCTTCTCTCGTACCTTTCCTCCATGCCTACCCCCCTCTTTGCTGCCCTTTCCACCTGAATTTGGGTCCATGTTCAGAAATTTTTCAAATTTGAGAAGGTTTTGGAAGAGTTTTTTGGGAAGTCTCTTATTAAAAAACGGCAAATCACCCGCTATTTCAAATCCCTCAAATCAAAACAAAAAATTTTGGAAATTTAAATATAAAATGCAAAGTTGATCTATTTAAGGGCAAAAAAGTGGCCTGGCCAAAGTGAAAAAAAAACTATTTTGAAAAGATTGGATAAATAAAAAGGGATTTTTTGGCCAAACCCAAACCCGTTCCCCCTGTGGTAATACACAATTTTCTTGATTCAAATTTAACTGCAAGGTGGGTCTATCAAAAATTTTGGGTGGGCAAAAGGCAAAAAAAAACGTTTCTGTAATTATTCGGATAATAAAAGGTATTTTTTGGCCCCATCCAAAATTCCCCTGTGGGGACTTTCAAAATTGCTGTATTCAAAATTTTAAATGCAAAGTAGATCTATCAACAAAAAATGGCCTGCCCCCAAAGTGGGAAAAAACAGTATCTGAAATGTTATTTGGAAATAAAAGGTAATTTTTTTGGCCCCCTATCAATTCACCCGTGGTGACTAAAAAAATTTCAGTATTCCCCATTTAAGGGCAAGGTGCCTCAATGAACAAAGCTTTTAGTGCACCCAAAATCAAAAAAACACGTTTTCTGTAATGTTTTCGGAAAAATTAAAAAAGGGATTTTTTTGGGACCCATTAATTCACCCGTGGTAAAATACACAATTGCTGGATTCAAATTTAAATGCAAGGTGGGTTAACAAAAATCTGGACTGGGCAAAAATGCAAAAAAAAACGTATCTGTAAAGTATTCGGATAAAATTTTAAAAAGGGATTTTTTGGCACCCATCCCATTACCTGTGGTAACTACACAAAAATTTCTGGATTCAAATTTAAATGCAAAGGGGGCTTTTTCAACAAATCTGGACTGGGCAAAAGTTTCCAAAAAAACCCTATCTGTTTTAAAGTATTCGGATAAAAAAAAGGGGATTTTTTTGGGACCCCATCAATTAACCCGTGGGGAATTTAAAAAAATTTCAGTATTCACATTTAAAATGCAAGGTGGGCCCCAAAGAACCCAAAAAAATGTAGTTTACCAAAGTTTAAAAAAAAAGTTTTCTTTTAATTTTATTCGGAAAAGGAAAAAAAGGGATTTTTTTGGGCCCCATCAAATTTTCCTGTTTGGGAAAACACAATTGTGGATTCAAATTTAACTGCAAAAAAAAAAAAAAAAAAAAAAAAAAGGGGGCTTATTTAACAAATCTGGGCTGGGCAAAAAATGCCAAAAAACCCCCATATCTGTAATGTGTTGGATAAAAAAAAAAGGGATTTTTTGGCACCCTTAATTCACCTGTGGTGACTTTAAAAATTTTTTTAGTATTCACTTTTTAAATGCAAGGTGCCTCAATGAACAAAAGCTGTAAATGCACCCAAAATCAAAAAAACGTATCTGTAATGTTTTTGGGTAATTAAAAGGTATTTTTTTTCACCTTCAATTACCTGTGGTAATACACAATTTTCTGGATTTAAAATTTTAAATGCAAGGTGGCTCTATCAAAAATTGGACTGGGCAAAAGGGGCAAAAAACAAGTATCTGTAAGTGTTTGGATTTAAAAAAAGGTTTTTTTGGGCCCCCTATAAATTCACCCGTGGTGACTACAAAATGCTGTTTCAAAAATTTTAAATGCAAAGTGATCTTTTCAAAAAAAGTGGCCCGCGCCAAAGTGAAAAAACACGTATCTGAAAAAGTATTCGGATAAAAAAAGGTATTTTTTTTGGGACCCATCAATTTCACTTTTGGTAACTACACAATTTCTTGAATTTTAAATTTAACTGCAAAGGGGGCTCTTTCAACAAATCTGGGTGGGCCCAAAAATGCAAAAAAAAGTAAAACTGTAATGTATTCGGAAAAATAAAAGGGATTTTTTTTGGGACCATTCCAAAATTTACCCGTGGTGGGCTAAAAAAAAATTTCAAATATTCACATTTTTAAAAGAAAAGGGGCCTCAAGGGAAAAAAGCTTTTAGTGCACCAAAGTTTTAAAAAAAAACGGGATCTGTAATGTTTTTCGGATAGAAAAAGGTATTTTTTGGCACCTATCAATTTTACTGTGGTAAAATAACAATTTTCTGGGGTTTTAAAATTTTTAAAATGCAAGGTGGCTTTTAAACAAAAAAATTTTGGACTGGGAAAAAATGCCAAAAAACACATATCTGTTTAAAGTGTTTTGGGGTAAAAAAGGGGAATTTTTTTGGGACCTTCAATTCAAAATGTGGGGATAAAAAATTGCCCGTATTCACATTTAAGGGGCAAGGTGGGCCCCAATGAACAAAGCTGTAGTGCACCAAAGTAAAAAAAAAAACGGATTGGGAAAAGTATTCGGTTTTTTTAAAAAGGGATTTTTTGGCCAAACCTTTTCAATTCCCCTGTGGTATTTACAAAAATTGCTTGATTCAAATTTAACTGCAAGGTGGCTTTTATCAAAAATTGGACTGGGGGAAAAAAATGCAAAAAAAACGGATCTGTAATTTATTCGGATAATTTAAAAAAGGGATTTTTTTTGGGACCCATCAAATTTACCTTTGGTGGGCCCAAAAAAAAAATTTCAGTATTCACCAAAATTTAAGGGGCAAAAGGTTTCCCCAATGAACAAAAAATGTTTGTGCACCAAAAATAAAAAAAAAACGTTTTCTGTAAAGTATTCGGATAGAAAAAAAGGGATTTTTTTGGGACTTTTCAATTTTCCCTTGTGGTAACTACACAAAATTTCCTTTGGTTCCAAAAATTTAAAATGCAAGGTGGCCCCTTTTCAACCAATCTGGAATGGGGGAAAATGCCAAAAAAACAAAATCTGTAATGTGTTCGGTTTAAAAAAAAGGATTTTTTTTGGGACCCATCAATTTCCCCCTGTGGTGACTAAAAAAATTTCAGTATTAAAATTTTTTTTCAAGGTGCCTTTAATGAAAAAAAGCTTTTAGTGCCCCAAGTCAAAAAACCCGTTTTCTGGAAAAGTATTGGGGTAAAAAAAAAGGGATTTTTTGGGCACTATCAATTCACATGTGGAACCTTTCAAAAATTGTTGGGGTTCAAATTTAACTGCAAGGGGGGGCTCTATCAAAAAAATTTTGGGGCTGGGCAAAAGTGCAAAAAAAAAGGTTTTCTGTAATGAAATTTGGATAAAAAAAGGTATTTTTGGACCTTTTTAATTTTACCTGTGGGGGACTACAAAAATTGCTGTATTCAAATTTAACTGAAAATAGGATCTATCAACAAAGGGTGGCTGCGCCAAATTGAAAAAAAAACGTATCTGAAAAGGTTATTTTTGGATTTTTTGGAAATAATTTTTGGGGAAATAAATTTAAAATTTAGAAAAAACTTATTTTAAAAATTATTTAATAAATATTGTTATTTTAAAAATAAAAAAAAAATTTTTTGAAATTTTATAATTACAATTAATTTTTAAAATAATTTTTGGGGTTTTTAATTTTTTAATTTTAAAATATTATAAAAATAAAAAATTAAAAAAAATTTTTTAAATTATCTATAATAAAAAATTTTTTTTAAAAAAAATTTTTTTTTAAAAAAATTTTTTTTTTAAAAAAAAAATTTAAAAAAATTTTTTTTTTTTTTAAAATTTTTAAAAAAAAAAAACCCTTATTTTTTTTAAAATAAAAAAAATTTTTTGGGGGAAAAAAAAATTTTTTAAATTTTAAAAATTTGTTTTGGGATTAATAAAAAAAAAAAATTTTTTTTAAAAAAAATTTTTAAAAAAAAAAAATTTTTTTTTTTTTTTTTAAAAAATTTTTTTTTTTTAAAAATTTTTAAAATTTAACCTTTTTAAAAAAAAAAATTTTTTTAAATTTAAAAGTTTTTTTTTTAAAAAAAAAATTTTTTTTTTTTTAAAAAAAATTTTTTTTTAAAAAAAATTTTTTTTTTTTTTTAAAAAAAAAAATTTTTTTGGGGGTTTTTTTTTTTTAAAAAATTTTTTTTAAAAAAAATTTGAAAAAAAAAAAACCCCAAAACCCAAAAAAAAAAAAATTTTTTTTTTTTTAAAAAAAAATTTTTTTTTTTTCCCCCCCCGGGGGGGGTTTTTAATTTTTTTTAAAAAATTTTTAAAAAAAAAAGGGGGGGGAAAAAAAAAAAAAATTTTTTTAAAATAAAAAAAAAAATTTTTCCCAAAAAAAAAAGGGGTTTTAAAAAAAAAGGTTTTATTTGGGGGCCCCCCCAAAAAAAATTTTTTTAAAAAAAAATTTTAAAAAAATTTTTTTCCCCCTTTTTGGGTTTTTTTTTTTTTTTTTTTTAAATAAAAAATTTTTTTTTTCCCTTTAATTCCCTGTGGTAAATTAAAATTGTGGATTCTAAATTTTTTTTTTCAAGGTGGAATTTTTAACAAAGGTGGAATGGGCAAAAATTTAAAAAGAACCCTAAACTGAAATGTTAATGTTTAAAAAAAGGGGAGTTTTGCATCTTAAAAAAAGAGACCTGCAGTTACTAGAAAAGTGTGTATCCCATAATTCAGGCTGCCCCAAAATCCCGGAAATTTTTTCAATAGAAAAAAATGTTTAAAAAATAAAGTTTTTGCAAATCTCATAAGTCTTTTGGGGAACTTTATTCCAGAAATTCTTTATAGAGCCTTGTCTGTGTTCGCCCGCGGGGGCCCCCCCCCGCTCCCCCCGTGATTTTTACAGCAGTAGATGTTTCCTTTAAAATTCTCTACCTAACTATATAAATTTTCCCAAATCTCTAATCTAACCTAAATTGTAAGGATCACGGGAATAGTAGGGGTTTTCCCTCTTGAAGAAATATAATAATTTCGCTGAGCTGTTTGGACACAAGAAAGAGGCACGTCCTTCTGCTCTGAGACGCTGGGAGACACTGAGGCTGAACAGGAAACGTTTCTATGTAAAACGAGGTTATGTGTTTTTTCCCAGCCAATCGCAACCATACACATCCCAGTCATGACGTCGCACACACAATCTCACCTGCTCTATTCTGTAATTGATTTGCTGGCCGCCAAAATACAGGAAGCGCCGAAAAAGGCGCGATCTTAATAGATGATGCTCAGATTTTAACCTAACTTATCGCATGATCTAAAAAATCCGATCACCATAAAAACTGTGCCGATTTCAACTTTGTCGATAATCGCTCAACACTACTCATCATCTGTTTGTTCTTGACTTCTACTAAAAAATATTTTTACCCAGATGCTTATCACCCATTTTCAGATATTGGGGCACATTTATCAAGGCAGTTGCACCAGAATTCTGACTCTATTTTCAACAAAAATAACGGCATACAGGTTTTACACTGCATTTATTATGCGGTTTAGACAGTTTATCAACACTTTTGTGCCTCGTCTGACTAAAGAGGTGTGGCTTTGCTAAAGGGGTTGTGGCATAAAGTAAGCCAACTTATAAAAGATGAAAAGTTAGACTAGACTGTTCTAACATGCGCCAGATTCATCAACATTGTGATAATTATGATGCAGTACGCGCCACAATTAAGCCGGGTCTTTGGGAGTCTTCGGGAGCCGCACTGATCGGCGCGTACTCCCGCGACGCTGGGAAGAGGGGCAGCCCGCCGGCCCCATAGACATGCATTACTCATGTCAATTATCTCCCCGCGCATACAATACGATTGTACGCCCGAGGAGGAGGAGGGTAACCGCATAGTTCTCTCATGATGAAAATGTGGATTACCGTAACGATTGGGGTGCATTTCGCTCGGATTAGAGCGCAGTACGCTCTCAATATGTGGCAAAATGCGCCCCAAAATAAGCCATGTGAACATACCCTAAGAGTTAGAGAATATTGATAAACTGCCCCACTGTGAGTCATAAAGCAAGGTATGGAATGTATGTATAAAATTGAATTGGAGGTATTCGAAGTGTCGCTGTTTTAGCTATATTGTGACTCGCTAGTCGATATATTTCGAAGTTTGTGTGTTTCATATACAATATGGATGGCATTATGCACAGAACAGTTAGGGCTCGTTTCACACGGCTTATTCGCAACGGATTTACAGTCCGTATTTTTTGGGGTAAACGGCTCCGCGGCGAAATCCGTTGTGAAATCCAGTACAAACAAGTAACGTGGCCTCATCTTGTATAGTTTTGGTTTTTGTAATGGGGATATACGTTGGGTCGTCATTTAGTGTCGACAGGTATTGTCCGTGCCGGATTGCGGGTCGCAATCCGTCCGGGAAAAAAAAAACAATGTGTATGTCACTTATTTTTGGACCGGTTCACCAAATATAAGATTGGGGATATGAATTCTGTCTGGGGAAATAAGTGCCAAAATACGTGCCACACTTAGTGGACACTTAGTTTGCAAACTGATTTGCAAACTGATTTCGGAACGTATTTACGTCGGAAATCCGACGGTGATCAGTCTGAAATCCGCCGTGTGAACTTAGCCTTAGGGGTGTGCGTTCACACAGAGTATATGGACAAAATACCCGGTCGGTTGTATTCCCGACCGGTATTGTGCCTGTTGTTATGCGGGCCGTCCCCACGCGGGGAGAACGCTTTCTCCGCGATGACCGGAGAAAAGCCCTCCCCCCTCACATTCACAAGCACAGATTCCGTCCGAAAACCGGACGGAAAGAATGATGCTGATGGTAGTAATGTTTTGAGGGCTACTCGCGGCGGAGAATAACGCGCGGAACGGTAAATAGACCCCGTTGCAGTGGGGACTGCTGCACGGGTTTTCCATAGGAGCTCATTGTGCTCATTTTCGGACAGTTTTTCAGGCGGTCTGCAAAACCGCAAACCGCCTGAAAAACCGTCCGAAAACCCGTGCCATGGGGACATGCTCTTAGAGAATTTTTGAGCAAAGGTTGACCTTAACAGGGTTATCAACCTAAAAAAAAAGAAAACCCCTGCAAATGTGTTCAAATAACAAAACAAACTATACTCACTGCTTCAGTTGGCCAGCGATGTAGCACAGAAGCTTCAGAGTGTGCTCTGTTCTGTTGCTACTGGTATCAGTCAGGAATGCGATACTATAACCAACTCAGCGGAGTTCAGAGTTATGATGGATGATGGGTGCCAGCCTGAGCACATTATTAGCAAAAGAAATAGGTGCCAGAAATCTGAGGGTATGCCTCACATTTTTGCCATATATTACATGATGTGAACATTCCCTTAATGTATGTACTTTAATTTATAATGTCCAGCAACTCACATAAAAATCAAGACTTTATACAGGTGTGTCAGCAAAAAAAAAGTAGTTACATGTGCCAGAATTTAGAGACGTAAAAACTACCAAAAAATTAAGTCAAAAGAATCAGTTTCCTTAAAGGTGTTGTCCGGTTCCTTTAAATGACAAACAGCTGCAGGTGGCTAAATAAAAAAAATCTATACTCGCCTTCCCCGCTCCTCCAGTTCCAGTGTTGTGAGACACTCGCTCTCTCGCGCTCGCACATCCCCCCCCCCCCCCCCCCACTTCCCTACCCCCTCCGCCTGCTCTCCCCCCCCCCCCCCCCCCTCCCCCCCCTCACCTTCAGATGGGAAAGCCAATCAGTGTTTATTTACTTCACTATACAGAGCTGTCCAGTCGGCGGTGACATTCCCATGAAGGTGAATATATGTTTTTTATTTGGCAGCTAACTTTCTTAAGAAACTGGACTTCGCCTTTAACCCCTTAACGACATTTCACGTATCCATACGTCATGGTCTGGAAGGGGTTCCCGCAAATTAAGTATTGGTACATCATGAAGATCGTGCAAGCTCCACTTGTAAGCTCGAATGATCCTTATTGTAGCATGGGACAAGCGGTATATTATGGTGAGCTCCTGCTGCGGGTGATAAACCCCTTAGCTACCGCGATATATCGCAATCGCAGCATCTAAAGGAAAGAAGAAAGGGACTGTGATCGTGGCTGCTGCTATCTTACCTGACAGCCTCAGATTTCTGGAGCTGCAAGTGACGTCACTATGCCCTGCTGTGCCATGTGGCATGGCAGGACTCTATGTTGGAACAGTTACCAATGGAGACCGTACTCGGGCAGTTCTGCAGTGTACTGTTCTCCATTGTATCAGTGATCTGGAAGATAAAATACAAGTTAAAAAAAAGTGCAAACAAAGTAAAACACAAAAAATAAAATAAAAACACTTTTCCCCTTCACAGATGGCAATCACTCCAAAAAGATCAAAAATTAATAAAATATGCATACTTGGCATCGCCGCATGTGTAACGACCTACCCTATAAATCTGTCACTATATTTAACCTGCACGCTGAACGCCATAAAAAAAACAAAAAAAAAAACAGTCAAAGAATTTTAGGTCACCCGCTGCACTAATATGGAATAATAAAGCGAACTCAGGGAATGTCAGTTTCATCCTGCAAATAAAAAGGTCTTATACAGCTCTGTATGCGGAAAAATAAAAAAAATATGGCTCTCAGAGGATAGCGATGCATAAAAATTGCTTTACATAATAAAAACACTTTTTTTAAATGCTTCAGCATAAAAAAACTTTATCAATTGGGTATTTCCATATTTGTTATTGACCCAGACAGTGTAAACTAACTTGTCACGGATACTGCACGGTGAGAGCTGTTAAAAATAATTACACTACTAGGATTGCAGTATTTTTTTCACCCTGCCTTCTAAAAAACGGATTTAGAAGCAATCAGAAAGTCTTGCACCCCCAAAAATGATACCAATAAAAATGGCAAATTATCCCAGAAAAAACAAGCTCATACACAGCTCTATACACAGAAAAATTAAAAAGTCATGGCTCTCAGACTATGGCGATGCAAAAACATGTTTTCCTTTTTAACCCCTTAACGACCTTAGACGTATGCATACGTCCAGGTCGTTTGGAGGGTCACGCAACCTGGACGTTATGATTACGTCCTGAGGATCGGGGCGGAACTCTAAAGCAGAGTGGTTCGCGCGATGGGCGGGGGTGTCAGGCTGTTTTACAGCTGACATCCCGCAGCGTCGGCCCCGACCCCGGATTCGCTCCGGGGCGGGGGGGGGAACAGGGGGGCGGTTAATCTAAGTAGCAAAAAGGATGATCCGCGGTACATAGTGATAAAAGCCAATTTTCTTTATTGTAAAACAGGGATAAATAGCCAAAGGAGCCCCAGTCAGTGGGCATGCAAAGCGCCCCACAATTAACGGCGTTTTAGTGTGTGGGGGCTTTGCTATGCTCTGTTGGGCTTACTTGGTTTTATCATGTTTTACAATAAGGAAAATTTGGCTTTAACGTCTATGGTACCCGCGGTTTGTCATCCGTTTTGCATACTTAGTGGGAGTGTATATACGGGTTGCTCTGACCGGGGATACCTGCGGGGGTTGGAGCCATCCATTTTATGGGGTATAAGCTGGTCCATTGGACTGTTTTGATTATTATCGCTGGGGGGCGGTTAAAACCCTATAATTAACGCGACGATCGGGTCGCAATAACTAAGAGAGACGCAGGAGGAGATCGCTCTTCTGCGTCTCTGTCCGCGGCAGCAGCTGACACGGATAGCACGACTCCGTGCAGCTCTGCCCTTGACTAGTCAGACGGAGGCATAGAATTGCCTTAGGGTTGTCTGTGTCGTCACGATGCCGGCCGTTGCCCTGTGGGCATGACCACGTCACGTGATGACAGTTGTCATAGGGAACAGTATAGCAACAAAGCTATTGCACTGATTCCTATGAAGGAGAGATCTACAGATCTCTCATTTCAAATCCCTATGGGGGGAATAAAAGTGTAAATAAAATTGTGAAAAGTAAAAAAAAGTGAAAAACAAGTTAAAAAACACAAACACGAAAAATAAAATAAAAATAGACACCCGCCCTTTTTCCCCTTTACCAAACGACATCGCCCCAAAAAAAGATCAAATTATTATTAAAGTACCCATATTTGGTATCGCGCTGTGAGTAACGACCTGCCTATAATTCGTCATGTTAATTAACCCCGATTCGTGTGAACGCCGCTAAAAAAAAAAAAAAAAAACAATCACAGAAAAATTAAGATTTATTGTTCATTCCCGCAGCCCATAAATGGATAAAAAGCAAATCAATAAACTCCTAGGTAACGCATTGTTGTCACCAATTAAAACGTCAGTTCATCCCGCTAAAAATGTCCTTATACAGCTCTGTTGTATACGGGGAAAAATAAAAAAATGTATAGCTTTCAGATAATAGATAGCGATGCTTAAATATTGTTTTCCACATTAAAACACTTTCTTTTTTGTTATAGTGCTTCATACAATTAAAAAAAACTATATATAATAGGGGTATCGCCATAATCGTAGCGACCAAAGAGTAAAGATATAACTTATCACGGATACTGCACGGTGGAGCCGTTAAAAATAAAATAAAAAAAACACTACTAGGATTGCAGTATTTTCTTCAGCCCGTGCCTCCAAAAAAATGGATTTTAAAAGCGATCAAAAAGTCTCTTTTCCCCCCAAAAATGATACTAATAAAAAGAGATGAACGATCAACTCATCTCGCAATAAAACATAGACCTTTCACAGGTCTCCCTAGAGCACAGATATAAATTTAAATGTTATGGCTCTCAGACTATGGCGATGAGAAACGTATTTTCCTGTTGAATAAAAGTGTTTTATTTTATAAAAGCAGTAAAACATCAAAAAATATACAAATTGGGTATCGGTGTAATCGTAGATTTGACCTGACTGAGTAAGCTACCCTGTCATATATACGTTACAGTGACGCTAGATAAAAAAATAAAATAAAAACACTACATAGATTTGCTGTATTTTGTTCGCAAAACATCTCCAGAAAAACGCTTATAAAAAAGTGAACATTTTAGAATCATATGCACCCCATAATTCTGGTACAATAAAAAACGCTTCCCAACTGCATCCCGCAAAGAACAAGCCCATACACAGCTCATGCACAGACAGCAAAATAAAAAAGTTTTGGACTGCAGAATAGGCACATAAATAACGGCAATTTTTTTTATAGACATATTTTCTACGCTGTGTAAACGAAATGAAAACCATACAAATAAACTGTATATTAAAATGTCGGTATGATCATTGTAATTGTAACCCGGACCACCATAGTAAAGTTATCACATCATTTACGCTGCAGCGGCGATATGCTGTAAATTGAAAACTCAAAAAAAACAGATGAGCCGAACTGCGTTTTTCCCCAATTTTCATTGCCCAATGCCTAAAAATAAAAAACTATGGAACACTGTGCACCCCAAAATGCACAAGTTACACCACTAGATGAGATACCTGAGGATGTGTTGATCCACCATAATGGGGTGTGGTTCTGGAAGGTTTTCGCTGTTCTGCTAACTTTGGGGGTCTTTGCAAATGCGACATAGGCACCAAAATCTGGGGTTCAAAAGCAAATTAGCGCTTCCTCCCTTATACGCGCCTCCCATGCGCCCAAACTCAGCAGTTTACAGCCCACATGGTAGGGTATTGCGAACTGGAGAACTGTGCTTGACAAAGTTTTAGGTTCTTTTTTCCAGATTCCTTGTGTATATGATGAACGGATTTTAAGCGTTAATTATTGCATGATTATTTGAAAATTAATAATGTTTTAAAATTGTTACCACCAACCAGCCTATTTATAAAAAAAATTTTGTGGGAATAGACGATCTCTTGTAGGAGGTCTATATACTCTCTATGACACCGCTGGGTATATATTCATTAAGGGGTGTAGTCTTTCTAAATATGCGGTTATGTAGGATGTTAAATTAAGTTTTATAGCCATCCTTAGGGTGTCCCCAAAACACTGAATATGCGCATAAAATAAAATCTCGTTTTGAAAATGAGACCACAGATATGTAGGTGCTCCTCCTATTATGCGGGGCTTATGGTTGTGAGCCAAAATAATGCACTAGGGCATCATATGGGATATCTCTTAAAAACGGCCAGACCTGGGGGGATTGATATTAAAGTTGCATTTACACTAAGTCAAGATTTACCGTATTCAGTGAATAATGGATATATATTGAAAAATCTCACAAAAAACAAGTGAAATTTTGAAATTTCCACCTCCACTTTGCTTTATTTTCTGTGAAATATCTGAAGGGTTATCTAACTCCTAAATTGTGTTGTAAATACTGTTATAAGGGGTTTGTTTCTCAGGATGGGCGCTCACTTATGGGGGTCTTAAATGCAGGGCCTCTCAAAGCCACGTCAGAACTGGAGTAGTTCCCTAAAAAAATGTAAATTGCAATTTTCTTGAAAATGTGTGAATTACTACTAAATTTCTAAGCACCTCTAATGTCGTAAAAAAAAAAAAGACATTAAAAAATTATGCCAAATTATAGTGAACATATGGTAGATGCTAGTTTAAACTATTTTGTGGTGAATAATTATCTGTCTTTCAGCAGAAATTTAGCAACTTTCAAATGTAACATTTTTCCAAATTTTCATGAAATTTTGATATTTTTACAAACAAACAAGGATTGTATGGATAAAAAATTTTCTTACGATACTTAAAGCACAATGTTGTGTCACGAGAAAACAAATCTCTGAATCACAATGAATAGGTAAAAGTGTCAAAAAGTTATTCTCACTATAAATTGGACCACATTGTCAGATTTCAATAAATAGGGCTGTGTCAGGAAGGTCAAAACAGGGCTGGGGTCCTTAACGGGTTTAAATAACATTGTTTTTTTTGTGTATAGATTGAAAACTATATAAAAATAAATTTATACAAATGGTATGCACTTTAATCGTATTAACCTGAATGAGTAAAGTTAGGATGTCATTTATTACCCGAACGGTGACCGCTGTAAAAAATAAAAATAAAAAACGCTATCAGGTTTGCTGTATTTTGCTCAAAACGCCTCACAAACACCTTGATAAAAAGCAATCAATGCATCATATGAATCCAATAATGATATCAATAAAAACGTCAACTCATCCCGCAAAAAACAATCTCTTAATAAGCTTCATATACAGAAAAATAAAAAAAATTATGACTCTCACACTATGATGACATAAAAACACAATTTTATATATTTCTATTGTGTAAAAGTAATAGAACATAAAAAACTATGTAAAAATGTTATCATTGTACTTGTACGGACCTGCATAGTAAAGTTATCCTGTCATTAATACCGCACGGTGTACGCTGTAAAAATGAAGCCCAAAAAACATTCTCCCCACCCAACCATTTTTGTGGCCCATTGTTAAAAAAAAATGTGGAACGCCTATGCGCTCAAAATGCACACTACACCGCTAAAATCGGCTTGAACATTGGTAAAAAAAATAATGTTTTCATTTGCCTGCAAAAAATTTGTGAAACACCTTGTGGGGTCGACTATAACTCCTTACACCCCTGGATATATTCTTAAGGAGTCTAGTTGTCTAATATGGGGTCTTTTTCTAGGGGGGTTTATTATGTTTTGCACCTTTAGGGTTGTCCGCAAACCTGTAATTGCTGCCTTCGTAAATCGTTAATGAAAATGAGGACCCCAGAGGTTAGTAGGTGCTCCTCCCTATTCTGAGGCTTCCTGGTTTAGTAGTCAAAAATATTTGCACTAGGGCCAGAACATAATGGGATATCTCTAGAACTCCAGCATTGGGGGGGAATATCTAAATCAGATTGAATTGCATTTCCCTGGTCACGCATCAACCTTGTTATTGGTGAAGTAATGAGGTATAAAAGATGTAATATCATTGACAAGAAAAAGTGAAATTTTATCTTTATTTCTCTTGCGATATTTGTGTGTGTGTGTGTGTGTGTGTGTGCCCTCGCTCTCTCTACACATGAGTAATGTGTTATATATTTCCTAAATGCGTAGGTTTTTGAAGTACTCGCTAGTGACGGGGTTGTTGTAGGTTTCTTTAATTGTGTCAATCTATGGGGGCGGCATTGCTTAACATACATGGCCCTCTCAAATGACCACTGCAGTACTGGAATCTGGTCCTAAAAAATCGAAGTTGTTGAAAAATTTTCTTGAGACTAATGTGAAAAGATTAGACTACTAAATTTCTAAGTCCCTGAATGTAATTTTAATAACATAAAAAATGATGGCGCAACCTACCATAGACACTGATGCTCTGAGATGTCAGTAGAAAGACTATTTTGAGCTGGATTTAAACTATTACACGTCTATGTCCATTTGTGAGGTTTTTAGAAAAGGCTAATTTTTCCAAATTTTCTACAAAACAGTTTGATATTTTTCACAATATGAAAACAGGGGAGGGTTATTAACTTTTAAAAGCACTAATATGTCACTAGAATACGCATGTTGTTGATAATCTCCTTAGGGATAGGTAAAAGAATTCACAAAATGTTATTCACTACGGTAAAGTGAAAAATTTTTAAACAATTGGGCCTCTTTCAGGGGGGTTAAAACTGGCTGCCGGCGCATTGCTATTAGAGTGTTAAAGGGGTTTTTTGACACTGAGATTCACTTGTTAAAAGGTAGGGAAAAGTGTAAATGAAGATGTTATTATACATTGATGTTACATTTTATTTTGGTCAAGAGATAAAAGAGATTTTATCTCCTCTTAGTGTATACAAGTTTCAGTGGTTACCAATCACCTCTCTCTGCTTGTCTTAGATCTGAATTGCGTACAAGTCTGCCAGTCATGTTTGCTGTGTCACTACATACTTGTATTTCTCTTAGCATCGGGAGTCGTTTATCTAACTAAATTAGAACCCTTTAGAGCTCTGCAACCTTGTCTAGTATACTTTATAAAGCTCCTGCAGTCATGTCAGAGTAACAGAATAGCTAGGAACAGCAGAGCTTGTGAGATGCGCTCGGCAATCACTGTGAGTGAGCCAGCTCGCCACAGCAGCGTTGACAGGAACATGTAAGTGCATGTGGCTATGTGAACAGACTGCATGACATTTTTTGTTAACACAACTAATCTATGTCCCAAAAAAAGCCATGCAAAAAATCAAGTGGTTAAAGACTGGACTGTAATAAATGCCTAACATGATTGCTATGTAAAATCAGCATCAACGTTCAGAGTATTTTCGCTTTGTACTATAAGTGCCATCAAAGAATTGACAAGTAATTTTTTAAAGCATTTTACATGCCGAGCCTTGAGTTGAGTGGAGAGTATAGGAGGTAGAAAATGTGCCGTTGGACATCACTCTAGCCGTCGTTGTCCATGTAGGGATTTCACACACAAGGTTCTTTCGGTGAGTGACACTTTCAGCGTTAAGAAATTACCTTGTGATCGTTGCTCATTGTATTGTGTGTATCCTTTTTTTCGATTCAGTTTTTTTTTAGGTAAACATAAGTGTGGCGCTCTGTCTTCTCAGTATACTGAATATTGTAGTTGACCTAGATAGTTCCTTGATATTTTTTACTCTTAGGAGCAAGTGTTAAGATTCGGATAGGATGTTTTGTGCGGGGGTATCGGTCGCATTATATCGGGGATGACGTTGTACACCTACAATGGTGCATTTACAACGGCTCAGAGACCATATGACCATTCAGGAAATTTTTTTGTCGCGCAGGGGGACGGCTTTTGTCTGCAGTTTGCGATTTCAAGCCCTCCCCCTTCGCACCCACACGTTCATATTCCGCCTGAAAACCGTGCGGAAGAATTAACATGTTCTAAGTTTTTTGGAACACCGGCGGTGTGAAAAAACAGCAGTGGGGACTACTCACACGGATTTTCTATTTAACAATGTAAAAGGTTGACAGTCGGTTTACAGATGGCTTTCAAATCCGAAAACCGTCTGTAAATCCAACTGAAAACATGTGCCCTGGAGACATGCCCTAAGGGTTTTGTTAGGGTGTTGTTAGCAGAAAGGGATATATTATGGAGGACCTTGTGCCACATTTCTTCTGGCGTGTATACCTGTACTTAGGGGATTTGTTGTCTCTGTTAATATACTTAACATAAATATTTTAACGTCTATTAAAAGCTATATTTTATTGGGTTGGGATTTATTGGATTTCTGTTTTGAAAATAATTTTTCTTTGGCCCTCGAGACCATTATTTGGATTTGAAGCATAGGTGTGAATACAAAAGATAGGAGAAGTGAAGTACTTCCTATCCTTTTTTGCCTTATTTTTAGAAATACTCCAGTGATTGAATTCTAGCCATCACATGCTGCAAAACAGGTGTAAAATCAGCAACATGACCATAATCCATGAACCAACCCTCAAAGCCCTTTCATACCTCAGTGACTTCCACTAGCGGATAAGTATTTTTTTTGTTTAAAGTGTAAAAAAAAACTAAATTTAAAGCTATTCCTTAAAGTATAAATTTTTTTACTATTCAATGGTACCGAATATTATAGGTAACTCTACTTTTTGGTATTGAGTTGTTCACCAAGATTTCACTCTTTTGTGTGTGGGGTATTACAATATAACTCCAGGTACACATCATATTTATGGTGTACGCTTATCGTGTACACAGGTAAAAGCTCCCGATTTATTTATTGAATGTATCCATAGGCCATGTTCACACGGCTTAAAATGGGACGTACTGCGCAAATTACGGGCTGGAATACGTCCCAGTCATTACGGTAATCCTCAGTTCTCATAGAGAACTATGCATTACGTTTCCTCTCCCCGCTCGGCGAATCTGCCGCGGGGGGAGATAAGTGACAGGTCATTTTCTAGTGGCGTATACGCGCCGCTAGTAATGATAATCTATGGGCCAGCGAGGTGCCGGGCCCCTGGCCCCATCCACACGGCGTAATTGCAAGGCGTAATTACACCCCGCAATTGAGCCGTGTGAACATAGCCATAGGGTTAAATAGCCTGACACAGGGAAAACGTGTGTGTAAAAAAAAATAGTATAGAGTGGCACAGGAGCCTCCGCTATTCTATACAGTAAAATAAAAAAAGGTAAGTTGAAGAAATAGGGCAGCGCTGCGGCAGTTTTTAGCACATTAAATCAATGTAAAGTGCGCCAGAAAGTACGATCCTCTCAAAAATCTGGCGTCAGTTATACCTTGCATAGTAAACTTAGTGCGCAAATCACTGGCAGTGTATGTAATGCGCCTATTGAGGCGCATTGCGCAAAGGAGGCACATAACATATCATTACTAGTATATGTAATGCCCCTCAACAAGTGCCTTGCGTTATGGAGGCACATAGCCTATCATCGCTACTATATGTAATGCGCCTTTTTAGGCGCATTACAATGTGTCATTCCCGGTTTATAATGTGCCTACTTTTAGTATATTACAGTTCATTTACATCGAGAATATGGTGTCAAAAGTGTTTTTGGCGCAAAATAGACCAACAAAATGGTGTTTGCATATTGGGACATGTCGCCCATACTCTTTGCCCCAATAATGTATCTTTTGTGTTGTGGACAAGCATTGCTTTAGTTAACAAAAGGAAACTCCCAGTTGTTAAAAAGCATGCAGATTTGGAAATACACATAAGCAAGTGGAACAAGTGGGAAATAGTTTAGTTGAGAAACTGCTTCAAGGCTAAGGATGTGAATGAATTCCTGTTGATAGCACTGCCTTGTTAATCTTTCACACACACAACACAGAAATGTAATCTATGACTCGCAGCTGTTTCATTCTGCGGCCTCAATCATACACCAATCACTGTTTAGGATGAGAATATTTAGGAGGTCATAGATATAATTTTGGAACCATGGAACACAAAAAAGATTTATTGACTTAAGTCTATAGTGTATGTAGGGGATCTCACTACCATGCACCCCTCTTAGGCAGTTCAAGGGTTTTGCTCACCTCTTTTTCATCCTTTTAGACATGTAGGCAAAAGTAAATAAACATTATTACAAAAACATTTCTATTCTGATTCAGCTTCAGTTCAAAGAAACAGCAGGTTATCTATAGTTTACAGATTGTTTTCTAGGTTACTGATCACCTCTGTGCTTTAGCTAACCAGCAGGAAGGGGCTGGTTGGCTACAGTACAGAGGTGGTTGGTAACCTAGGAATTCATCTGTAAGCAAGCAGGATAGATAATTTGCTTTATCTTTGAAGCAAAATCACAACAGAAGTGTATTTAGCAAAATTTTATTAATATGACTGCATGTTTAAAGCTAATCAATGAGCTAGAAGTATGACTTTAAAGGGATTCCCAACATACATAATATATATATATATATAAATATATATATAATATATATAATATATATAGATATATAATATATATATATATATATATAACACTCACCGGCCACTTTTAAAGGTACACCTGTCCAACTGCTCGTAACACTTAATTCTAACCACCAATCACATGGCGCAACTCATGCATTTAGGCAATTAACATGGTCAAACAATCTCCTGCAGTTCAAACTGAGCATCAGTATGGGAAAAAGGTGATTTGAGTGCCTTATGAACGTGGTCATGGTTGTTGTGCCAGAAGGGCTGGTCTGATATTTCAGAAACTGCTGATCTCCTGGTTTTCACGCACAACCATCTCTAGGGTTTACAGAGAATGGTCCGAAAAAGAAAAAACATCCAGTGAGAGGCAGTCCTGTGGGCGGGAAATGCCTTGTTGATTGCCAGAGGTCAAAGGAGAATGGGCAGACTGGTTCGAGCTGATAGAAAGCAACAGTGACTCAAATAGCACCCGTTACAACCAAGGTAGGCATAAGAGCAATCTCTGAACGCACAGTATGTTGAACTTTGAGGCAGATGGGCTACAGCAGCAGAAGACCACACCGGTTGCCACTCCTATTCAGCTAAGAACAGGAAACTGAGGCTCCAATTTGCTCCCAAGCTCATCGAAATTGGACAGTAGAAGATTGGAAAAACGTTGCCTGGTCTGATGAGTATCGATTTCTGCTGCGACATTCGATGGTAGGTCAGAATTTGGCGTCAACAACATGAAAGCATGGATCCATCCTGCCTTGTATCAACGTTCAGGCTGGTGGTGTGGTGTCATGGTGTGGGAATATTTTCTTGGCACTCTTTGGGCGCTTGGTAACCAATTGAGCATCGTTGCAACACTTGTTGAATCTATGCCACGAAGAATTGAGGCAGTTCTGAAGGCAAAGGGGTCCAACCCGTTACTAGCATATGTGTACCTAATAAAGTGCCGTGAGTGTATATATATACATATATATATATTATTATTTTTTATTTATTTTTTTTTTATTATTTATTTTTTTTTAATTTACAGATGATCTGATTAAAATAAAAAAAAACTTATACTTATCTCTCCTATCACCTCAAACCCAGCACTGACGTAATTCTCCCTCTCCCCTGGTTTTCTGTTTACTTCCTGGCTCTGGCTGAACAGGACTTCACCACTGCTGATTGGCTGCATCGGTCACATGTCATTGCCTGACATCACCAAAGCATTTGATTCCGAGTGGTGATATCAGGCAATGGCATAGGTGTAACTTTAGGGGGTACAGAGGGGACTGGTCCCCCCCACTTTTTTTGGGTGGGTGACGGTCCCCCCACTTTTTAGCAACTTCAATAAAAAATAATCCATATGAAAGTATGAGAATACGGTAAGAGCACAGAGGAGGAAGAAGTTAACCCTTTGCCTCCTATATTTCTGTGCATCTTGGGGGGACAGAGTAGGCAGCAGCCTCAAGTGTCAGTGCAGAGTGAGAGCAGTGCTAATTGGTAGAGCAGGAGTCAGCAGGGGCTGCTTCACCAATCAGAACGCAGCTCACAGTCCAGCACACTCTGTATCTGGGGCTGTATCTTTCCCTCCCATTGTATACCACTTCCCCTATGCTCAGCCCTCATCAGAGAAGAAAAGAAGCTCTTGCCTAATGCCAACTGCACCAGACTACAGGAGACGAGTAAGGAGGGGACAAGGGTGCCAGGCGTTGTGTGTGCATGGGAGTAGGGTATGTACTGTATATGTGAGATGTGTATATAATGTAAAGCCATGTGTCTCGCCATGTCACGTCTTCCCTGCATTTACGCGCCGGGGAAAATGAAAGTGAATTGGCCCTTCCCACAGCATTTTAGAAGAGTGGGCTGGCAAGCACGTACTTCTAAAACACCCAGCATATAAAAGAGCACACAGTACGCCCCGCAATATGCCGTGTGAATATATCTTAAGAGTATATTCATGCAGCAGATATGAATGCTGATTCTGGGGCGGATTCACTGCTGGATCTGCCTCAGAACCTGTGTCCAATACAGCAGGAAACTGATTTACATTATACCCTATGTAAAATCAGTGTTGTTGTTTAGATGACACGGATTTTACCCAAGTATTTTCAGCGTGTACTGTCAGTGCCTAGAAAGAATTATTCAAGGTGTTTTATGCACTAACAGCACTAATGGATAGGAGAGAGAAATCTGCCTCGGACAGTCTGAGTCATTTGCTCAGAATTCTGTGTTTGCAAGCGCTGAATTTCCAACAAGCAAACGACACTGTCAGTGCCGAAAAAACATCATGTGAACCCACAATAAGTGTGTAGTGTGTCTGTGTTCAATATATGTATATATACACACACAATTTCCGGGGAACATTGTCTAGTGTAGTCTCTGGGGTAAAGTGAGTAATGTAATAATCTCTGGGGTATGGTGTAATATAATCTCTGTTGTACAGTGTGTAATATAATCTCTGAGGTATGGTGAATAATGCAGTGATATCTGGGGTACAGTGTGTAAACTAATCTCTGGGGTACAGTAGGTAATATAGTAATCTCTGGGGTACAGTGGGTAATGTAGTAATCTCTAGGATACAGTGAGTAATATATCTGGTGTATGGTGTGTAATGTGGTAATCTCTGGGGTACAGTGTAATGTAATCTCTGGGGTGCAGTGGGTAATGTTGTAATCTCTAGGGGTATCGTCTAATGTAATCTCTGGGGTACAATGTGTAATGTAATCTCTGGGGTACAGTGGCTAATGTAGTAATCTCTGGGGTATGATGTAATATAATCTCTGTTGTACAGTGTGTAATTTGATCTCTGGGGTATAGTGGGTAATGTAGTAATCTCTAGGGTACAGTGAGTAATGTAATATCTGATGTATGGTGTGTAATGTAGTAATCTCTGGGGTACAATGTGTAATGTAATCTCTGGGGTATGGTGTATTTCAATCTCTGGAGTACAGTGAGTAATGTAATTCATTTCTAGGGTTCAGTGTGTAATATAATGGGTATAATGAATTATATTATTTCTTGAGTACAATGTGCAATTCATTTCTAAGGTGCAGTTAGTAATGTAATTTCTGTGGCTGCCATGTGTAATATAATTAATTTCTGGGGTGCAGTGAGTGATGTCATTTCTGGTGCATGGTATGTAATAAAATAAATTTTGGGGTACAGTATGTGGCATATGTGATTCCTAGGGATATAGTAAGATTGGGTTCTTTTATTTTCCTCATTCTGTTGTGTGTATAACAAATTTAATGGAGTAGTGATGCAGAGGGTTAAGCAAAATTTGCTGCATTGCACAACATTTTTTTATTGCCATCTAGAGGGGTAATATTGTAGGGGGGCTGCTTTTTAGTCCCAGTCCGGCTCTAAACTTAAGTAATAAGAGAGCCACTCATGACCTTACGGATTGCACCAAAAGTGTTTGCCATAAAGACTCAGCCCAGACCTGCTGGGGGAGCTCACAGCACTCCCTCAGACCTCCTAGTTGGGTTAGAGGGGGCCGCCACACTGCAGGGAGAGGAGCCAAGGGAAGGGAGGGGAAGTGAAATGGAAGGCGATTGAAGGAGGGAGGGTGGGATAGGAAGATAGGGGATGAGAGGGAAAATTAGTCCCCCCCACTTTTTAAACCAAAGTTACGCCCCTGGGCAATGGCACCTTACTGCTGCAGCCAATCAGCGGCTTCAGCGATCAGCTTCCATTTCCTTGACATCTCTTTTCACTTCCTGTGTGGTGATGCTAATGGCATGTCATGTGACAACTGAAGCCACTAATTGGCTAGAGTGGTCACATGCCATTTGCAGCAGATAGGAATAAACACCCTAATAGGATCATGGGGTGTATTAAAAGGGGCATAGAGGCACATGATGAAAACATTATTCTCCCACTATACAAGTCACTGGTTAGACCACACATGGAATATTGTGTACAGTTTTGGGCACCAGTGCACAGGAAAGACATTGTAGAGCTTGAACAGGTACAAAGGCGGGAAACAAAAATAATAAAAGGACTGGGTGGACTGCAATACCCAGAAAGATTAGCAAGATTGGGGTTATTTAGTTTAGAGAGGAGACGGCTTCGGGGGGACATAATACATATGTTTAAATACATCAAAGGTCAATATAGAGATCTCTCCCAAGATTTATTTATACTCAGGACTGCATCTAGAACAAGGACTGTATCTAGGGGCATCCTACGTCTTGAGGAACGAAAGTTTCTACATAAACATAGAAAGGGATTCTTTACTGTAAGAGCAGTGAGACTGTGGAACTCTCTGCCAGAGGGACTTGTCATGGTGAATTCAATAACGGAGTTCAAAAATGGTTTAGATGCATTTCTGGAGCGTAATAATATAACAAGTTATAGTGTCTAGGATTCTGGAGAGGGGTCATTGATCCAGGGATTTTTCTGATTGCCAGATTGGAGTCGGGAAGGAATTTTTCCCTAAAATGAGGACAATTGGCTTCTACCTCATTGGGGTTTTTGTCTTCCTCTGGATCAACACCTTAGCATAGCAGGCTGAACTGGATGGAAGTCTTGTCTTTTTTCGGCCTTACAAACTATGAAACCCACTGGGGAACACCGCCAGCAGTACCAGCACTGGAGCTATTCTCTCTCTCTGAAACGTACATGTGAGCAGCCACTAAAGGGTGCTCGAATGTATCTTCCAACTCTGCCATTGATACGCATTATCAATATAGAATGTTGAAAATGCCGCTCCACTCTGTTCCCTGTATAAATAGGATGCAAAGTACACCTGAATAATAACATAGGTGATGCTGCTGTCCTGTAAAGTCACTCTAAACACATGGGTGTCTAAAAACATGCTTTCTGGCTTTACTGATGTGTCACATCCCAGGATACCTCATAAGTAGCCAGTCCTGTCATATGCTTAAAGGGGTTGTTTAACCATGCTGTTTCACAGAGCCACATCCAGCTACACTTGCTGGTTAGGCTGTAGGATGTTATATAGCAGTGACTGTCATATCAGATCTGCTATTCCTAGCTTTTCAGTGACATGACTGGAGGAGATTTATAATATTTAGTGCACAAGACTACAGAGCTCTAAAGCTTAAAACTTGTCATTAAGTTAGGTAAACAAGCTTATGTGCTAGGGAAAAGACTCAGCAGAAAGTGACTCATCATGGTCGAATTGACTTACTGATGGCAGCTTGGAGCAATCACATAAGAGAAAGAGCATGGAGAGGTGGTAGGTAACAGAGAAACTTGTGTATACTAGCAGTAGATAAAATCTTCTTTACATCCAGCATAAAGCAAAAACAAAACAGCAATGTATTTGGTAGTAGTCTCCATTTATCTTTTTTATATGTAAAAAGCTAACAATTGTAGTGAGAAAACCCCTTTAAGGCTCAGATGAAGCTGGAAACCCAGCGGCTCACTTTACTGCACATGCACTGGGAAAAACACAAGCATGTCTATTCCCTGATGGCTTGTGGCCGCACAGAATGGCATTGTGGGCCACAGTTTATGTACCCATAGTTTAAGGCTAGAGAAAATGTACTAAATATTATTCGCTTCCCAGATATATTTAAATTATTTCAATAGAATAAAATACTAATTTTTTCGAGACAGGATGTGTATTTAGTACTGTTAACCTATATTTTATTCAGTTTACAGCAATTCTTTTTTCCATCTTGTCTTATAGCATTTTAGTTAAAATGATTTTTCTATCAGCACAGTTACACAGTCTCGCTTCAACGTCAGATAGCACACAGAAGCGTTTAGTTAATGCAGTTCAATGTGTTACAGGTAGGATTGTCATCTGGCCACTGAAATAGCAGTTCTGCGAACGCCAAGCTTTAAATTGAGTCTGGAAGCTGCAAAGCCCATGCGTTTGAAGTTGCTCTTATTTATTTCCTTATCCAGTTTATTTCAAATTGGGGCAAGAGATTACATAGAGAAATGATTAAAGCTGTCCTGAAAAAAAAAATATTCCAAATGTAGAAAATCAGTCAGTTTTTAATTCTTCTAAGCTAATTCTGAAACCTGGACGAACATGTACCAGTTATGCAGACTGAGCCAGATGGCAGCTTCATCCTCAGGCCTTCCAACAGGGACATGGCTACATTATTTTATTTCCATCAGCTATTAATTTTCATCCACAAGGTAAAAAAAAATAGATTAAGCATGGATGGACTGTGCACAAAAAAGTAAGACCACAAATAAAAACATTTAGTTTGTAAATCAATGGAAGTAGGCAAAGAAAAAATGCTAAATAAAAAATTAAACATTTTTAAAGTATTGAAATGACAAATATGTGTTGTGTATTTAATATCTTATGTTTTTAACATTTTTATAACATAAATTTTACTCAGTTTTAGCTGAGATTTTCAAATATTCCATTTCATTTAGATACGCATACTCCTGATAGGGCTTATAACTCTTACACCCCTTCAAGTCCCTTAGATGCCACTAGACTGTGGCATCTAAGGGCATGTTCACATGGCTGGTTCAGCATGAGAATCAGCATAAAAATCTGAATGAGATTGACATCACACTGTTTGCAATTTAATTTAATTTTTTTCTCCTAAAAATGTGCTACGTCTTATTTTCAGGGGGTGTCTTATTTTTCCATGAATAAATTCTAGCATGCTATACTAGTGTGTGTGTGTATATATATTAAAGTTTAAAGTCACAAACCATAGGCTATATATATGTAAAGGGCATTTTATGGCAGCTGCAGTGACTTATCTCAAAGGATGGCAAATGTGACATGCTGGGACTTGTAGAACTAGAAGTCCCAGCATGCCCAATCAGCCATCCTGTGAGATGTGTGTGTGTCAGTATAATTGCTCTGTTCTCCCCCCTGTTCACTCTGTTACTTACATGTACTTTCTGTCTACTCTCCTTTGGATGTTCGGGACCTGTGGTGACATCACAGTCACATGACCTCCCTTATTTATTATTATTATTATTATTATTTATTTTATAGCGCCATTGATTCCAGGGCGCTGTACATTCAGGGGGTTACATACATAACATTAGTCAATAGTTATAATCTCTGACTAACAACAGGTACAGAGGGAGAGAGGGCCCTGCCCGCGAAGGCTTACAATCTACAAGGAAGGGGGAAAGAGACAGAAGGTGAGGGGCAGATTTGTTTGTGGGGTGTAGAGACAGCGGTGTTATTCTAGGTCATAGGCAATCCTGAAGAGGTGGGTTTTCAGATTGCTTTTGAAGCAGGTGAAAGTTGGGGAGAGTCTGAGGTGTTGGGGCAGTGAGTTCCAGAGTATGGGGGAGGCATGAGAGAAATCTTGGAGGCGGTTGTGTGAGGAGGTGACAAGAGGAGAGTGGAGAAGAAGATTCTGTGAGGAGCGGAGGTTGGTGAGGGGGAGTATCTGAGATTAGAGCAGAGATGTATGGAGGGGAGAGGTTATGGAGAGCCTTGTAGGTCAAGGTTAGTAACTTGAAATTAATGCGCTGGGCAATGGGTAGCCAGTGTAGGGATTGGCAGAGGGGAGAGGCAGAGGAGTAGCGAGGAGAGAGGTGGATAAGACGGGCAGCAGAGTTGAGAATGGATTGGAGGGGAGCGAGAGTGCTGGATGGGAGGCCACAGAGAAGGATGTTGCAGTAGTCGAGGCGGGAGATGACAAGGGCGTGGACAAGCATTTTTGTAGTGACAGGGTTAAGGAATGAGCGGATGCGAGAGATGTTTTTCAGGGGGAGCCGGCAGGTGGAGGTAAGGGTTTGGATTTGGGGCTTGAAGGACAAGGCAGAGTCGAGTGTTATCCCAAGGCAGCGGACTTACAGCACCGGTGAGAGTGTAGAGCCATTGACTATGGTAGAGAGATCAGGTGGAGGGATGGAGTGGGACGGTGGAAAGATAATGAATTCAGTTTTCTCTACATTAAGTTTTAGAAGACGGGTCCTTCAACCTCTAATGATTTCCGCTATGTCTTATTTTCGGGGGGTGCCTTATATTAGGGAATTTAACAAAATCTCTGCTATGTCTTACTATCAGGGGTGTCTTATTTTCGGGGAAGCACGGTAAGTGCAGAGGATGCTGATTTTCCTCAGCAAAATCATGTCAGCATGAAATATGTCAATTCGTGGAGCAGACTCAGCGTTGAATTAATGATGAATCTGCCCATAGAATGTCCAAATTATGAACCTGCCTCTAAATTTAGCGTCAAATCCATGTCTACAATTCAAAATCCACTTCTAAATTCTGAGCTGAACCAGTGTGGATTTTACACATGGATTCCACACTGAATTAGCACTAAAAGAGTTTACATCTAGAAATAGAATTTTGGCAACTATACTAAAAATAAATACATACTATGCAGTGTATTTTATTTGCGTAAACAGCAAAACCATATATAGGACTGCCTCCAATGGGTAAATGTAATCCCCAAATTTTGTGTGAACCTAGGTTAATATAATTATGTGGTAGCATTTCCTACTTCTAAACCTTTACTGACTGGGCCACCCATTGGATCATATAGTAAAAGCTCCTCGTCAAATATAGCTCAGACATCAATTAAACAGACCTGTTTTATTTTTAAGTGTACCAACTATTTATGAAAGGTAATTTTCTCATTCTTAAAAATACTTAGTTTACTTATCTTTTTCTCTTTTATCTATTCCAAATAAGGCTTAGGCTGCAAGTTACCTTGCTAAGACTGCACTGTGCAATAAACAGGAGATCACTTTGGAACCCCACATTTTATCCAGTAATACTAGCTAGTGGCAGACACATAAACCTGCATGTCCACATGCTGCTTCATGTACCCACAATGTAAATGTTGGGGGAAAACATATATGGGAAGAGGTATATGGAAATGTAGCCTAGCATGCTCACTGCCACTTCATACAATTCTTTGGGTGTCACAGAAACAGTTGTGACGTCTGAGAGTCAAGGCACCAAATGTTAGGTCAGGATATTAGGTGTAGAATTATCTTTTCCTTCTACCCCTATCCAATTAGTTGTCTCTGTCCAAATTGGGTAACAAAGCTGTTAACAGCTGAGAGCTTAGGAAATACACGCCACACAAGTCTGTCTGGTGCATAAATCTGCCTTATCATCCGGAAGTTACAGCTTCATATACCTTTGGTATGTGTCAAGAATCACATGATTATTCTATCATGACATGATTGGCTAGTTGGTTGTTGCTAAGGCAGATTATAATTGAAACCACAGAGCAGGATATGTAGAAATATAACAGCATCTGCGCAGTATAGCAAGTGTCCTTGTACTCTTTCTGTATCATCCAAAAGAGGAATTTCTGAAGGCCTTTCCTTCTTACTGCAAGCAGCGCTTCTGTTGCAGGGAAAGCTGTGTGGAAAATATCTAATGAACTCGATAAGGATGTAATAAAGAGCAGATTAAACACAATATCTGGTGAGCTTGATAAGGATGTAATAATAGAACAAATTATAATGTTTTCTATTAAATCATCAACTTGACAATATCCTCCCTCACTTTCAGTAGTCACTACCTATTGGTAAGCAGAAATGCAAAGGCTTTCCCAGACAACTAAAAGTTCATACCCTTCCATTTGTAGTCAAATAAATCCCTTACATTCTATTCCTCCAGTACAACACAAGAGCACCAACTTCCTCCAGTAGACACAGCAGTCCCTCATGCAGTGCATCTCCCTTTTCAACCAGTAGCCACAGCAGTGATTGTCCCACCCAGTAGTCCCCCACAGTAATGCCCTTTCCCCAATAGTCATATCACAAGTAGTCACAACTGTAACACTCTCCTTCAGTAGTCACAGCAGCCCCTCTTTCTTCCTAAATATTCACAACAGTGTGTCCCCATTGTCAATCAGTAGCCACAGCAGTGATTCTTTCCCCCAGTAGTCACAGCATTGCCCCTCCCCAAATAGTGATAGCAGTGCCTCCTATGCCCAACACCACTTTCCTCCAGTAGACACAACAGTGCCTCACGTTTACTAAGTAGTCACAAAAGTACATCCCTCTTGTCCATATATTCAAATATAGGCATAAACTTTTCGGGTTCAATTAGCCTCCAAACTGCCAGAGACTTGCTAAATTGGGATCTCCCTAATCCCTTAAACATGTACCAACTAGAAATAGAATAGCAAGTGGAATATAATTAAAAAGTCTTTATTGTCTAAACATATCCTTAAAATATGTAACTCTAGGTGCAAAACATTTTTGCTACTTGCGTTTCATTTAGTCCATAGTAGGCAGTCGGAGAAAATACAAAGTGTCCATCGATATGTGCTCCAGGCGTGCAATGCTGTGTGGACGCCAATAGTGGAGTAACAGACAGGCCGAGACCGAGGAGAACCGTGTGACGTTTCGGGGCGTGTCTTGCCCCTTCTTCAAACACGTAGTTTCCTTGTCATCATTTCCTTTTATATGTAATGTAGCGGGAAGGTAAACAAAAGGTTACATAGAGTCATAAAAACCAAGAGTAACACTCATTCATAAAAACACACGTAGATTCAGATTCTCGTTCATGCAGGCGGGAGCAAGTGTATTCATTTTAAATATCCAAAATGATTCTCTTTGGAGCAAGCATGTTTCCAAACTTTTTGTACCCTTTATTATCACTTCTTCTAACATGCACCATTTAAGCTCTGTTACTGAGTGTCTGTGTTCGAAAAAGTGTTTGGCCACAGTAGTTTCTCCAAATTTTTTCTTGTCTCCATTTTCTATCGCGTTATCAGTGCGGCAGTTACGTATGGAAGACTTATGTTCTGTGATTCGTGTTTTTATCTGTTGTGTTGTCTGCCCCACATATCCCTTGCCACAAGGGCATTTCAGAAAATAGATCACGCCTTTTGCACGTGAAGAAACCTTTATGCTGGATTTTATATCCTTTTGTAGGATGTGAAGTAAATGTACCCTTAATTATAGAACTGCAATTACAACAGTTTAGGCATGGATATGTACCTTTACGTGTGGTGCTCAATGTCTTTTGTTGTTTATCGACATTATCCTTACATTGAGAGGAGACAATTGTATTTCCTACTGTGTGGCCTTTTTTATACACAAATCTTGGGGCATGCGTAAATAATTTGCCGTACTTATTGTCTCTGGATAGAAGATACCAATATTTCTTTATGGAATTTTGAATTAGTTTGCTATGTGAATCAAACATACTGCAGTATATAAGTCGTTCATCCCTATCTGTTCTTTTTTTAGGTTTAAGTAGTTCATTTCTATCAAGCTTTCTAACCTCTACTGCGATTTTTTCCAATTCCTCTCTTTTGTAGCCCCTGGCTATAAATTTATCTATAAGCACCTGTTCCTGCTCGTAATAAATTGATTCTTCTGAACATATTCTTCTAGCTCTGATTAGCTGTCCTTTAGGGATACCTAGGAATAATTGCGGCGCATGTTGGCTTGTTCTATGTAAAACATTATTTTTGTCGATGGATTTCTTATAGAGTGTGGTGTTTACTCCTTGTTCTTCTTTACGTATCTCCACGTCTAAGTAATGAATTTTATCCTTATTTATAGTGGTGGTAAACTGAATGAGGGGATGGACCTTATTAAGAGATGAAATAAATTCAGTAAGTAGTTCCATAGGTCCTTTCCAAAGGACAAAAACGTCATCGATGTATCTTAACCAGGCATGGACGTTTCGAAATTCATCTCTAGGGAATACATATTTCCTTTCATACGCTATCATAAATAGATTAGCTATACAAGGTGCTGCTGGAGAGCCCATTGAGACTCCTTGTAGTTGAAGAAAGAGTTGGCTACCAAATTTGAAATAATTCTTAGTTAGTATAAGGTCAAGGAGTGTCATTATAAAATTAATGTGTGAGTTAGATAGCTCAGCATCATTCATCAGCGTTTCTTTAACAATTTCCATTGCTTCTTGGTATGGGATATTTGTATAAAGCGACTTGATATCCATTGTGTAAAATAGCATTTCTTTCTCTATTTTTAATCTATCTAATTCTCTCAGGAATTGTCCAGTGTCACTTAGAGCATGTGGGTCTTTCCTAACATATTTTTGTAAGTAATTGTCTACATAGACAGCCAATGGTTCTAATACTGAGCCTATGCCGGACACAATAGGCCTTCCGGGCGGCTTTTTCAGTGTTTTATGTACTTTGGGGACTAGGTAAAATGTGGGAATATGGGTGAGTGTACATATGAGCGCGGTTTTTTTCTTTAGGGGTAATGATACCCATTTCTACAGCTTCCATCAGTACATTTTCTATCAAAAGTTGTAAGTCTTGTGTCGGATCTTTGTCTAATTTTTTATATACTACCGGATCATTAAGTTGTAATAAAGCGTCCTGTATGTAATCGGTCCTATTCTGCACCACTACTGCCCCCCTCCTTGTCGGCTTTTTTAATGACTATTTTGTCATTATTTTTTAATTCGCAAAGAGCTTTCCTTTCCTGTATAGTTATATTTTGGACTTTTTGTTTTTTGACCTGGTCCCATTTTCCTATGATCTCCGATGTAACTAATTGTTGAAACATCTCTAAAGCAGGTGTAGAAATATCTGGATCGAATTGGCTATTATGTTTTAATCTTTTACTAACATTATTCATTGTTTTTTTATAATTTTGCCCGAAAAACATTTTTAATCTTATTGCTCTACACAGGCGGTAGAAGTCTATGTTGAATTCAAACGGTGTTATAGACGTGGTTGGTACAAAGTTCAATCCCTTGTTGATAATGGACTGTTGAGCTTCTGACAGTTCCTGAGAAGAAATATTCAAAACCAAACGTTCAACTATTTCTTCTTTGGTTGGTACTTCCCTCCTGTACGTGTATTTCTTTTTAGATCGGTTCCAGAGCTCTCTCCAAGGTCTGTATCGCTGTTCTTTTGCTGCACTCCTAAAAAATCACGAGGTTGGTCCTTTTTGGGGATAGTTCTCATTTGCATGCGATTTAGCGATCCTGTCCCTTCCTCTTGTCCACCCAGACCCCCCTTTAGTCACAACACCGCCCCCTCTTCCTCAGTATTCACAGTAGTGCCTGTAATAGTGCCTGATTAAAGATTATTTTAAATGACATTCTTTTTTCACTAAGATACAAATCTAAATTCAGAATATTGTTAGTTTGCTATTACCAGAGAACAATGACTGGTAAGAGTGTTGATTACGGTTACACAGTTACAGCTGTAACATCACGTGTCTGACAGCAAACTGCTATTTCCAACTGCAAACAGCACATGGTTTAATGAAGCTGCTTCTATAAATGACCAAAAAGGCGTAATTTTACCACTGAATCATTTAAAAAATAAAGAGCTTTTGCACAGTTAATTTAGAATTTAAATGGACTAAAATTACAAATTATATTGAAAGCAGAATGTTGAGCTCTAAAACCATAAACTAGCTATCACCTCATTTATAGGTAAGTAAGGACGCTTATTCTGGGTTTAAATGTTTGGTATTTTTGATCCATAAAATAAAGAATGGATTTAAAACAAAGAGACATCTTAGTCTTTCCTTAAAGGGGTTGTCTCACCACGCTGTTTTACAGAGCCAAAAGCAACTTTCATTCACGCATCCCGTCTCTTCCTGGTGATCGTGTGCCTGGTTGTATGGCAGTAATTAGCATATCATGTCTGTACTCGGAGGTCTGCTAATTACTCTAACATGAGAGCAAGAGATGTTTATCTAAAGTCCAGAGAAGCTTCAGAACTAAAATAAACAAAAGTAAATTGTCTCCTTTGTTTGTTAGATCAGATAACACTCTCCAGCTGCCTGTAATTCTGTGTGATGATGTCATCCCTGCTATTAGATAAGACAAACAGCAGGGAAAAACAGGGCAGAGCAGGTTCGGTAACCTAGAGAAACCTGAGTTCACTCACAGCTGATAAAATCACTTTTATCTCCGTAACTAAGAAAAACAAAGCAATATATTTGGAAAAATTCTTCATTTACTGTTCCCTTCATGTTGAAAGCTATTCTTTGTACTGCACAAACCCCTTTAAAGGGGTTTTCCAAGACTTTTGAAAACCATCCTTCTATCTCACACTGCTAAAATAGATAATGAACCTATACTTACCTCTCCTATCACCACCATTCCAGCGCTGCCAGAGCTCCAGTACCCACTGATGATGTTCATGGATCACATGATGCTGTAGCCGATCTCTAATCTCTGTGGTCACATGGTGTAGCATATGACTGCTGAGGCCAGAGATTAGTTGCAGTATCATGTGATCCATAAATGTGGCATCATTGGTGAGGAACCAAGGAGATAACCAGAGCTCTGGCAGCGCTGGAACAGTGGTGATAGGAGAGGTATGTATGGGTTAATTTTCTGTTTTAGCACAGTAGAAGGAAAGTTTTTGAAATCACTGAAAAACCCCTTTTAATATGTGTCCAATTTTCTTACCACAATGATTAACTTTTAACATGTAGGGAAATGTAAATGAAGAGAAATATAGTAGATTTTATCTACCGCTAGTGTACAGAAGTTCATTTTGGTTACCAACCACCGTCCTCTCCTCGCTCATATCTCTACGCTGCTGTCTGACCATGATGGGTCACTCCTTGCTGAGTCTAATCTCTGGAATAGCAGTTTGTTTATTTAAGTTGAAGCAGTTGTCTCACCAAGAGGTTTCACAGAGCCAAAAGCAGTTTTAGATTCATGCTTCGTATCTCTTCCTGGCTCAGGCTGTGGGTGGTTCTATAGCAGTGATTAGCATATCACCTCCATATTCCCAGCTCTTCTAATGACACTGAGATGACTGCAGTAGAGGAGAGCTTCAGAGCTCAAAGAATACAAGTAATTAATCTTCTTTGTTTGATAGAGATAACACACTCTGTTGTCAAGCTGCCTGTGTGCCGACCTGTGGTGATGTCATTCCCTGCTCTCAGATTAAACAAAAAGCTGAGAGAGAAGGGGAGAGCAGGACGGTAATGAGAGAAACCTGTGTGCATTTAGAGCAGATAAAATCTCTCTTATCTCCTCAACAAAACAGAATAAACAAAGCAATATATTTTGAAGAGTCTTCATTTACCATTCCATACATGTTGAAAGCTAATATCTGTAGTGAGATAACCCCTTTAATGACAAGCTTTAACCCTTGGAGCACTGTAGCTCTGTGCACTACAGATTATAAAGCTTCAGTAATTTCACTGTAACAGGAATATCTAGGAATAGCACAGCTGATATGTCAATCACTGCTATAGAACCACCCACAGCCAAACCAGAAAGACCACGTCTGAAGCTGGCCGTGACTCTGTGAAACAGAATTATGAGACAACCGCCTTAATGTTGTATTTATTGTGTAGTTAATGGATGGAAGGTATTCTTTACAAGTTGTAAAGTCCCAAGGCAGGAAAACCAATGACACCTGGTGAACATCTAAAAATGGCCATCACATGGTGTTTCTCTAAACCTGTTTAACATCTCAGCCGTCTGGCTCACAAAAGACATCCTTTCCGTTCCACCTGGTTCCCAGAAGTACTTAGTTACAAATACTGTTGTCACTTCATGATTGTTCTTATTCAGAAGCAGATTGAGAGCACTTTTCCAGGCATCAGTACTGCCAGCAAGCACATAACCTTGTTGGAAAAGCGAATAATGTCTCTGAAAAAAATACAAGAAAACAATTACAAATTAGTTTGTGTAATGAGGCGTATTGCTTCTGTCGCAGCTAGCAAAATATCTGGGGACACAGCAACAGAAAATATGACCTCCCAGGTTTGTGAGCACCTCCCTTTGTAAACTTGCATATGGGACTCAATTATGAACAGATCATGCACTGCTAGTTATGCTTACTTTGCACTGTTGCATTTACTTCTGTACTGTTAGGTTTATGCCCAAACGAACAATAAACGTATGCACCAGATAAGACACTTTTTGTACAATCATTAATATTCACTTGACTGAAAGTCATAGAACATGTACAGTGGTAAAAGTATATGACGTGGTGGAATCGGAGATGCATATGGTTTAGTACTGGAGTTGCTTCCACTGGCAGTTTGATCTGCTGTTTTATTGCTCTTATTTAACCCCTTAAACCGAATGCCTGAAAAGTACTTAAGGATTTTCTCGCTACAAAGATCATATCTCTAATGATGGAGACAGTAAAAATAAGCACTTGGTCTGCATTACCTAAATCACTTAGTATAGCAGATATGAGCTAATCTGTACATCTATAGCTATTTCTACCGCAGTTGGAGGGGACACACCCGCTTTTCTGTGATTGGCTGACTGATATTTCATTCAGCCTGTTCAGACATGAACCCTGGATGGTACACGCCCCCTGTGCTGTGATTGGCTGCCCGCACTCTGTGCTTACTCCCCTCTGAGCTGTCGAAAATTAAAGTGAAACAAACTGCCTGTGATGACTGTGTCTGTATAATAAAGGCTGTCTCAGCTTCTCTATGCTCATGTCCCAGTGATGGCTCTATGTAAAGGATCTGGGCAATTACTGAGTCTCCAGCTGCTAGATTCACTCTCCTCTCATATAAAACAGCCTAATACCATGTGCTCCCCCCATATAACACACCCTTATACCCTGTGCTCCCTCCATATAGCAGCCTTATAAGTCTGCTCTACATTCTGCCTGATAACAGTGGGGTGGGGAGGGCAGCGTACATTTCTCACATTTGTTTCTTTAGTTCAGACTGTATGTATAACTGCTTGCACCAATGCAGGTGTTCTGGTTACAAGGAGTATGTGGAGCCTCAGGCACCAAGTGGGGAAAACGGCATCTTGGTACAGCCTAATACATTGTCTATGCAATGCATTAGGCTGTGTTAACGATCGCGCCCCCTAGTGGTGAAGCGCCCTAGGAAGACTCACATTTAAAGTAAAAAAAAATTTTTTTTTTAAGTTTTAAAGTATTAACAAATAAAAAAGTATTAAAAGTTCAAATCACCCCCCTTTCGCCATTTTACGTCTTCTTGGTCATTTCATGTCCTATAAAAATTGGAATAAAAGTGATCAAAAAAGTCGTATGTATTCCAACTGCTAGCAAAAAAAAGTAGGCTTCAGCCCGCAAAGAATGTACCCTCACTGACATCGGTAGGTGTTAGTACAAAAAAGTTATTTGTCCCACAAAAAAGTGCCGCGCCGCAAGTTTCAAAGATAGAGAATGTTTGGAATTTTTTTACGCCACCAAAACATAACGGAAACCCTACATGTTTGGTATTGACGGATGTGTATTAACCTGTAGAATACAGATAACACATAATTTTTACCGAAGATTGAACACCGCAAAAACAAAACTCCCGCAAGTACATTTTTTTTCACATTTTGCCCCACTTCCCAGTATATTCTATGGTAATATGAATAACATCATTAGAAAGTACATGTTGTCCCGCAAAATAGAAGCCCTCATATGTCTATGTAGGTGGAAAATAAAAACATTATGGCTTTTGGAAAGTGAGGAGGAGAAAAATGAAGAGTAATATATTTTTTCTTTGGAGGGATTAAAGGGTTAAAGGTTATTGATACATATTAAGTAATTTAACCTGCATGATGTATGCTGTAAAAAATCTAAATAAAAAACTGTCATAATCTTTTGTTCATCACGCTGCTGTAAAATGGAATAAAAAGCAATCAAAAACCCAAAGTGGTACCAATAAAAATGTCAGTTCATCCTGCAAAAGCCCTTACAGAGCTCCGTCAACAGTAAAAAAAGAGTTATGGCTTTCAGAATATAACAATTATAGATTAAAACTGAAAATATATTGAGAAACGTATTATAGAAGGTGATGAGAAGAAAGCAAATCTATTGAATAGATTTTTCTCCACCGTATTTACTGACAAAAATGACATTGGACAAAGGGATGAGGTAAACTCCACCTTAAATATCTCCTCTCTATCCCAGGAAGAGGTGCAGGAAAATTAAAATAGACAAATCACCAGGTCCTGATGGTATATACCCCCGTGTCCTAAGGAAATTAAGTAATGCCTTAGACAGGCCCCTGTTTTTAATATTTATGGACTATATAGTAATGGGTTATGTCCCAAATCATTGGCGCTTTGCAAATGTGGTGCCAATATTCAAAAAGTGATCCTAGAAACTATTAGCCGGTAAGTTTAACCTCTGTTGTAGATAAATTATTTGAAGGATTTCTGTATAACTACGATCCTGCATGGGTCTATGAAGTATCGGTCCTGTCAAACTAATCTCATCAGCTTCTATGAGGTGGTTAGTTCTAGACTAGAATGGAAAGGCACTAGATTTTTAAAAGCATTTGATACTGTGCCACATAAAAGGTTGGTAAATCGGTAAATAACTGGCTCAGTGATAGAAAACAAAGGGTGGTGATTCATGGAACATACTCAGACTGGATCCCTGTTGGGTACCACAGGGGTAATTATTGGGCCCTATTCTCTTTAATATATTCATTATTGAACTTATGGAAGGATTGCACGGTAGAGTATCAATCTTTGCAGATGATACAAAATTATGAGAAATAATCAACATAATAGAAGATAATGTTTTATTGCAAAGGGATCTGGATAAGTTGGAGACCTGGGTAGAGAAGTGGCAGATGAGTTTTAATATGAATAAGGTTATGCACATGGGAAGGAAAAATCTAATGCTTGATTACTTGTTAAACAGAAAAATGCTGGGAAAAAGTGACATGAAGAAGGACTTTGGAATCCTGGTGGACAGTAAACTTAATGGTAGCAGCCAGTGTCAGGCAGCAGCAGCCAAAGCAAATAGGATCATGGGGTGCATTAAAAGGGGCATAGATGTACACATTGAAAACATTGTTCTCCCATTATTCAAATAACTGGTGAGACCACAGATGGAATATTGTGCACAGTTTTGGGCACCAGTACATAAGAAAGACATTGTAGAGCTTGAAGAGGTTCAAAGGTGGGCAATAAAAATAATAAAAGGACTGGGTGGACTGCAATACCCAGAAAGAATAGCAAGATTAGGGTTATTTCGTTTAGAGAAAAGATGGCTTCAGGGGGACATAAAAAATATGTATAAAAATACTAAAGGTCAATGTAGAGGTATCTCTCAAGATCTATTTATACCCAGGAAAACAAGGGGGCATCCTCTACACCAAGTAGAAAGAAAGTTTCTACAAAAATATAGAAAGGGATTCTTTAGGCTATGTTCACACGACTTAAACTGGGACGTACTGCGCTAAATACGGGGCGAGATACGTCCCAGTCATTACGGTAATCCTCAGTTCTCATAGAGAACTATGGATTACATCTCCTCGGCTCATCGTATTGTGCGAGCGACGAGATAAGTGACATGTCAATTATTCACGGCGTATACGCGCTGTGAATAATGAATGTCTATGGGGCTGACAGCCCCCCTGCCCCGCCTCCGCTCCCGAGCACACGCCGTAATTGCGGGCGAAATCCGTCCCACAATTATTGCCATGTGAACCCTGCCTTACTGTAAGAGCAGTGAGACTGTGGAACTCTCTTCCAGAGGAACATGTCATAGTGACTTCACTAATAGAGTTAAAAAAGGATCTGGACGCATTTCAAGAGTGTAATAATATAACAAGTTTTATTGACTAGGATTCTGGAGGGGGGTAGTTGATCCAGGGATTTATTGCCAGATTGGAGTCGGGAGAAATTTTTTCCTTAAATTGAGGACGATTGGTTTGTACCTCATGGGGGTTTTTGCTTTCTTCTGGATCAACACTATGGGACAATAGGCTGAACTGGATAAACTTCTATCTTTTTTCTGCCTTACAAACTATATAACTGTGATGTATACACATTATTATTTTTTTTTTAAATGTTCTTATTATGTAAAAGTGTAGCGAGGAGAGAAGTGGATCAGATGGGCAGCAGAGATGAGGATGGATTGAAGGAAGCAAGAGTACTAGATGAAAGACCTCAGAAAAGAGTGTTGCAGTAGTCCAGTCGTGAGATGAGGGCATGAACAAGCAATTTTGGGGAGTCAAATATAATAAAGAAGCAGATTCTGGAAATATTTGTCAGGTGGAGGCAGCAGGAGGTGGTCAGGGCTTGGATGTGTGATTTGAAGGACAGTGCAGAGTCAAGGGTTATCCCAAGGCAGCGGACTTGTAGGACTGGAGAGGGTGTGGAGCCATTGACTGTGATAGACTGGTCAGATGAAGAGGTGAAGTGGGATGGGGAAAAGATGATGAAGTCCGTTTCTTCCATTGAAGCTGAGAAAGCAGGAGGAGAAGAATATGGATGATAGACATTCTGGGATCCTAGAAAGCAGAGAGTTGACATATGGGCCAGAGATGTAGATTTGAGCATCATCAGCATACAATTGGTACTGGAAGCCATGTGATGCTATGAGTTCACTGAGGCCAAGGGTATAGAGAGAAGAGTAGTGGGCCAAGGACTGACCCTTGGGCGACCCTATCAGAAAGAAGGCAAGGGAAGAGGTGGAGTGAGAGACGCTTAACATCCGATCAGAGAGGTAAAATGAGATCCAAGAAAGAGCCAAGAAAGACAGAATTTTTAATAGTGAGTGATCAACTATATCGAAGGCAGAAGACAGATCTAGCCTTTGTTAAACTGTGTTATTTTCCCTTCTTGGTTTACAACGCTTTTCTGTCCAATGCGCAAAGCATATACATTTGGTAAATAAGACAAGTATAGTCTAATTCAAAGTACGCTTGTCCTATAGATGTCCATTGCCTCAGCACACCACCACCATGATATTCATTCATCATACACTTTTCACAGTATCATGATGGATACAACAAATGGGGGCCATAAACATGTTGTGAATGGGGTCTAATGATGAGAGAAGAAGTAGGAGAACATAGAGTCCAACAGCAGTAGAAGTACCTCGATGGGTTTGGTTGAGATTTAGCAGCACAAAAAGCTTGGTGAAGAACTTACAAAACTCGAGAGCAATAAAATTATGTGAAATTCTTTATGAATACTGTTAGAAAGTTGTTTTATTTTTAATTTAGGAACCAAATGAACACTAAAAATAATCCAGCGAAAGGTGTCCTTTATCCCTTAAGAATGGACTTGCGAGGCCCTACAGCAACTGGAGCTAACCTCATTTACAGATAGCTGCTGCTCCACTGACTTCATAGTGTAATGACCATGCCTGCAATCCTCTGCCTGTGGTATGCGGCATAGACTGCGCTTTTGGCCATGATTCAGTGCTGAATTGTGTGGTTTTTTTGGTGCTGGTCTGAACACTGTCTGAGTCCTGTCTTTGCTGTGTGGTGATTGACAGGTTCTTCACAACACCCATCTGGCTACTTCTGCTAGCCCTAATGCTAGGCTGAGGATAGTTCTGTGCAGTTTCTATGTCAAATGGCCCTGGACCGGGACACTGCCTGATCATTCTATATTGTGTTAGTCTGTCTTGTCTTGTTCTGTGTGCCTCTTTACCAGCATAGGGAGCCTTACCCAGTTGTTGCCGACCACTTAGGGCAGTGTTTCTCAACTCCAGTCCTCAAGACCCACCAACAGGTCGCGTTTTCAGGATCTCCCACAGAATGCACGAACAATGATATCACCTGTGCAGAATGTACTGACAATAATGATATCACCTGTGCAGAATGCACTGACAATAATGATCACCTGTGAAGAATGCACTGACAATAATGATCACCTGTGCAGAATGCACTGACAATAATGATATCACCTGTGCAGAATGCACTGACAGTAATGATATCACCTGTGCAGAATACACTGACAATAATGATATCACCTGTGCAGAATGCACTGACAATGATGATATCACCTGTGCAGAATGCACTGACAATAATGATATCACCTGTGCAGAATGCACTGACACTAACTAGATCACCTGTGCAGAATGCACTGACAATAATGATATCACGTGTGCAGAATGTACTGACAATAATGATATCACCTGTGCAGAATGCACTGACAATAATGATATCACCTGTGCAGAATGCACTGACCATAATGATATCACCTGTGCAGAATGCACTGACAATAATGATATCACCTGTGCAGAATGCACTGATCATAATGATGTCCCCTGTGCAGAATGCACTGACCATAATGATGTCCCCTGTGCAGAATGCACTGATAATAATGATATCACCTGTGCAGAATGCACTGACCATAATGATATCACCTGTGCAGAATACACTGACATAATGATATCACCTGTGCAGAATGAACTGACAATAATTATATCACCTGTGCAGAATGCACTGACCATAATGATATCACCTGTGCAGAATGCAGTGACAATAATGATATCACCTGTGCAGAATGCACTGACCATAATGATATCACCTGTGCAGAATGCAGTGACAATAATGATATCACCTGTACAGAATACACTGACCATAATGATGTCCCCTGTGCAGAATGCACTGACAATAATGATATCACCTGTGCAGAATGCACTGACCATAATGATATCACCTGTGCAGAATGCACTGACAATAATGATATCACCTGTGCAGAATGCACTGACCATAATGATATCACCTGTGCAGAATGCACTGACAGTAATTATATCACCTGTGCAGAATGCACTGACAATAATGATATCACCTGTGCAGAATGCACTGACAATAATGATATCACCTGTGCAGAATGCAGTGACAATAATGATATCACCTGTGCAGAATGCACTGACAGTAATGATATCACCTGTGCAGAATACACTTACAATAATGATATCACCTGTGCAGAATGCACTGACAATGATGATATCACCTGTGCAGAATGCACTGACAATAATGATATCACCTGTGCAGAATGCACTGACACTAACTAGATCACCTGTGCAGAATGCACTGACAATAATGATATCACGTGTGCAGAATGTACTGACAATAATGATATCACCTGTGCAGAATGCACTGACAATGATGATATCACCTGTGCAGAATGCACTGACCATAATGATATCACCTGTGCAGAATGCACTGACAATAATGATATCACCTGTGCAGAATGCACTGATCATAATGATGTCCCCTGTGCAGAATGCACTGACCATAATGATGTCCCCTGTGCAGAATGCACTGACAATAATGATATCACCTGTGCAGAATGTACTGATAATAATGATATCACCTGTGCAGAATGCACTGACCATAATGATATCACCTGTGCAAAATACACTGACAATAATGATATCACCTGTGCAGAATGCACTGACCATAATGATGTCCCCTGTGCAGAATGCACTGACCATAATGATATCACCTGTGCAGAATACAGTGACAATAATGATATCACCTGTACAGAATGCACTGACCATAATGATATCACCTGTGCAGAATGCACTGACAATAATTATATCACCTGTGCAGAATGCACTGACAGTAATTATATCACCTGTGCAGAATGCACTGACAATAATGATATCACCTGTGCAGAATGCACTGACAATAATGATATCACCTGTGCAGAATGCACTGACAATAATGATATTACCTGTGCAGAATGCACTGACCATAGTGATATCACCTGTGCAGAATGCACTGACAATAATGATATCACCTGTGCAGAATGCACTGACAATAATGATATCACCTGTGCAGAATGCACTGACAATAATGATATCACCTGTGCAGAATGCACTGACAATAATGATATAACCTGTGCAGAATACACTGACCATAATAATATCACCTGTGAAGAATGCACCGACAATAATGATATCACCTGTGCAGAATGTACTGACTATAATGATATTACCTGTGCAGAATGCACTGACAATAATGATATAACCTGTGCAGAATACACTGACAATAATGATATCGCCTGTGCAGAATTCACTGACAGTAATGATATCACCTGTGCAGAATGCACTGACAGTAATGATATCACCTGTGCAGAATGTACTGACAATAATGATATCACCTGTGCAGAATGCACTGACCATAATGATATCACCTGTGCAGAATGCACTGACAATAATGATATCACCTGTGCAGAATGCACTGACCATAATGATATCACCTGTGCAGAATGCACTGACAATAATGATATCACCTGTGCAGAATGCACTGACAATAATGATATCACCTGTACAGAATGCACTGACAATAATGATATCACCTGTGCAGAATGTACTGACAATAATGATATCACCTGTGCAGAATGCACTGACAATAATGATATCACCTGTGCAGAATGCACTGACCATAATGATATCACCTGTGCAGAATGCACTGACAATAATGATATCACCTGTGCAGAATGCACTGACAATAATGATATCACCTGTGCAGAATGCACTGACAATAATGATATCACCTGTGCAGAATGCATTGACAATAATGATATCACCTGTGCAGAATGTACTGACAATAATGATATCACCTGTGCAGAATGTACTGACAATAATGATACCACCTGTGCAAAATGCAATGATAATAATGATATCACCTGTGCAGAATATACTGACAATAATGATATTACCTGTGCAGAATGCACTGACAATAATGATATCACCTGTGCAGAATGCACTGACAATAATGATATCACCTGTGCAGAATGCACTGACAGTAATGATATCACCTGTGCAGAATGCACTGACAATAATGATATCACCTGTGCAGTATGCACTGACCATAATGATATCACCTTTGCAAAATGCACTGACAATAATAACATCACCTTTGCAGAATGCACTGACAATAATAATATCACCTGTACAGAATGCACTGACAATAGTGATATCACCTGTGCAGAATGTACTGACAATAATGATATCACCTGTGCAGAATGCACTGACAATAATGATATCACCTGTGCAGAATGCACTGACAATAATGATATCACCTGTGCAGAATACACTGACAATAATGATATCACCTGTGCAGAATGCACTGACAATAATGATATCACCTGTGCAGAATACACTGACAATAATGATATCACCTGTGCAGAATGCACTGACCATAATGATATCACCTGTGCAGAATGCACTGACAATAATAATATCACCTGTGCAGAATGCACTGACAATAATGATATCACCTGTGCAGAATGCACTGACAATAATGATATCACCTGTGGAGAATGCACTGACCATAATGATATCACCTGTGCAGAATGCACTGACAATAATGATATCACCTGTGCAGAATGCACTGACAATAATTATATCACCTGTGCAGAAGGCACTGACAATAATTATATAACTATATCACCTGTGCAGAATACACTGACCATAATGATATCACCTGTGCAGAATGCACTGACAATAATGATATCACCTGTGCAGAATACACTGACAATAATGATATCACCTGTGCAATGCTGAGGAAATCCTGAAAAATTGACCTGTTGGTGGGTCCTGAGGACTGGAGTTGAGAAACACTGACTTAGGGTCTGGCCATCAAGTAGGCAGGGACAGCTCTGTGCATGGGCTCGCTATCTATCTTTTCCTGTTGCCCTATCTTGGTCCCGGGCCCCTTACACATAGGTTTTACTTTCATTCCTGTATTACCCCTGTACATTAGTTATCAGAGCTATTATGATTGGCAATGAACTTCTAGACTGTCAAGTGGTGCCATCCCAACTGCTCATTTCTTAATAGGGACTCAGGCTTCTGTCTCCTGAGATATAGTGATCACCCTCTTAAAGGGGTTTTCTTGCTACAAAGATCATATCTAAAATTATGGGAACAGTAAAAATAATCACTTTTGAAATAGGTTTGCTGTACCTAAGTTACTTAGTATAGTAGATATGAGCTAAACTGTGCATCTATAGCTATTTCTGCAGTAGCTGGTCGGGACATGCCCCTTTCCTGTGATTGGCTGACTGACATTTCATCAGCCTGTTTAGACACACCCCCAGATGGGAAATGCCCTATGCACTGTGATTGGCTGCCTGCACTCTGTGCTTACTCCCCTCTGAGCTGTTGAAATTGAAACTAGGTGGCCTCAGCTTCCCCATGCTCCTATCTCAGCTCTATGTAAAGGATCTGGGCAATTACTCAGTCTCTAAGGCTGGGTTCACACGGCTTTTTTGCAGGGCGTAATTACGGACAGGTGCGGAGCGGGGACGGGTGCGGGGCGGGTGCCCATAGACTTTCATTACCAGCGGCACGTATACGCCGCTGGTAATTCACATGTCAGTTATCGCCCCCCTCGGCGTATTCGCCGAGCAGGGAGAGGAGACGTAATCCATAGTTCTCTATGAGAACTGTGGATTACCGTAATGACTGGGACATATTCCAGCCGTAATTTGCGCACTCCGGCGCGTAATTTCAGACTGAAATACGTCCAGTTTTAAGCCGTGTGAACATAGTCTAACAGTTTGATTCATTCTCCTCTCATATAACACAGCCTTATACACTGCTCTCCCCTTATATAACACAGCTTTATACAGTCTGTTCCCATCACCCATAGAACAAGCCTTATACAGTCTGCCCAACCTCCTGCCTGATAACAGGGGGAGAGGAGGGAGGCAGAGAGCATTCCTTACATGTGTTTCATCAGTTCAGGCTGTATGTTTAACTGTTTATAGTACACAATGAGGGTGTTACAGGGAGCTTGTGGAGCCTAAAGCTGAAGGCTCTGCAGACAAGAGAAGCATGCAGGAGGCTACAGAGCTATCCTCTCCAGACTTCCCCTTCCACTGCACACACAGAATGATGATGTCACAGCTCTTCAGTGAGGGGAGACTCGCCTCCTGGGAGGAAAGGCATGCCTACAGGGAAGAGAGACTCGCCCCTGGATTGGAAACTAATATTATTAGCTCAAGCCTACAAAAACTTCAAACGATAAAACCCCTTTAACAGTCTGCAATAGGCCTATGTAAAGCTCTGGGGACATGAAGTTGGGCACTCTCCACTGAGCAGAGAATACAGCCCATTTGACAGGCTAGGCATTCATTAGCATATCAGTAAGCTATCACTAATAAACCAGGGAGGTAGACTACAGGAAAAAAATTTGGTGAAAACAATGAAGTCAGTGAAGCAGCAACTATCCATAGATAGTAGTAGCTCCGTTTAAGCACTGCATAGGTCCCCTTTAACCCTTTCCCGACATTGGACGTATGTATACGCCCTAGCGGGAAGTGACTTCCCGCAAATGGACGTATGCATACGTCCTGGTGATCGGGTGGGCTTGCGAGCGAGCCACGCATGATCGGGACATGGGGCCAGCAGTAATTTACCGCTGGCTTCATGCCACATCACCCCCGGCCGGAGTGAGCTAGAGCCGCGGGTGTTTAACCCCTTAACTCCGATGATCAATTAAGATCGTCGGAGCTAAGTCGCAGGCAGGAGGAGGGAGCCCCTCCAGCCTGCTTCAGTCGCGCTGCTGCACGAGAGTGCAGTCTCCTACCAGCCGGCTCCAGGAACTGAAGATCACTTCCCGGAGCAGTCTGTGACGTCACGATGCCCACAATGCATTGTGGGCATCGTGACTGACAGTTGTCATGGCGAAGAGTGCATAGCAACAATGCTATGTACTGGCCTGCCTTCTAACAGCAATCTTCAGAAGATCTGAAGGTTGCTGTTATAAATCCCCTATGGGGAAAAGTAAAACACAAAAAATAAAATAAAAACACGTACACCGCCCTTTTTTTTTTTTATCAGATAACTTTTATTAAACAATGTATGCAGATACAGAATAGAACGTCTTTTACCATTATTTTTTACATCAGGATACATACATATACAATAATTTTGCTCTTTAGATAAAAAACACTAAGAGTATATGAATATGTCCATACCATATATCTTGATACGTGCTTTCAGCAGTATTAGCATACAACCATAAACAAACCCCAACCATCCCACCCATACCCACCAAACCAAGAGCAGTACCCATGATTTTTTTTAGCAACTTTTAATCAAGGACAGAAGTCACTTTGCCAAGAGTGTCTACTCTTTTCTTCAACTAACAGTAATAGGAATTGACAATGCTCCCATTCCTTGCGCCATTCCTGAATTATGTAGCAGTAAGGAACGAGAAGGCAAACCTGGGGAATTGAGCCAAGGGCTCCATATACCTTCATATTTTCTCAGAGCATTTCTTTTTAAGTATACGCCCCTCTCCAATCTGATGACATTATTTAATTTGTTTACGTATTCGGTTATGGTTGGTGGAGAAGACTGAATCCATCTAAAGGCAATTAACTTTCTGGCCATATATAACATTCGGGAAATGCTAATTCTTTGTTCCACATCAAATACTATATCTTCTAAATAGCCAAGTACACAGTGCAGTGGGTCTAGGGGAATATCACTTTTATGAACTTTGCTGATTAACTGGATAATCTCTCTCCAAAAGTTGCCCAATTCCCTGCACTCCCATATCACATGCAAAAGCTGGGCCTCTTCCATTTCACATCGTGGGCAACTGGAGTCTGACCTAATACCCCATCTGAATAGCTGGAATGGAGTTTTATAAGCTCTATGCAACAACATAAGCTGTGAATATCTTTTTGCTCACTTAATGACACCAATCTCGCAAGGCTCAATAACACTATCCCATTGTTCTGTACTAATGGGGCCAACGTCCATCTCCCATTTCACTTTAATCGGAAGCTGTTGATTATAAATATACTCATCCGCTAAATAACTATATACTTTCGAAATTAATCCCTTCGTGGACTGTGCTCCACAAACTAAATTTATTAGGGGAGCAGATTTAATGGACAGATCCACTTGTGTAGCTTGACTCTGAACCGCATGCCTCAACTGCAAATATTGGTAAAAGACTTGGCACGGTAGGTCAAACTTTTCCTGCAGCTGAGCAAAACTCAACATTTCTGAACCATCTAAGATTTGGGATAACAAGCCAATACCAACTGCATTCCATCTCTTAAAGTCAGTCAATTTGCAAATTTCTGGAAGCTTGCGATTGAACCATAGCGGGGTATATTTGGTAAATGAGGTATACCCCAAAAGATCCTTGCCTCTATCCCACACCTTATACATTAATTTCAGAGTAGGAAGATCTGAAGAATTCAATTCCGCTGTCTCAGCATCCAGCATACAGCTCAAATGCGGCCATGAGCTTCTAGTTGCTAGCAACTTGCCTACTGGACCCATCCCTTCCCTAGCATCCCACCCTGCAAAATGCTGCCATTGTGAGGCTATAAAGTAGAGCCAAGTGTTCGGGATAGCAAGTCCTCCTCTATCCTTTTCTCTTTGCAAATAATTTAATCCAATCCTGGCATGCCCCTTTTTCCAAAGTAGCTCTCTGAAGAGTCGGTGTATTTTATTAAAGATATTTAAAGGGACCCAAATCGGGGAGTTATGCAAAATGTAGAGAATCTGTGGCATAGCAATCATTTTAATTAGATTTCCTCTACCTATAACTGATAAAGGCATCTTACACCATGCATTTATCTTATTGGTCAATCTGCTAAGTAGGAGGAGCACATTGTGGGCAATATAATCTTGCGGGCGGGAAGTGTTTATTATTCCTAAATATTTGAATGATGTTACTATCTGTAGCTGAGAATCCTGACCTACACTTCCTTCGGGGAGAGGATCCAAGGGCAATAAGGTAGACTTCTCCCAATTAATTCTTAAACCTGACCAAACTCCAAACTCCATGTAGGACATGATTGGTTCCAGAGAAGAAGTTACATTCCCCACGTAAAGAAGCATGTCGTCCGCATAGAGAGAAATTCTCTCCTCTATAGTCCCATGTTTGAACCCTGTAATGTCCCTTGCATTTCTGATGACACAAGGTAGGGGCTCAATGGCCAAGGCACACAGAAGAGGAGATAAGGGGCAGCCCTGTCTGGTCCCTCTGTGTAAGGAGAATGCCTCTGACATCAAGCCATTAGCGCGTACTCTAGCCCCTGGTTCTGCATACAAAAGTTTAACTGCCGATAAGAAAGTTGGACCAAATCCCATTTTCCTCATGACAGCCCACAAGTACTCCCATTCCACGCTGTCAAAAGCTGTGACAGCGTCCAATGAGAGAACTGCCCTGCCCTCCGTCTGCCCTGTACTCATTTGTAAATTGAGAAACAGTCTTCTTATGTTAATGGCAGTTGACTTATTGGGCATAAAGCCTAACTGGTCTTCATGAACGACACTTGTTATGACTTTGCTTAACCTATTAGCTAATACTTTTGCCAATAGCTTAACATCAGTTGGAAGTAGCGAGATGGGGCGATAGGACCCTGGACTAGAAGCATCCTTATCTGGCTTAAGTATCAGTACAATAACTGCTTCCCTCATTGAATACGGCAAGTGGCCATCCTGGACTGCCGCCTGGAAGACCTCTAGTAAACGCGGTAACAAGGTTTCCTTGTGGAGCTCAAAAAATTCAGCTGGAAGACCGTCCATTCCTGGGGCTTTTTCATTTGGGGCCTGGCACAAAGCAACCTCTTGTTCTTCACAAGTAATTGGCTGCTCTAGAGCACTACTATCTTCCAGTGATAGAGACGGAAGGGTAATGTTAGACAAGTAATCTTCAATGTCATCCACTGACCCTCCACCCCCAGAGGTATATAAAGATTTATAAAACTGTAGCAGAACATTTAGGATATCTGCATTCTCACTGACTACAGAGCCATTGTCTGTTTTAAGTTCTGCAATATGACTGGATGCTTGCTGGGATTTCACAATATTAGCTAGTAAATGTCCTGCACTTTCTCCTTGATCAAAATAGCGTTGCTGAACAAAAAACTTTTTATCCTCTGCTACTTTAATCAACTGCTCATTCAAGTTCTGTTGGGCCTCCTCCCAGTTGTGCCTATTATTCTCAGAAGGGTCACCAAGAAAATTCTGTTCTTCCTTTGCTACCCTATCCTGCAAGAATTGGGTGAAGCTACGTGTTATAGTCTTCCTTTTACTAATCTCTCTAATATAAATCCCTCTTACAAATGCTTTCATGGTATCCCACACACATGCCACTGAAGCAGTTCCCTCGTTATTGTCAAAGAACTCCTTAATTTCTGCTACCATCGAGCCCCCTATCAATTGCACCCAGAAGGGATTTAGGCGCCATCCCTGTCTGACCCCAGACCGCTCCAGGCCACAGTCCAAGCACACTGTCAAGGGGGAGTGATCAGAAATACAGCGAGTTGAATATTCAACTGATTTGACATATGGGAGCATTGAGTTCGAGGCCACAGAGAGGTCTATTCTTGAGAGTGAATGATGCGTGGCTGAGTAACACGAGTATTGCTTTTTCGTAGGGTGCCTTAGTCTCCAAATATCACATAGACCTACCTCCATCAACAGTTTTGCAAGGGAAGTAGGCTGGGCCTGGGAGTCAATAGCTCCGGCATGAAATTTGTCCCAGTATGGATGCAAATATTTATTAAAATCACCCAAGATTAACACTGGGACTCCTGGGGATGATTCCAACAGAGTTAGTATTTTTTTAAGAATTTTGCTTGAGTACAGAGGAGGGATATATATAGCTACTATAATAACTGGGGTTAAGTAGAGTTTGCAATGAAGATAAACATATCTACCATCTGGGTCAGTTTTTGAATCAATACATGTAAACGGAATGGCTCTATGAATTAGCACACTTACCCCTCTAGAATGTGAGGAGTACACCGAGTGGTATGCTGCCCCAACCCATGCTCTTTGTAGCCAGTGGAGTTTGTCTTTAGTCAGGTGGGTCTCGGACAGACAGACTATTGCCGGGTGAACCTTCTGCAACCAGGAGTTAACAGCATATCGCTTACTGGAGTCCCCAAGCCCTCTTACGTTCCATGCTACAACGTTAATAACAGACGCCATAATAACAGTTATGCAATATATCCAACCGCTGGAGTAAACTTTTACAAATCCCTTGATTGTAATGTTCATAAGCAATAGGTCCTGCTCTCAAAATAATCCCACCCATATAACAACCGTTAAACCAACCATTGTAGAATATAACAAACTTTAACATAAATCCCTTCCTGCCGAAGGGAACGGGGTTCCCAAATCTCTTGAGCATCACTCAAGCATAGAGTGTAGACTATAGCTCAAGCTACGTTTGCTAGTAATTCCTTACTCCTGCTAGCATTATTAGCATAACATATCAACAGACCACACCGCCCTTTTAATCACCCCAAAAAAGATCAAAAATAAATAAAGTACCCATATTTGGTATCGCCGCGTGCGTAACGACCTGTCCTATAAATGTGTCATATTAATTTACCCGTACGGTGAACGTTGTTAAAAAAAAAAAAAAAGAATTGTGATTTTTGTTCATCCTGCCGCACATAAAATGATATAAAAAGCGATCAAAAACTCATATAAACGCCAAATTTGTACCAATTAAAATGTCAGTTCATCTCGCAAAAAGAAAAGTCCTTACACCTCTCTGTATACGGAAAAATACAGAAGACAGCGATGCATAAAAATTGTTTTACATAATAAAAACACTTTTTTTTTTTAAGTGCTTCAACATAGAAAACTATATAAATTGGGTATCGCTGTAATCGTATCGACCCACAGAGTAAAGCTAACTTGTCATGGATACTGCACAGTGAGCGCTGTTAAAAATAAAAAACACTCCTAGGATTGCAGTATTTTCGTCACCCTGCCTTCCAAAAAACGGATTTAAAACTGATCAAAAAGTCTTGTCCCCAAAAAAATTATACCAATAAAAACGTCAACTCATCCCGCAAAAAACAAGCCCCTACACAGCTCCGTACACAGAAAAATAAAAAAGTTATGGCTCTCAGACTGCGACGATGCAAAAACGTGTTTTTCTTTTTGAATAAAACTGTTTTTATTGTGTAAAAGCAGTAAAACATGAAAAAAATATACAAATTTGGTATCACTGTAATCGTATCGACCTGCTGAGTAAAGCTAGAATGTCATTTAAATCGCACGGTGACAGCTGTAAAAAAAATAAAATGAAAAACACTACCAGGAATGTTGTATTTTGTTCAAAATGCCTCACAACAACCACAATAAAAAGTGATCAAAGAGTCATTTGCACCCCATAATGGTACTAATAAAAACATCAACTCATCCCACAAAAACAAGCCCATAATCAGCTCCGTATACAGAAAAATAAAAAGCTATGGTTGTCAGAATAGGACAACATAAAAACGCAATTTTTTATAGACCTATTTCTATTGTGTAAAAGTAATAAAACATAAAAAAACTATATAAAGTTTATATCATTGTAATTGTACCAACCCCCATAGTAAAGTTATCCTGTTATTTATCCTGTACGGCGAACATTGTAAGAACGAAGCCCAAAAAACAATGGCTGAACTGTGTTTTTTCCCCCCATTTTCGTAGCCCAATACTGAAAAAAAACTATGGAACACCTGTGCGCCCAAAATGCACAGTACACCCCTAGATGAGATCCCTGAGGGGTGTTGAATCCAAAATAGGGCAACTTCTGGAAGGCTTCACCTGTTCTGGTACTTTGGGGGCTTTGCAATGCGACATCGCCCCCACCAAGATCTGTGTTCCAAAAGCCAAATAGCGCTACCCTCCCTTGTACCCCCTGCCATGCGCCCAAACAGCAGTTTACACCCACATGTAGGGTATTGCCGAACTTGGAAGAAATTGCGTGACAAAATTTGGGGTGCTTTTTTGCCAGGATTCCTTGTAAAAATGAAACATTTTCAGCTAAATTTGCAGTTTGTTGGAAAAAAACAAAATTTTAAATTTTCACAGCTTAACACTAAAAAAAAATTGTGAAACACCTGTGGGGTGGATATACTTCCTGCACCCCTGGATATATTCTTTAATGGGTGTCATTTCCAATATGGGGTCTTTTTAGGGGAGTTTCTTAAATTTTAGCACCTTAGGGCATCTGCAAACCTGAAATGGTGCCTAAATAAAATCGTAATGAAAATGAGACCGTGGAGTCTGGTAGGTGCTCCTCCTACTCTGGGGCTTGTGGTTGAGCTAAATCGCGCAGTAGGCCCAGATATGGGATATCTCTGAAAATGGCAGAATCTGGGGAATCAATATTAAGTTGCATTTCCCTGGTCACATCTACCGTGTTCTTGTGAATAATGGATAAAAATTGAAAATCTGCAAAAAAAGTGAAATTTTGAAATTTCACCTCCACTTTGCTTTAATTCGTGTGAAACACCTAATGGGTTAATAAACTTCCTAAATGCGGTTTTGAATACTTTAAGGGGTGTAGTTTCTTAGATGAGGTCATTTATGGGGTATATAACATACAGGCCAATCAAAATCACGTTAGAACTGGACTGGTCCTTAAAAAATTGTATATTGCAAATTTTCTTGAAAATTTGAAAATTACTACTAAATTTCTAAGCCCCCTAATGGCGTAAATAAAAAAAGATGCCAACCTACAGTAGACATATGGTTGATGCTAGTTATAAGCTATTTTGAGTGGAATAACTATTTGTCTTACACACAGAAATTTTTGAAGTTTGAAAATGGTAAATTTTTCAACTTTTTCATGATTCTTTGATATCTTTCACAAATAAACAAGGACTTTTTTGGGCCAAAATTTCTTACTTTCTTAAAGCACAATGTGTCACGAGAAAACAATCTCTGAATCACATGGATAGGTTAAAGTGTCAAAGAGTTATGTACAGTGACACATGCCAGATTTAAAAAATGGGGCTCTATCAAAGACTGGCTCCGGCGTTAAGGCCTCGTTCACACGACGGATTTGTCCGCGGGTTTCGCCGCGGCTCTCGCCACGGTTCCCGCGGCCAAATCCTCGTCGGGCCGCGCCACAAACTCGCGTCTCCCCGACGCGGGTTTTGTGGCGCGGGCGGTGGGCGTGGCCTCGCCGCGGGATTGCCGTGGTTTGGGGCGCGGCTTGCGCTGAGGGCTTGCCCCTATGCAAATTAAGAGCAGGGGGCAAGCCGCGGCGCTAGCCGCATCACAGCCGCGCACCACCCGCGGCCGCCGCGCAGAGCACTCCTGTCAAGAAATGACAGGAGAGTTCTTCACAACGCGCGGGTCTGTCCCGCGGCCCCGGACCCGCGGCCAAACCCGCGCAGTGTGAATATTAACGCGGTTTCCCATAGGAAACCATGTTAATAAACCAGGCGCGATTTGGCCGCGGAAACTGCGTCGGAACCCGCGGCCATAACCGTGGCCAAATCCGTCGTGTGAACAGGGCCTTAGGGGTTAAAGGAGGTTTGTGGGATCATTGGACCTTTTTACTGTCCTTCCCTTCATCTCTGATTTCAGCTTTGTAAAAGCCATGCACAGTACACATTTGATTGTTGTGGGGTCACAGAGGTGCTGATGCACTGCTATGGTAATTTCTGTGGCTAAAGTTTTGCAGCGTTTACCAGTTATCTTATCCATCTATCTCTGTCAATGAGATCTGAAATAATATAAATTTCCCTGTGTGTCAGCTTGTTTGTGTTTGGTATAGACTGTCATTACTTCTAAAGTCACAGTCAATGTGAAATTAAATCATTTTAGTAATTCACTGCAGATGTCCAATGGTGAGCTAAAAGAAAATTTTGGTCCTGTGGGTAGTGCTGGTAGAAGGGTCAAGTGGTGTGAGAAGATGGGGCACATTTATCAAGGCAGTTGCAGCAAAAACAATGGCACATATGCGTTACGCCACATTGTTTTTTAAATTGAATAATTTTTATTATTAATAAAAACTTTTTTAACATAATCACAAGGTGCAAAATTTCCCCCTATCTTCCCTCCAAACACAGAAAAGAAAAACAGAGTCAAGATAATATCTTCCACATACAAATGTCTAGGCGTTATGCCATATTTATTATGTGCTGTAGACAGTTTCTAGACACTTATGCCCCTCGTCTGAGAAAAAGTTATTGGCCACTACAAACAGGCACAGCTGTACAGAAAGGGTGTGTGGCTTCGGGTGCGATGCCATGCAAATCAATTTTGGTGCAGTTAATGCCATAAAGTAAGCCAAAGTATAAATGGTGTAAAGTAAGGTTATGTTCACATGGCGTGTTGGATACGTGTCCAGTACATTTTTTCAATACGTTAATTAACATTGAAAACTGTATCCAAAAAAACATATCCAAAAATCCAACTGCAATACGTGTTTGGATCCGTTTTTCGGATGCGTTTTTCAATACGTTTTCTTTCAAATTAACCAATACAACCCTACCATTATTAAGAGACATTCAAATTTGCAACCAATTCGTTTTTCGGATGCATAAAACATATCCAAAAATGTACCAGAAAGTGTGGTACGTTTTTGAGCCTCCAAAAATGTACCCCATTGTTTCCTACGGGGACTTGACATGCGAAAAACGAATCAAGAATTGATCTGTAATTTCTTTGAACTAATCCGTTTTAAGCAATACAAAAACGTATGTAAAAACCGTACCGTGTGAACGATGATACATTTTTTACATTGAAATCAATGAGATCTGCCTGGAACATTCTTACCCAAAGACGTATTTCAATAACGCTGTGTGAACATACCCTAAAAATGGACAGTTCTTACATGAGCCAGATTTATCAACACTGTTACATGTGGCGCATTGTAACACTGTCTACTTTATACTGTCTGAGAGTTAGACAGTATTGATAAATCTGCCCCATTGTGCACATATGTACAGTTAGGACTTTACCAATAACCAATTGCCAGGTCTAGCTAACCCACCATTTGGATGGCTCCTTCTGCAGACCAGTCAGTGGCTAGGTTATTGCTGCCAATCTGCGAGTTCGGCTCTCTATTGGAATCCGTTATGTCTCTTTGCCAGTTGTTGTATCTTGCATGGTACCAGGAGCGATTGTGAATTTATATTTTGACCTGGCTACTGTTTGTTTTACTCTCTTGTATTATTTCACCTGTCTAACTGGTATTGGGCTTGATTTATGTGAACCTACTTTGTGTGTCTCTCCATCTAGCAGTACTCTCCTGGTTAGGCCCTGTTTTCCCTTTTTCAGATATTGGATTTTTTGGGGCTTTGACATGTATTTTGACTACTTTGGTTTGTTTCTCTCGTCTGTCAGCTCCATAAACCAGTGGCTACTCGGCAAATACAACCTAGGGATTGGTAGTGAATTCCGGATCATTGTTTAAGGATTAAAAATTACCTTTGGCCTCTCCTGATAGATCTGTTTCTAGAGAGAATTTTTTTCTTCTTTTTAATATTAATAAAAGTTAAGCTTTATAGTGGGATTCACTTTTTCAGTCTGTGAATTACTTAGATTTGAGTCAAATCCCATTGTGTGTCATGTTTACATCTTATATGGACATTTCAAATTCAAAAAACAGTGGCACATTATGGACTAAGGAAACCGTCAAATGGGACATAGGAAATTTGGAAAAAGCATTACTGCTAACTAGGATACATGAAAAAAAATTGAGGTTCTCAGTTCACACTTTTGGCCAAAAATGCTTAAGCCCACCTCCCAATCATCAAGGGGACCTCAAGTGCAGGTGGGTCCTACGCTATTGTTACCTCTATTGGGTCCTGTTCAGACCTGCATACTTTAGGGAGCGAAGATACCTGCTTCAAAGAACACTGCACTGATTTAAAACCTGGGGAAGTGGGTGGGATGCAAACACCAAAATGGAGGCCGCCACTCCTCCCTACATATTTTGAATTTGAAATGTCTATATGAATTGCTGCCACACCCGTGTGCATTTGTTTTTTCAAACAAAGTTTTTCCATGTGCAAAACCAATTGTTGTTTTTGATTACATCTTAGATGGTTCCAATCTATTCATTATATTGGCTGGGAGGTTTTAGATCTGTTTTTACAAATACTTCAGTTCTTTGTGACATAACAATTCTGGAGCATCTTCTCCTATATTTGTGACTTGAGATGTTCTTCTGTAATTTCTTCTAGATATGTATCACTGAATCGGTCAGCTGAGTGTTGCTGAAGTAGTCAACTGGGTGTTACCATGTCACACACTGACAGAACTGATTGGACAATGTCAGACTGTGCAGGGAAATACCCCTAGACAGTAACACTAAGGCCTCGTTCACACGGCTTATTTGGCCACGGATTGGAGCCGTACTGCGCGCCGGATTTGCGCTTCAGTACGGCTCCAATCCGTCCCTGTCATTACGGTAATCCACTGCTCTCATAGAGAACTGTGGATTCCGTCACTCCTACCCGCTCGGCGAATCCGGCGCGGGGGAAGAAAGTGACATGCACATTATTTACGCCGCGTACGCGCCGTAAATAATGCATTGTCTATGGGGCCGACGGGCAGCTCCCCTGCTGCGCCCCCGGCCCCGCCCCTTATTCAAGCCATATTGCGGGCGGGATCCATCCCACAATTACGGCTTGAATAAGCCGTGTGAACACGGCCTAATCTGACAGACTGGTAATAAATTTGTAAGAGTATAATAGAAAAAAATCCACACAATTAAATGTGTAGGATTAAAAAAGGTCCACTCTGGCGCTAAACTATTAAAAGGTTTCAAACCAACTATAATTCCAAGTTGGTTTATTGAATGTAAAATCAAATTAAACATGCAACGCGTTTCACAGACAGCTCGACTGCGTCATCAGGCATATAAAACAGGAACACACAATGGCCATTTAAATATTAAGTGATGAAAACGAGGCTTACTCCCGATACTCCTCCACCTATCTTTAAAAGGCAGAGAATCCAATATTCATTACAATATTAAAAATATGTGATTACAATATATAAATAAACATTTTAACAATATTATTATAACAAGTTTATTAGATACATACTATAAAAAATGTGGTTTTTAATGTGTTTAAAATAGTATATATCTAATAATCTTGTTATAATAATATTGTTAAAATGTTTATATATTTTAATCACATGTTTTTAATATTGTAATGAATATTGGATTCTCTGTCTTTTAAAAATAGGTGGAGGAGTATCGGGAGTAAGCCTCGTTTTCATCACTTACTATTTAAATGGCCATTGTGTGTTCCTGTTTTATATGCCTGATGAAGCAGACGAGCTGTCTGTGAAACGCGATGCATGTTTAATTTGATTTTACATTAAATAAACCAACTTGGAATTATAGTTGGTTTGAATTCTTTTAATAGTTCTGCGCCAGAGTGAACCTTTTTAATCCTACACATTCAATTGTGTGGATTTTTTCTATTATCTTGACCTCCGGAGTCTTCCTGGACTATGTGCGATGAGGTGCTGCGGGCTGCTTTCTATACTGTGAAGTCCGTGTGAGAAGCTGGAGCTCCTTCAATTACAATCAACACGCGAAACATATGAGCTGTACCAGTCTTAGTAAAGCTCGCTAAGGTGAGCAGAATATCAGCTTACACAATTTGTTTTATTTACCGGGTAACACACATTGCGCTGTGTGTTCTCTTTCTTGAGGTGCATTGCATTTTTGTCTTCCCTTGGATAAATTTGTAAGAGTAGTAACAGGGGAACCCGAAAACATAAGATGTGAGGAAAGATGTTCTAGAATTGCTATTTAATGGGACATATTTGTATTTACTAAAACAGACAAGTCAGGAATGGCCACAGGTCCTCTTTAAAGGGTGAAAACTTACTTTTCGTTAGTCTAAGCAGAGTAAGCCAAGCTTAATTCTGTAACAAGTTATTTCTAATTTTATTACAGCTTGCTGCCTGGCTGCTTTTTACTTCAGTTTCATTAGGGCAAAGCAGTGATCTATAACTACAGTGCCCATAGGGAAACTGAGATAGTCTACTAGATACCTCCTGTCTAATCATTGTTTCAGGCAGCTGCTCTTTCTGTCCTCTATGAAGCTCTGCCTGTAGAAGTCCATGCATAGAGACAAGGACAGAATCATTTGAAGTATAGATTACTAAACCAGCAGTGAGAAAGAAAAGTTCTGGTAATTGCCCTAAATAATTTTACAGTTTCTGGTATACATGAAACCCGGTTAGAGACTCTTTGATATCTTTAAACCTTGGTTACCCTGTTTTGTCTTGATAAGCTCTAAGTGCTGATTGTCAAATACATGAAATACAGAGGTCCCTCAACATATGATATTATTTGGTTTTGGGACAACCATTGTATGTTGAAACTGTTGTATGTGAAAACTATAACTGGAATGGAAAATTGTTAATTGGTCCTGAGGACACAAAATGTGATCCTAATACAGATAAAACAAGTCCTTTCAGATAACAGTCAGAAAGAGGTGTTGGAATATAATACAGTATTAATTGGTTTCGGGACCATGGTTGGGGTGATGGGTAGGCAAAGGTAGGCAATGCCTAGAGCGCCACTTCATCCCGTGCAGAAAAAGGGGAGCTAGAAGGTATAGAGTGTGCTAAATTTTCCATTGGTGGGGGCACTATATGCCATATTTTCCTAGGGCACCAGAATACCTTATCCCACTCCTGTTTGGGACAGCCATTGTATGTTGAAACCGTTGTATGTGAAAACGATACCTGGAATGAAAAATTGATAATTGGTTCTGAGGCCCCAAAATCTGACCCTAATACAGATAAAACAAGTTCTTACAGATAAAACAAGTCCGAAAGCACTGCTGGAATCTGGAAATCACTTTTTACTTTGAGGATAGGAATGTACAAGAAAAAAAATGGGGCCTCACCTGGTGCCCAAAAGAGCCACTCATCCTGTCTCGTGTAAAGAGCAGTACAGGACATGTAGTACCGCACGGTAATGTAAAGAGACGCTACTAGACCACCAATCACTGCATGCACTTCACTAATACAGAGGTTTTACAAGCATAATATTCATGATTATTGGTTGAATCTGGGAAATTGTATCTTTAAACCATACTCAACATACAATATCCCAGGAAATACCATTGTATGTTGAAAATATTGTATCCTGAGGCTGTTGTAACTTGAAGGACCACTGTAGTTACTTCTAGCTACTTTTGCCATTTTGATTGTGTTTTAAGATTAGCACTCATTGTTCATATATAAGTAGAAATGTTCTCCTTTTACCATGTACCTGTTATAACTGTTTTTAACATCAAATAAGAAAATATAAAAATTATGCATTTCCAGACAATAAAACGACCTACCATTAATTTTGAGGCAGAAAGGAGCTATTGTTCTAATCATTATTTTTTGTGTAGAAGTAACTCAATATTTACAGGTCATGTATGAAAATGTACATGATCAGCAATAAAAAGAAATCCTATTTGATTACAATTGTACCTGACAAGGCAGCAGCAAATGAAGACTTGTGTTTGGGGTGGAAGGTTAGACTGTGTGTTCTGATCCCACAGCTTCTTTAGTATCTAAAAAAAAAGTTAATACTGGCTATGAGAGAAAGTTGGCAAAACACATAGGGCCTTATGTACAGTGGGGAAAAAAGTATTTAGTCAGCCACCTATTGTGCAAGTTCTCCCACTTAAAAAGATGAGAGGCCTGTAATTGACATCATAGGTAGATCTCAACTATGAGAGACAAAATGAGAAAACAAATTCAGAAAATCATTGTCTGGTTTGGAAAGAGTTTATTTGCAAATTATGATGGAAAATAAGTATTTGATCCCCTACAAACAAGCAAGATTTCTGGCTCTCACAGACCTGTAACTTCTTCTTTAAGAGGCTTCTCTGTCCTCCACTCATTACCTGTAGTAATGGCACCTGATTGAACTTGTTATCAGTATAAAAGACACCTTTCCACAACCTCAAACAGTTACACTCCAAACTCCACTATGGTGAAGACCAAAGAGCTGACGAAGGACACCAGAAACAAAATTGTAGCCTTGCACCAGGCTGGGAAGACTGAATCTGCAATAGGTAAGCAGCTTGATGTGAAGAAATCAATTGTGGGAGCAATAATTAGAAAATAGAAGACATACAAGACCACTGATAATCTCCCTCAATCTGGGGCTCCACGCAAGATCTCACCCCGTGGGTTCAAAATGATCACAAGAATGGTAAGTAAAAATCCCAGAACCACACGGGGGGACCTAGTGAATGACCTGCAGAGAGCTAGGACCAACGTAACAAGGCTACCATCAGTAACACACTATGCTGCCAGGGACTCAGATCCTGCAGTGCCAGACGTGTCCCCCTGCTTAAGCCAGTACATGTCTGGGCCCGTCTGAAGTTTGCTAGAGAACATTTGGATGATCCAGAAGAGTATTGGGAGAATATCATATGGTCAGATGAAACCAAAGTAGAACTGTTTGATAGAAACACAAGTCGTCATGTTTGGAGGAGAGAGAATGCTGAGTTGCATCCAAAGAACACCATACCTACTGTGAAGCATGGGGGTGGCAACATCATGCTTTGGGGCTGATTCTCTGCAAAGGGACCAGGATGACTGATCCATGTACATGAAAGAATGAATGGGGCCATGGATCATGAGATTTTGAGTGCAAACCTCCTTCCATCAGCAAGGATATTGAAGATGAAATGTGGCTGGGTCTTTCAGCATGACGATGATCCCAAGCACACCGCCAGGGCAACGAAGGAGTGGCTTCATAAGAAGCATTTTAAGGTCCTGGAGTGGCCTAGCCAGTCTCCAGATCTCAACCCCATAGAAAACATTTAGAGGGAGTTGAAAGGCTGTGTTGCCCAGTGACAGCCCCAAAACATCACTGCTCTAGAGGAGATCTACCTGGAGGAATGGGCCAACATACCAGCAACTGTGTGTGCCAACCTTGTGAAGACTTACAGAAAACATTTGACCTCTGTCATTACCAACAAAGGATATATAACAAAGTATTGAGATGAACCTTTGTTATTGACCAAATACTTATTTTCCACCATAATTTGCAGTGGAGAGAACTTGCACAATTGGTGGCTGACTAAATACTTTTTTCCCCACTGTATTTACTGCATGAAAACAGTCTCTTTTATTTTTCCAAGAACTATATGGAATGAAAGCTGAGCACTGATTGATTGCTATAGGCAACAAAGACAATCTTACTGCTACACAGTTTTCATAACTGAGTCGCATTGTGCATCAGATATTGCTGCATATGGTACTGACTTTCTGGAGACGGAACAGAGTGCCCCTGCTGATTCCTGTCCCGATCTGATGTTGCTTACAATATTTGATGGACTAATGGTAAAATTTGCCCTGGTCTGATGGATTACATCATATCATATGGATGCCTAGGTGTATGTGCATTGCTACCCTGGCAAGATATGGGAAAGAGATGCACAATGGGAAGAAAGCAAGCCAGTCAGGCATTTTGATTTTCTGGGCAATGTTCTGCTAGGAAATCTTGAGTTCTGCAATTATTATAGATGATACTTTGACACTTACCACCTATCCAAACATTGTTGGTGACCAAGTACACTTCACATGACAACGGTATTTCCTAATGGAAGATATATCTTTCTGTAGGGTGGTGTGTCCTGTTACAGTGCAAAAAAAGTTCAGAAATGGTTTGCGGACAATAAGTTCAAGGAGTTTACCTGACCTGCAAATTTCTTAAATCACAATGTGACTGATCATTTCTGTGATGTTCTGGGTAAACAAATCTGATCCTTGGAGGTCCCTCCTTAGAAGATTTAAAGGGGTTTTACCACATAGGCATTTTATGCCTGGTTTGTCCTGCTTCAGCTTCCAGTGTGTTCAAAAGAGGGTGTGTATGATTTGTTTGAACTGCATATTATACGACCAGCAGGCTTGACATCACCATGCCTTTCTTCACAGTGTGCTCACTGTAGTCTGTTTATGTAGCTGCAATGTAGCTGAGTGGTTAGAACTTCTGCCTTTCAGCATAGGGTTGCTAGTTTTATATCCCTGCAGGAACCAAACATGATTTTTTTTTCCCAATGCACATATCTGATTGAGGTTTCTTTTTACCTTTTATTTATTTATTAACTTATTTCTAAGGAGTACAGGGACAGGAGTAGAACAACAGCACCTGGGGTTGAACACTTGCTCAGCAGTGAGTGTGTGTGATTACTAAGCAGGGATAAGACTGACAGTAGCTGCCTAAAAAGAGAGCTGATGTCTGAGCATATGCGGCCAGTACTGAGCAACTCTGGTCACTGGTCGTATCCCTAGAGACGAGCTGTACACTATGGATCATTAAGGTAGCAGGTAAAACAATAATGGTAATGGAATTTTTAATAATGATTAATGGTGATAATGTTTATTATTCAACTTGCAAGTTTCGCACATCAATTTTAAGTCTTGGTGCCTGATACCACAAGAAACCTTTGGAGGTCTTGTGGTGTCCAGGTCGATGGGTCACAGCTGTTTTGCTCACGGGTAAGCTACACAATATTAGGCAGGTAGTCATACACTCTTTGATACAGTACCCGATACAATCACTTCTCCTGAGCAACATATTTTGAAAGCAATTTGCTTCCAATTAGAAGACAGGAAAACCAAATGATGATATAATGCTTAGTGGGTTCTCAACCCTAACAACAGAAAGCAAGATCTTTTAAGAGCTTTAAATATAAAAAGCAAATTTCCTAAATTGCCTAGTTGGAAATAAAACACACATCATTTTACATTATAGCAATTGGCGAGGTTCCTGGAATTACGCCAGAGTGTTGAAATTAAGCTTAGGAGACATATCAGAACTACTCTGCATAGAAAACACAGCTGAAAAGACTTAAAGAAAAGTAAGAAAACCAAAAGCAGATATTGACTGTAATGTGACCAAATCTTCTAGATTTTACCCCAAGGTCTTGTCTGAGGGAGCTCTCCCCACTGTTATTAATGTTTTGCCTTATACAACCCCTGGCAAAAAATATTAAAATCACCATACTTAGGGGATATGCACCCAGATTTTTTACTTTGTAAGAAATATAAAAAATCATAGGACATAAAACAGTGGTTGTCTTATAGCAGAACATTTGGGGTTTATGGAACATACCTCAAACAGATGAGATGAAATAAGTTAAAGGAGGTTTTATCGCTACAAAGATCATGTCTCAGATTATGGGGAAAGTAAAAATAAGCACTTTTGTAATTGGTTTGCATTACCTCAGTCACTTGGTTTAGCAGATATAAGCTTTTCTGTAAATCTGTGTTCTGTTTCTGCTGGTCGGGACACGCCAACTGGCCGGATTGCGCCCCCCCCAGACACGCCCCCTTCACCGTGATTGGCTGGCAGACATTTCATTCAGCCTGTTGGGATATGCCCCCAGACAGGAAATGCCCCCGCTACGCCCCTAGTGCTGTGATTGGCTGCCTGCACACTCTGGGCGACATGTATGAATACGAACTTTTTTTTACTTGGCGCCGACACTCCAGTTCTAAATAGATATAGAAGAGTGTAGAATACGACAGTATAAAGATTCTTGGCGCATTACATAGAGCTTAATGCGCCAAACTTTTGTTGGGCATAGAGTGTAATGCGCCAAACTTGGCGCACTAAGCTTATTTGTTAAAGCGCCCAAATCTGTCGTATTCTACACTCACAGACTCTCATAATACGAGCATTGAAACATTAAGAGAGCGACATGTATGAATGCAAATGCATACTTTTTTTTTACTTGGCGCCGACACCCCAGTTCTAGATAGATATAGAAGAGTGTAGAATACGACAGATTTTTGGCGCATTGCATAGAGCTTAGTGCGCCAAGTTTGGCGCATTACACTCTATGCCCATACAAAGTTTGGCGCATTACACTCTATGCCCATACAAAGTTTGGCGCATTAAGCTCTATGTAATGCGCCAAAAATCTGTGTGTCGGCGCCAAGTAAAAAAAAGTACGCATTCGAATTCATACATGTCGCCCTTAGTGTTTTCTCCCCTCTGAGCTGTTAAAAAAGGGTAGTGAACCAAGGTCTGCTGGCTGTAAACTCTTCCCCCAGCTCTAGGGTGAAAGATTCTGGGCAATGACTGGCTGTTTAAGTCACAGATCCCCTCATATAACACAGTATTATAGAATCTCCTGCCTGTTAACAGGGGGAGAGGAGGAGGGTGAGGGCAGTGTGCATTGCTCCATATAACCCAGTCTGCTGCCTGGTAACAGAGGGGAAGGGGGGGGGCAGTGTCCACTTCTCACATGTCTCATCAGTTCAGGCTGTGTTTTATACTGCATAAAAGCCAGCAAGGAGATTGTGGAGTCAGTCTGAAGCTCTGCAGACCCCAGGAGCAGCAATGCAGGAGGCTGTGTAGCTGTTTCTGCAGACATCCTTCTGCTTTTACTGCTCACCCAGAATGATGTCACAGGTTTTTCAGTGAGGAGAGACACGCCTCCTGGGAGGAGAGACACGCCTGCTGAGGGGAGAGACACGCCCCTGAATTTCAAATTCAATCTCAGAGAATTAGCTGAACAGCACGAACACTTCAAACTATAAAACTCCTTTAATTAGTACTTTTTGCTTCTCATCAGGCCTTTATGTTGCTTATATTCATATAATTCAGTAAGGATGATTAATATTCTGTATTAAGCTGGTAACTACTTCCTAAGAGAGCAGTTAACAGATCAGCTTTAATGGAGGAAATTTGGAATGAACCAATTTTTTTCATTTTCACTAAAATGTTTTCATCAAATTGAGACCCTGACTATTTGCTGTCCATGTCTTTGAGCTGATATGGCTTGCTTGGTGAAAGGTTTAAAATGGTATTCCCATTTCATTGATTAGCTTTAAACATGTAGGCAAAAGTAAATAAAGACTATTACCAACTACATTGCTGTTCTGATTTTGCTTAGGAGCAGATCTTATCTCCTGGTTTTGCACACAAGCTCTCTCTTGTGGGAGCTTGTTTACATTACTTACTGACAAACTTTAATCCAATAGAGCTCTGTAGCCTTGTGCATTACAGTTTTCAAACCTCCAGCACTCTAACAGTATCAGCTAGGAATAGCAGAGCTGACATGCCAGTCACTGCTATAGAACCACCCACAGTCTAACCAGGAAGTGTGAAGCTGCCTTTTGGCTCCATAAAACAGCATGATAAGACAATCCATTCAACCTCATACTCAGTGGGAATAAGATGCATTATTATCCTGAAAAATAACTGCATCATCAAATCAATTTGTAATTGATAAACAATTGAACAAACAATTCAACTGAAAAACAGAATCGGAATATCAGTAGAATGAGAAAATTTCCCAAAATTGTTATGCGCTCCTGTGCATTGACTGCTGAAGTAACATTGTGTTCCATTGCGCAACATACAAGCCTGTACTATAAATGATAAAAAGTGAATGAGAAACAGTGTCGCACACCATTTCTCAATCTAATCAGCACCCAGGCAGCAACATTTTCACCTTGTCTGCTGTTAAAACCGCCATCTTTGTTAACTCTTTACCCATCTTTGTTCACCCTTCTTCATTATTTATACAGTGCAGAAGGGTGCAATAACGAGAAAAAAAATAATAATTAGGTTGCACGTAACTGTTATTGTCACCAATCTGTTAAAATATAACATAATTTATCCTGTACACCGAAGAAGAAAAAAATTCCAAACGCCTAATTTGCATTTTTTTGGTCACTTCATGTCCCCCAAAAATTGGAGTAAAAAGTGATCAAAAAGTCGCATCTGTCCCAAAATGGTACCAATAAAAAGTACATTTCAGCCCGCAAAAAAATTCGCCATCACTCAGGTCCATAGGTGAAATCACATATACGTTATTGGTCACAGGAAATAGCGGTACAGCGCAAATTTAAAAAACTAGAAAATGGATGGCCTTTAAGAGTTCTCCATTATTCCTCTCTATCACTTCCTAGATACCCTGCCTGCCAGTCCTATATATTGTATATGTGTTAGGTGCTCTGTCTGCCAGCCGCATATACAGTATGTGTGTTAGGTGCCTTGCTGACAGGCATATACACAGATGGCTTACTGTAAAGGCTGCTCCGGGTCTTGTTTCCCCTGGAGTAGCTCTTGTTTCCTTTTTCCGTTTGACACCCATACCCCCCCCTTTTTTTTTTTTCCTTTACGTCTGTTTTGTTTTGTTTTTGTGTTGTTGTTTTTTTGTTGTCTTTGTTTTGTGTCTCGTTTGTCGTGTGTGAGAGTGTTGCCTTGTCTTTTATGTTGTTTTAACATCAATCTCATGCTGGTCAAACTTTATATTTATTTCAAACGTTTTATTTTTTTTCTTTCTATCTCTCCTTTTTTTTGGAAAAGGACATTTAATGATTAGGGTGCTTAAAGTATCCTAGGATCACTCAGATTGTTTCAGGATTTGGTACTGACTGTCAGCTTTTCCTGTTTAGATGACGTTTCATCGCCATCACTGCTCTCTTGGACTGAACGCTTCATCCTAGATTGTTGCTGACCTGTGCATTGTTTATTATCAAAATGTTTTTTGGTTTTTTTTTTTCATGTCCACATTTTGGATCGTGCACTGATTGGTATCTGTTATGACAGCTTGTTACAAATAAATCCTTTTCTTGAATATATAAAAAAAAATACTAGAAAATGTTTGGCTTTTTTTTTTTACAGCACATAAAAAAACATAAAATATTTGGTAATTTCGGAATTGTATACAAATAACACTTAATTTACACTGAACAATGAACACCATTAAAAAAAAACCCCGCAAACATGGGGCAAGCTTTTTCTCACATTTCGTCCCAATTTGATTGCGGTTTCCCAATATATTCTATGATACAGTCAATGACACCATTAGAAAGTTCATCTTGTCCCACAAAATGAAAGCCCTCATATGTCTATTTAGATGGAAGAATAAAAAAGTTTATACAAAAAAAAGTCTATACACTCCATACAACAATATTTTTGCTCTGCAAGAAAATTTGACCATAGCCATTTAGAAACGAACGGGTACATCTAAATGCTTAAGCTCCTTTACTTTAGGGATCAGTGGGTGACTTAGCACCCGGAAACCCACCAATGAAAATTTCTGACATGTCAAAAATTTTATAAAATAACAGCTACCCTTTAAAGAAGAATTACCAGAAGAAAAAAAAGTCAGGTGCCATAATGTACAATAAAAAAGTAAAAATTAAACATTTTTTTCATGTATTACTGCTTTAGTGGAATATAATTACATGAGGTTGCAAAGCTGTAAAACTGTCAAGTTTTGATGATAATACATCCTGATTTGTGTAGGTGCAATGCTGTCATGAAGATGCACGTACCACATAAGCGCTCTTATCAGCCATTATTCAAGATGATGTAGATAATGTTATATTTTGCTCAGTTGATTCCACATATGGTCTCCTTGACAACAGTGGTCCAGACAGAAATCAAAAGAAGATTTTTTTTCCTCGGTATTCTTTTCAGCTTTTAGTCCTTTTCCTTCAAGTGATCATATCTTGGCATACGGTGGGCTGCAAAAGTATTTATACCCATTGAAATGTACCTCATTTTTAAATGTTACAACCTCAAATTCAAATGTATTTAATTGATATTTTATGTGATAGAGCAAAACAAAGTAGCACATATTTGTTAAGTGTAAAGAAAGTGATACCTGCTTTTCCAAATTTGTACAAATTAAAAAACTGAAGTGTGGTGTGCATGTGTATTCAGCCTCTGTTCAATACCTCGTAGGACCACCTTTAGCTGCAATATCAGCTGCAGTCTGCTGATGTATGTCTCTATCAACTTCCCATCTCTTCATTGCAAAATAGCTCTAGCTCAGTCAGATTGGTTGGTGATCGTTTGTGAACCGCAATTTTCAAGTCATGCCACAGATTCTCAATGGGATTTAGGTCTGGACTTTCACTGGCCCATTTTAATGCATGACTATGCTTTCTTGGGTCGTTGTCCTGGTGGAAGGTGAACCTATGTCCCAGTCTCAAGTCTTTTGCAGTCTCTAACATGTTTTCCTCCAGCATTGCCCTGTGTTTAGCTCCATCCATCTTCCCATCGACTCTGACCAGCTTCTCAGTCCCTGCAGAAGCAAAGCCTCCCCACAGCATGATGCTGCCACCACCATGCTTTACGATGGGGATGGTGTGTTCAGGGTGATATGCAATGTTGGCTTTCCTCCACACTACCTGGTCAGCACATGACCTCTGTATTGTTCAACAGACAGTTTATGTGGTGAGGTAAGAAATTAATTTATGGTATACACTGGCAATAGGTACAGGAAAGCACTTCTTTTTCCATCTCATTTATACTGTAACATTTCTCACTATTATGGCCATTTTAGCTTCAAATGCCAGCTTTAAATCCTCCTAAAGCTGTTAGAATGTCAGAAATGTGCAGCTCAGTGACTGGTACATGGATTTTAGCTATAGTATTTGGCATTTAGGCCAGAAAGTTCAATTTTGGTCTCCTCTCACCTGAGCACCTCCTACCACTTGCTTGTTGTGTCCCCTACAAAGCTTTTTGCCAACTGCAAATGGGACAACTTATGGCTTACTTTCAAAAAGGGCTTTCATCTTGCCACTCTTATACAAAGGATAGATTTGTGAAGTACACGACTAATAGTTGTCTGGGGAACACTTTCTCCCACCTGAGCTATGGATCTCTGCAGCTCCTCCAGAGCCACCCTGCTTTTTTAATTAGTGCTCTCTTTGTCTGGGCTGTGAGTTTAGGTAGACGGACATATCTTGGTGGGTTAGCAATTTTGATTTACTCCTTCCACTTACAGATGATGGACAGTGGTCTGTGAGATAGTTAGAGCTTAGGCTAGTTTCTAAAACCTAACCCGGCAATACACTTTGCCACAACTTCATTCCTGAGCTGTCTGATGTGTTTCTTAGTTTTCATAGTGTTTGTTCACTTATGTTCTCTAACAAACCTCTGAGGTCTTCACAAAACAGCTGTAGTTATACTGAGAATAAATGATGTACTCTGTTTACTAATTAGATGACTTCAAAAGGCAATTTGTCACGCTGGATTTTATTTAGATGTATCAGAGTATAGGGATTATATTATTTAATTTCTTCATATGCAAATGGAAATTGGGCGGTCACTGATCACATTGTATTTCATTACAGTTCTTGTTGGTAACCTCTGGGCAAAACTTTAAAGGGCTATTCCCATCTCATTAGTTAGCTTTATCCATGTAGGGAAAGGTAAATAAACATTCTTACCAAATACATTTCTGTTCTGAATTTTGCTTCAATTCAAAGATACAGCAGGGTATCTGTCCTGCTTATTTACAGATGATTTCCTATGTTATTAACTACCTCTGTACTGTACTCTAGCCACCCAGCTCCTTCCTGCTGATATAAACAGAGCTGCTAGAGCATAGAGGTGGTCGGTAACCTAGGAAACCATCTGTAAACAAGCAGGGTAGGTAACCTTCTATGAGTAAGGATGTAAGTCCAAAAAGCATTAGTAGGCCAGATGTTTTTGCATATTTTTGGATCACTGAATATCTTTTAATGGGTCGTTAATACATTTCAAAAGTTTTATCTACATCAACTGAAGTTGCTGCTGGGATATACTATGTGTTTTGGTTTATCAAGCATAGAGCTTTGCTTGTTCCGTGCACTCTCCTGAGATGTATCATTGGAAACCATTAAGCTGACCCACTTGTTGTTTCCTACATAAAGGACGCTTATAAACGGGGTAATGCATTAAGTAGTCTGCGCAACTCACACCACAATATGTCACCCACATGGTGTCTACACCAACACACACAAAAACCTGAACCAACCCATTCATTGTTTTCTAACTTGTCCTCTAAACAAGAGATGAGGAGGAAATGAGTTTTAAGTATACCTGGAAAATCCCTCTAATCCTCACATTGAATCATTGATCTGGAGAGGAAATTATCAATTAGGGAGAAAAAGAAAAATACTAGTCTGATGAAGTAGATAGGGGTAAGAGTGAGCCATGGTGGAATGTGATCAGGATTGCCATCAGAAGCATTGCACATCACTTGTAGAAATGTTGATGCTCAGTATACTTTGTGCTTCGAAATTGTAATTGTGTAGAGATGTTTGCTACCCTAGACTGTCTGCAGAAATTAAGAGTTTGGTGATGTGTTGTGTAATCAGTATTAACAAACGATTACATGACTTCATGTAGTGTGTGAGAAATTCTAAAGCGTGACTAATAATGTTTGAAGGCATTGAGTGTTTATCTCCTATTCCTTGTCGAGCCTATGATGCATTATTTACAAGAAAGAAAACACAGGCAAGCTGGCTTCATGAACTTATTCAAGTATCATCCCGTATATTTAACAGTTTATTACTTCTATGCTCAAACTACAAAGTTTGACATATTTTGGATAAATTTGTTCAGAACACTAATCAGTTTAATGAATACAAGCTACATATTTATTGTCTTACATATTTCCCTTATCCCTGTGCACAGTCCAGGGTCTCTTAAATGCTTATCATATGTATCATGTTTTTATACAGTGTGGCAGAGTGACCTTAGGTGGTCACATGGTCCTGCCACTAGGGGGAGTACAGCAGGTATCCTGCTGCAGATGTGCCACCGAGGACTTGGGCTGGCTTTTCCTGGAATGGCTATAGCGTTGGGTGGGTGGACGTTCCTATGATTCTGGATAGGCTTTTGGAAGGTCCCTGAAGACCTATAAAAAGCCTGGTACAACAGATGATCAGGGGGCGTGGTTGCTACCTGGAAGTTGGGAGCAGCAGAGCTGAGTATAGAGTATTTTCCCCTATCAGCTGTAGTTTTGGAGAACCTGACACTGGCTGCTACAGTTTACTGTCCACTAGAATTCCCAAGTCCTTCTCAATGTCACTTTTACCCAGCGTTTTTCTGTTTAACATGGAATGGATGTTTTCTCCCCATATGCATAACCTTTCATTTATCTGTGTTAAACCTCATCTTCTCTGCCCAGGCCTCCAACTTATCCAGATCCCTTTGTAATAACACATTATCCCTATTGTGTTGATAACTTTACAAAGCTTAGTATTACCTGCAAAGATTGATATTCTAATATTTGTGTATTACTTATTACATTGGATGTAACTTTTTTATCCAAAGATATTTTGTCATAAAACCATAGTTTCTTTAGTGCCCTACATTTCCACTTTCATTATTACAGTATGTATGCTGCTTTAGAATGCCCAGTAACTTGCCTATAAATTACATTATTTTGAACAAGGGGCATATATAACCATTAACAGAATGTCAGATATAGCTCAAGAGGAAAAACTTCAAATCACAATCTGGTAAGATTTCTTCTGTGGGAGATATCAACTGTGCAGTTGTAGCAGAGGACATAGCTGCTTGTATAGGATTAATCTGAGTCTCACACTCTACATACATTGCAGCAGGCACTGCACACTGAGGAAATTGTCTGACAATGTTTACCTGTTGTTTTCAGCCTCCTTCTCCATAACACACAGGCACCCATATTACACTGCTGCAAGTGTAATAACACATAGCACAGAGCTTCCCACTGTACAGATTACACAGATTTAAAGGTTCCCCCATGCATAGTGGACTCTCCCTGCACAGAAGCAGGAAGATTCATAGAGCTGTCAACATAGTGATCAATCATGCTGCCATCAGCTGACTTGGCACGACTTCAGTCCTGTTTTAAAGTGCCAGCACTCTTTTTTTTTTTTAAACTAAATTACCGGTGAAATGCTTTCATTTCCCTAATTAAGCACATTTGAGAAAGTATTTATATTTTAGTCTTCTGTTACTTTACAAGGTTCTCTGGATGTGATAGTTTCTCTTGAATAGTTTGACTAGTCATTTTTGTTGCGTATGGGAATAGGCAAACAAATATTATTGTTGTACTGTTAGGCTATGTTCACACGGCTTATTTTGGGACGTATTTCAGCCCGTAATTCGCGCCGTACTGCGCAAATTACTGGCTGAAATACGTCCCAGTCATTACGGGTAATCCACAGTTCTCATAGAGAACTATGGATTACATCTCCTCTTCCTGCTCGCGCAACATGGCGAGCAGGGAGAGAAGTGACATGTCAATTATTCACGGCGTATACATGCCGTGAATAATGAATGTCTATGGGGCCGGCGGGCTGCCCCCCGTCACCCCTTGCCCGCCCCCGTACACACGGCGTAATTGCGGGGCAAAATACGTCCCGCAATTAAGTCGTGTGAACATAGCCTTAGAGTGCTGCTTTTACTACTTAATCTGCCAACAGTGAGTTATACAGTAGAAGGAGCTTGTCAAATTTGAACCTGCCCCCATGCAATTTATCAGCATTACATTTTAGAGTGGGAGGAGATAAGACTGGTTTGTTTTGTGGGAACCGATAAAGTATAACTTGCAGCTTATTGATTGAAATCCCTGCTTATTGTGGTCTTAGGGGTCCGGTGAGTGTATGTCAGTGTATGTCAATTGCAAAGTAAGAACTCCCACTGAATCCTAAACCCAGAATAAGCAGGGTTTTTCATTTAGGCTATGTTCTCACGGCTTATTTCGGGGGTTATTTGCGGATGTAATTACGTCCGCAAATACATCCCGAAATATGTTTCAAATATGTGTCACGAAGTGTGTCACGTATTTCGCGTCGTAAATACATTCCCCATTTTTTACTATGGGGATTTACATTGCAAAATACGCCTCAATAAGTGACAGGGGACTACATTTTACAATCGTATTTGGCTATGTTCACACGGCTTAAAATGGGACATATTTCAGTCCGTATTGTGCGCCGTACTGCGCGAATTACAGCTGGAATACGTCCCAGTCATTAAGGTAATCCACAGTTCTCAGACAGAACTATGGATTACGTCTCCTCTCCCTGCTCGGCGAATCCGCCGCGGAGGGAGATAAGTGAATTGTCATTTTCTAGCGGCATATACGCGCCGCTAGTAATAATAGTCTATGGGCCGGCGAGGTGCTGGCCCACCGCCCCCGTCCACACGGCGTAATTGCGGGGCGTAATTACGCCCCGCAAATAAGCCATGTGAACATAGCCTTTACATGGCGAAAATACGTCGCGGAAATATGCCTCGTGTGAATGATGAGGCGTATTTTACATTGGAATCAATGCTAATCTAATTTTTCATTATTTGAAACGTATTTCGGGACGTATTTGCGGACGTAATTACGTCCGCAAATATGCCCCGACATAAGCCGTGTCAACATAGCCTTATTAGCTCTGACCACTTTGAGTTTTTCTTTTCCTTAGTTCATTAAAAAATACTTTTATGTGAAAAGCAATACCAGTAATTTTGCTTACCTGTAGCTGAATATAAGATTACTCACTGTTGCAACCGGGTCATGGGAACTCCATTCTGAGTTGCTGAAACACGCGGTATGGCTGTGTGACCTGTAAGTGAATCTCTCTATGCATTCTTATGGGAGGTTTAAAGTCAGTCTCATAGGAATGCATAGAAAGACAGAGTTCCTGTCAGCATCAGAAGTATTTTTACAGGTATGTTCACATGGTGCATTGCGGCGCATATTGTACACACCACAATAAGCCGGGTGTTTCGAAAGCATGGGGGGCCCCATTCACTTCAATGATCATACTCAAAGCCAGGAAGAAGTGACATGTCACGTCTTTCACCCGGCGTTCGATGCGTCTTCCATCGGGGAAGATGGCGTAATTCATAGCTCTCTAATTGCAGGGTGCATTGCGGGCGTATTGAAGCGCAATTACGTGCCGAAATGCACCCCATAATTACGATGTGCGAACATACCCATAGCCAATCAGAGTGTAACCAAGACAGTTGCATCAGTCAGAAATCCTATATTTAGCTGAAGGGGAGCAAAATTACTGCCACTTCTGTGCTCCTAAAAACATTGTCTAATGAACTAAGGGAACAAAAAAATCTGGAGTGGTCCTTTAATCTTTTCCCACAAAACTTAATATCATTCTTCTCATCTCCTCTCACTCTATAACATAATGTTGATAAATTGGACAGCACTTTCATGGTGTCAGGTTCCATTATAAATATGAAATATTGGTAATCTTTAGGTTATAAACTATGTGGCCAAAAATTTGTGGACACCCCTCCCAATCATTGAGATCTGTTACTCCATCCATACTTGCTGCAAACAGTTGCATTAGATCAAGCACATGCCTTGTAATCTCTATAGACAAACTTTAGTACGAGTCATGCTGAATAGCTTAGTGACTTTAAATGTGTCACAGAATAGAAAATCACACAGTTTTCTATAATACATATATGCAAAATTATGCTCTCACACAGGAGTATAGCTAAAGACTTATTGGCCCTAACCCAAGACACCATCTGTTGACCAATACTTTTCAACGACAGGATCCCGACTTGACGTGACGGATGTCTGCGGTGTAGTGCGCTGCTGAAAGTTATTTCTATTTAAAGGGATTGTCTCTCCCCCCCCCCCAAAAAAAAAAAAAACCACTGTGCTTTTGTTTTGGTTCATTTGTTGTAAAGAGTTTAACTGAACATTATTACTTCGTATTGTGCGGGTCAGTATGTATACATGGGCCACATTATCAGCGCATGTCACCATTATATAGTGACTAATACCATCATGTTACTGACCAAACCAGTACACGAAGATCAATAATACCAATAACAACAATATACAAGGACCAAATAATACCCCACATATCACTACCATATAGTGACTAATACCATCATACTGTTACTGAGCAAACCAGTATACCAAGACCAATAATACCAATAACCACAATAGACAAGCACCTGTTAATACTGGACATCATCATCATTCCCTTATATCACCACCATAAATAATAATACCGTCCCACTGTTAATGTAAACCGTTAAACTAAGACCACGATTACCGCCATACATTGCCCATATAGTGGTAGATAGCAGTGTAAACAGTCAGACATATAAGTGATTACAGTGCAGTTACATTTAGTGACTCACAGGTGACGTCTTTTCTGATGAGTCGTTCTCTCTTTTCTTTCTTCATCCGGTCCAGACCGCCATGACGACCACAGCTCATCCCTGCAGAATTTACCACACAAACATGTTAGACTCCAAACAGTGAAAGTGGCAGGCGTATAGGTAGACACTCCTTTTAGGTAGATAAAAGCCTCCAATAGATAGTTGAAGGGAACACTATACTGAAGGGGGACTTTACCTACTTAATATGAAGAGTCTGGCTTCTTATTTGACTAATTTTAGGGTCTAACCTACCTAAAATGAGTGCAGATAGGTTTGAATATAGGGTCTCTTTGGTAGGTATATAAGGCTCCCCCACTAAGTAGATACATAGGCCCCCTGTTGGTATGTGTAAAGGCCCCCCTAATAAGTAGGTACATAGGGTTCCCCAGTAAATAGGTAGGTATATAGGGCCCCTTCTAGTAGGTAGGTATATAGGACCTCCCAGTAGGTAAGTAGGTACATAGGACACCCCAATAGGTAGGTGGTGATGTAGGGCCCCCAGTAGGTAGGTATATAGGGCCTCCATAGGTAAGAAGGTACATAGGGCACCCAGCTGGTAGGTATATACTGTCCCCCAGTATTTAGGTAAGTGTATATAGGGTCTACCCCCCAGTAGTTAGGTAGGTATATATAGAGTCCCCCAGTAGTTAGGCTGGTATATATGTAGGGCCCCCAGTAGTTGGCTGGGTATATATTAGGCCCCGAGTAGTTAGGTAGGTGTATATAGGTCCCCCAGTAGTTAGGTGTACATAGGGACCCCTATAGTTAGGTAGGTATATATAGGGCCCCGCAGTAGTTAGGTAGGTATTCATAGGGCCCCCTGCAGTTACGTATTTATAGGTCTCTCAGCAGTTAGGTAGGTATTTATAGGGCTCCCCAGCAGTTAGGTAGGTATATATAGGTCCCCCCAGCAGTTAGGTAGGCATATATATAGGGCCCCCCAGTAGTTAGGTGGGTATATATAGCACCCCCCAGCAGTGAGTTAAGTATATATAGGGCTACCCAGTAGTGAGCTAGGTATATATAGGGCCTCAGTCGTGAGCTAGGTATATATAGAGGCCCCACAGTAGTGAGCTAGGTCTATATAGGACTCCACAGTAGTGAGCTAGGTCTATATAGAGCCCCCAGTAGTGAGCTAGGTATACATAGGGTCTCCCCAGTAGTGAGCTAGGTCTATATAGGGCCGTCCAATTTTAAAAAATAAATAATTGATAATACTCACCTCTTTGTTCTCCCACTGGACTTCTCTTTGAAACTTGACGGGCGACATGACGCCATCACGCCGAATGCTCCAGGACATAAGTTCCGGTGTCTACTAAGCCTAGTGATAGGCTTAGGGCCTAGTAAAGGCATTGTCACGATAATGTCATTAAATCGCACCACTGCCTACAGTGGCTGAACGGCCGGGATCAGTGTATTGCGGTCGTTGAGCCTCTGACGCTGCCTACTCCGCGCAGGCAGTGGTGATCGCTACAATGCTGGATCTATGTGACCCAGCAATGTTGCTGAGTGGTTACTTAGATATTACTTAGATGGGGTCAGTAGGTACATCTAAAAAAAAAAAAAAAGGTGGAACTGCCCACAAATTCAATACTAGTTGTTCCCATTATCATGTCTGTCAGGATCGGCTTACCCGGAGGCAAACCAAGGATGTGGATCCGCTGGACCATCACAAGTGATGGTGTAAGCCAGGCCAGAGAGCGGAGTCTAAGTAGGTCTGGTTTTCATCAGAGCCCGCCGAAAAGTGGGATGGACTTGCTGTGGCGTATTGCTACCAGGTCGCTACCCCTAAGGTGACTTGCTTGCGGTGGCGTCTGAGGTGTGGCGTGGTACAAAATCGTAAAGCAGGAAGGTCAGGACAGGCGGCAATGGTACATGGTCGAGGGACGGAGGCAATGGGACGGTACACAGTAAACGCAAAGACACAATGGGAAAGCTTCCTCTCAAGGCACAGGGCACTATCGATTCGGCAAGCTGATGAGGAAGAGGCAGAGCTTAAATAGGGTCAGTGCCCGGTGAGACCAATCACTGGCGCGCTGTCCCTTTAAATTAAGCGCGCCCGGGGCAAGCGAGCGGCCGGCCGGCAGCAGAAGCATGCGCCCGAAGCACAGCAGGAGCGCGGCGAGGTAAGTGAACAGAGCTGCAAGCGCGCCCGAGGACCAGGTCGCGGCGCGCAGTGGGAGACGCCGCTGGGGTGCGGGTGTGCCTGCGACCCGACACGGGGGTCGCAGGGAAACCCGTGACAATGTCCATTAGTGTTTATGGAGAAACAACTATTCCATTCTTCTCTCTGTCTCATCTTAGCACTTAATTTTATTAACAATATGACAACATCACATAGACATATGGCAGTTCTAACAATTAAATAAACTTTAAGTGAAGAAGTTGCTGGGATAACAATATTAATAATGATTATTCCTCCATTATTTATGAATTATTATCCCCATCTCTGGGGCCTGCACCTATCTTGGGAAGGTGCTTTCATTCTGTTCTAGGTGAGCGCCAAGTACAGCCAAGCACTGGTTTGGGCTGTACTAGTAATTCCCATAAAACAGAATGGAGAGTTGTGCACATGCACAGTCGGCTCTTGATTCTGAGACAAAACTTTTGGGGACCTGTTACCCTAGATAGGTGCAGGTCCCAGAGGTGGGACCTGTACCTATCAGACTTTGATAGCATATCCTAGAGATGTGCCATCAAACTCTATGGTGGAAACACCCTTTTAATTGTACACTAAAGGGAACATAATGCCGTGCTTAGTCTATATACTTAGCCCATGTATCCAGTACACCAGACCAATCTATGGGCCGCACCATTCTGCTTTGCAGGGATGGCAATTACTGCATTATTATAAGAAAGGTATGTGAACAAAATTTGGGATCACAGCATAAGTTCTTTCAGGCAGGTATCAGGTACAAACAGTCCTTGGTCCGTGGGTTTATTGTACAGGCAAAACAAAACGGATGGCAATACATGTACAGCACAGCAAATAAACATAAACAAAACTCCTGCTCGTCTGAGCGCTTACTATACAGGGGTGTAGTTCCCTCACTATCACCTTGTATGATGCGGTAGCAGACATGGCTTCCCCAGGGGGAAAAGGGCTCCTCCTGAATGGAAAACTGGAAAATACAGCCGACGGAAGCCCAGCTCCCTTTCTAAAAACTATAACAGCGGGAAATCCCGGAGTGGAACCAAAAATGGGAGTAAGAAACCCCCCCCCTGCTCAATAAAAGGGCTGCCCCGGGGAATGGCGAAAGCCATCCAAAACGGGAAAATTTTAAACCTTAGGGTCGACAATCTTACTGTTTGACAAATTTTACATTTTGGGGCTTTTCCACTCCACCAAGGCTCCTCCCTTTGGGTGGCATGTGTCCTTAAAAACTCTCCAAAATTTAATGCCCAAAACCGGCGGGGATGTATAAAAAAAATTGCAGATTTTTTCCGGGCTGCCCTTACAATAATTTTAATAATTATATCCCAAAAAATTATAAATATATTATATATATATAAATATAAAACACAAATATATATATAAAAAAATAAAATAAAATTTTTAAAATAAAAAATATATTTTTTTTAAACAAATTTTTTCCCTTAAATTTAGTGGCCACTTTTTCTCTGCTATAACAGCCCCGGGGCCGACCTTTATGACTTTCCCACCCTGCTGTGTCTTATCAGCAGCACATGAGTTATTTTATGTTTCTTACAAAACAAATTTTAAACCATTTAGACCTGTAACTTCGGGCCCTGATGTTTGGGACCCCTCTGTAAATAATGCCCCTAACAGCTCACAAAGAATAAAACTGAAAAATAAAGTTCAGTATCTGGGAGTCTGATGGACAAGTCTGACCTTGGCAGTTGCCTGAAGAATGCTACCTATAAAGGGCGTAAGGGCCCCCCCTGTAAAAGTGGGTTTGGGGGAAACATTTTTGGGTTGGGGAACACTTTTTTCCTAGAAAGGGGCAATTTTTTTGGGCCAACCCCATAAAAAGGACATTTAAAAAAAGGGTTTAGGCTTTTCAAAAACCTTTTGGCCCCAGTTTAAAAATTTTTCTTTTCTTGTTCTACTATGACTGTGTCCCTGTGCACAAAGTAATGCCCAAATAAAAAAAATTTTTAAAACAAATTTAGTGTTAGGAACCAAAAGGCCTGCAAGTACCTGACTCAACCCATCAAAACACTAAATAAATTGTATCAGTTGTGAGCCAGAACTTTTCATCCAATGTCTGACCTCGGGAAAAGCTTTTTCAAATTTAAAAGGGAGCACAAAGCCCCAAACAAAAAACACTCCAAAATCTTTAGGAAATTCCTTTTCCAAAAACAGGGGAGGGTTTTTATTTTTTGAAAAAAAGGGTCCAACTCCATATAAACGCACAGTGCTTTGGAATGGGGTGCCCAACAAGCTCACGGAGGTGTAGTGGCCAGGTATCCACATATATATGAATGTATGATTGTGGTTTTCTAATTTTCCCTGAACTACACAAACTCACAACAATTTGGGGGTTATTTGGCTTTTTTTTTTTTAAAATTTTTTCAGGATGAACAAAAAATTTGTTGACTTTTTTTTTTTTTTTTTTAAAAACGTTTATTTTTATTAGCTTTTTTCCAAAAAATTTAAGCACAAAAAAAAAACAAAAACCCCCAACATGGGGAAGAACAAAGACAAATCAAAAAAGGGGGAAAGGGGAAAGGGAGGGGAAGGGTAGGGGAAAGGGGATGAAAAGGAGGTTAAAAAAAATATATATATACATATATACAAAATCTGAAAATATACGAATGTAAACAGGGGAATGGTGGAACTACAATTTTTCTATTTAAAAAAACAACATGTGAGGGCCAAGCAGATTACCGGACAAAAAACCGGGTTTTAAAGAAATGTTCAAAAAACAACAACAGGGCACTTTTTTTTTTTTTTTTAAAAGGGACAAATGAAAAATTTTTTAAAACCAAATGCCAGGCCCCAACTGTTCAGTTTTTTCAGCCCCTTTTTTTTGCCCAAACTTCCCGACTCTTTTAAAAAAACTTAATGGTAAAAAAAAAAACCGTAAAAAAGGTTTTTGATACGGGAATTGCCCATTAAATTTGGGGAAAAAAATTTAAATTGGGAAAATAAAAAATTCTCTTATCTGCTGTTCACTTTTTGACATAAGAACCACGCCAACACCTTAAAATTTTGACCCAACATCCCCTCCCATTAAAGAGACTTAAGCAGGTTTCCCCTTCTCGATGGAAGGGGTCACGGTTTTTAGAGGCCACCCAAGCATTTTAGAAAGAGATATAAGAAACCGGGAAAAAGTCACAAAAAGGGCAAAAACACGATGATCCTTCATTGTAAACAATGCCCTGTGTAACCAGATGATGAATCCCAAACAAAAACTCCGGGTTTGTTAAGGCAGGTGAGGGGCAACTGGGTTTCACATCAGCCCCATTCAAACCCCCATTTCCTTTCACGGGGCCCTGCGTGCAAGCCGCCCCACGGGTTTAAACCCTTAACCACACCAAAAGGGCCAAAAGGCATTTTTGTCTTGAAATGGGCCATGAAGAATCTAGCGGGAATGAGGGACCGGGGATAGTCATGCGTTCAGTAATGAAAGCCAATTCCCCCCTGACAAAAAAGGGCCGCCAACAATTATGGAGACTTTTAAGGAGAGCGCTATACAGCCACAACGACCTTTTGGTGGGGGGAGGTGTTACTTTGGGGGCAGGTGGGCCCTAGTCATTACAGAACCCCTTAAAACTTTTTTTGACTGGTAAAAGTGACAAGTCTACTATTTTAATAAAAACACTAATCCATAAATTGGCTTTTTGCATGAAAAACAAAAGGGCTAATTTCATTTTCAGGACATATTTGCCCCCCAGCTCTTTAAAAGTCGTTTTTTTGGAGGAGCTGCACTTACTCCAGACCTGAACCCCTTAAAAAAACCCCTGGGGGAAATTCAGCTGGGGTCCCCAAAGTAGAAGCTGTAACTCCTGTCCCCCTAAAACCCAATGACCTGGGGGGCCCCTTCAAAAGAGTGGGTTTCCTTTGCCTCAGCAGTCAATAACTAGACTTGGAACACAATGGATTCTTTGTCAAGCGTTTTTTATGCCCCGGGCCCACAAACTTTCCAAATTTAAAACTGACATTTTTTGAGGGGTTTTTAGCCTCCACTGTTTTTTGGTTTTTGGGTTTAAATTTAAAAATTGTTTTTTTTTGAGAAAATCAGCCTTTCCTGCAAACAACTTAAATGGCCGCTGCCCAGGATAACATATCACTGTAGCTTTAAATTTTTTACATTTTTTCATAAATTTCACCCAAAAGCCAAATATCCCTAACTTTATGGGAGTAGTGTATATTGCTGCTTTGGGGCGTAAAAAAAAATTTAGTGGGCAAAATTGTTTTGAACTTTAAAATTTTGAACAAAATGCAACACATAAAAAATCCTGCAAGCATATACCAGTATGCACCATGTTTTGCATTTATAAAATTTTTCTTTGGGAGGGCTATGTTTTTAGCAGTGGGTTTTTCACTTTATACTCAGCAATGTGACAAATGAAATATTACTCCCTGCCAGTGCTTATCAGTCATTTTTCTTGCTTTGCTGATTATTCGAGATAAAAGATTTCCATCTTTCTAAAGGGAAGAAGCATTAAAAGGGGGAAAAAAAAAAAAAAGCAAAAATACAGAAATTCAATATTCCCAAAGAAAAGCATATTCCACTCAAAGTAGATGGTTTTTGGGGAACCTTCACCCGTCCCCATTGGAAATTTCATGTAATTTTTTCCCTGGGAAATTTTCATTCCCAAAATTTTAAACATTTTAGGGTTTTTTTTGCAATAAACCTTTTTTTAAAGTAAAAAGAACAGGTTTTACACTTCCCTTGTTTCTTTTGGGATAAAGCAAAAACCCCGCAAGGGTTTTTTTTGTTACAAAGCGAGTAAAAAAGCAGATCCGGGACATTAAAAATCCCCCTTTTTCCCTAAGGCTCCATTTGAAAAAACAGAGTTTCATAATATAGATGATAGACTAGCTGCAGGGAATCTGTAGCTCCTACTATGAGCTACCTAAAGATTTTTCTTGGCTGTAAGAAGAATAATTGTATTCAGTTACAGGAAAAAATACAGTTTCCCAATTTAAAAAAACGAGACAAAGCCTGAAAGGGGTTTTTCTCACCAACCCCTTTTTAAAAGCCAGCTTCCCGGCGTGATTGGGATTTTCAAGGGTTTTTGGGGTTCCAACTGATTTCCCGTTAAAAGGGGCGTTTCCCTTAGGGGTGGGCTAAAAGAGCAGGACAAAAATGTTACAGTGTTTTTAAGGGGGTGGAAAAGAAAAAAAGGGGAAAAGGGGGCGCCAAAAATCGTGAAATATGTTAAAATAATATAAGGGGGGGTAGAAAAATTCACTCACCGAGTAGGGTTTTTCATTTAATTATAAAACACAACCTCAAAAAGGCAAACCCACAGGACCTTTTTTTTCACCGTACCCTTTAACACTGGGGAGCCGCCCCGGTTTTCCTTTTAGTGGGGGGAGGGTTTCCCCCTGAAACGGGTAAAACAATGAAAAAAATGGCGGGTCCCCGGGGCACGTGGGAAACAAGGACGCCTAAGGGCCCCCTTTAAGGGTTGGGGTTTTAAAACAAGCAAAGGGGTAAACCCTTTCTTTTTTAAAACAATAAACATTTTTCCCCCCCTTTGCCAAAACCCTGGCGGGCCTTTTAATTTCCCCGGCCCCCGGGATCCGCCATTTTTGTCCCATAGTTTTTCCCAAAGGGGTTTCCTTTTGTCAGTAGGAAACCTTTAAAAAAAACCTCCTGTGCCCGGAGATAAGAAAACAACAGGGAGTGACCCTCCCCCATTTTCCCCGGGGGAGGTCTTTAAGGGGCTTGTTAGAGCAAAGTGAAGGGGGTTTTTTCATTGGGGGCTGCAGCAGGGAATTTTTGGGGTTGAATTTGAAATTTTTCTTGGGTATTTGCGATAGCTTAAAAAATTTGTAAAATTTTTCAACTTAAAAAAATTTGCAGCATGGTTGAAAAAAATTTTGATTGCAGTATGTGTAACCCCCCGGCCAAGGGATCCTCAAACCCGCGGCCCCCCAGCTGTGGGAAAAAATAAACTCCCCCCATGCAATTTTTATAATCTTTTAACAGTGGGAGTGAAGGGAGATTTTAGGTTTTTTTCCCCAAAAGCGGGGGGGCCGCATTTTGAAGGATGCCCTTTCCCTAGGTGTGTAAAAAAGCAAGTAAAAAGTATAAAAAAGAACAACTTGCTTTAAAAAAATTTTTGCCTCTGGCGTTTCCCCAGTTCCTTTCTTCACAGCCAGCTTTAAGGGGCCCCCTTTTCCTGTTCAGGCGGTTTTTACAGCATATTGACATTTCAGCTTTTTGATTCCCCTTTTAGCTGAGGCCCCCTTAAAAGGGGAAAAATTTAATTTAAAGGAAAAGTAATTTTAAAAAGGGGGGTTTAAGGGGTACGGACCCCTAAAGTGTTTTTAAAAATTGTCAGAAAAAAGATGAAAAGAAGGGTAAAAGTCTTTTTTTCTGATTTACCCCTCCCACACAAGCTGCTAGGCCCGAGAGAGGTTTTCAAATAAACTTTGGGAAGCTTGTGTTTCACAAACCGGGGATGAGCTTCTCAAAATTTTAAAGGGAAACAAAATAAAGGGGTCAAACCCTCCCTTTCCCGGCAAGGGGGCCCCCTCCCAAACCCCACACATCCCATGTTTTTTGTTTTCGGCCCCGGGCCCCCTCCGCTTGTCTGTACTCCCCCGGCATAAGCTCCCTTTCTCTGGTCCTCCCCTCCCCCGGCGGCGTCCTCATTGCATGTGCCCCCCCCTAAAACAGGGCCCTCCTCACCGAATTTAAAAAGACAGTAAAAACAATTACCTGACCAAAAACCTTTGAACACCAGGACTTAAAGGGGAAAATTTCTTTTTTCTGCTCTGGGTCCCGTTTGTAAAATGTTTTTTCATTGCTCCTGACCCCTGGGGTTTTCTATCTTGGGTTCCCGCGTTTACTGTTGTCCTGGGTTTCCCTTCCCTTACCCATCTGCAAACCCGTCGGGACCCCTTTACAGTCTATTGGGTTCACCTCCTACCCTTAAACCCCTCAATCACTTATGTGGGTAGGAAACCGCAAACCTTACTGGCCCCTTAAAAGGTGTCCCCCGGAAATTTTCTCGCTTTTTAATTCAGAAAATTTTTCTCCAAAAAGTAAAACCCTATATATTAAAAAGATCTCAGCTTTTCCCCTATCAACCCCCCCCCTGCTTTTCAAATTGGGGAAACATCTTTCCACCTGGAAAGGGTTTCCCCTTTTACCACTTAACTAACGAAAAAAAACAAAAGTTCTTCCCCGGGGGCTGGAAAGGGGCAAAAAAAGGTTTTAAATCAAATATTTGCAGCCCGTTCAAAGTACGGGATTACTGCTAATTGTAACTTTCCAAACCCAATGTTAAACAATGAACGGCCATTCTTTTCCCTGCGTTTAAGGCCTTTGACACGGGGATATTTTGGGAACCCCGACATCGTACTGAATAAAAACGGGTTCCCCGGGGCTGTTTTTTTCACCCGATCCCGCACGCCTTTTGGTTAATCACTGGATGCCAAACAATTCCCCCGCCATATATGCAAATTTTAACACTTCCCTTTCCCCAGGGAAGAAGGGGCTAAAAAAACCGCCCTTTTTTGAAAAACCCCTTCGCATTTTTGAAAACATTTTCGGGGCCCCACGCTACAATTTTGGGAAATGTACCCGGGGCAAGCTGCATCCCCGCTACAAAAGCGGGGCCCGGGTCCCAGGTCTGCACTGAAGGGAATAGATAGTATCTTTTTGGGAAAACAAAACTTTTGTCCCTTTACAAATACCCCAGAGTAAAACTTTCAAGGGGTCCTTCACTCATTTAAATAGACATGCTACAAGTAAAGGGGGTTTTGGCCCACAGATGAAGATTTCTGAACCTAAATTTATTTTTAATTTTGATCACTCAGAGTACTTTTTCACATGCTTGTTAGATTAGGCGTCACGGAAGACGAGTGGTGGATTTCCCTTTTCATCCACCCCCAGGGAAAAAGAGCCCAAGGGGGCCCCCCCATTTCCCTTTAAACCCCGGCGCCCGCCATAAGACAGGTTGGACTTTTTCTGTGGGGGAAATTCCCAGGTTGGAACCCCGACAAGACCCCTTTTACTAAGGGCGGCAGCGGTTCAAACCCTGGGGAGCAGGCCCAATGTAGTTCCCGGGGGGGGCAAAAAAGGGTTTAAAGGGGAGTGGGCCCTCAGAATGAAGTCAAAGTCAACACAGTGGAACATAAGGTAGCACAACAACTCTTAGATAAGCACACAAACAAAATTGGGAAGTTGGGCTAGGGGAAGTGACCCAAAAAAGGGGGTTACGGCCAAAGACGGGGAAAACATTTGTGTGGGTGGCCCTTTAAAATTTTAAAAAATTTCAATTTTCCCAGGGAAACGGTACAACCAAGCCGGGGGAAAAGACAACCCAGGGGGGCGGGGAAAAAGCAAGGGCCCAAACCCGGGGGAAAAGGGGCACAAGTTGGGGTCTTTTTTCCCCCAAACGGGGACCGAGGGGCAATTAGGTAAGGAACCAAAAATCTTTAAATAAGAATACCAGGAATCGGTGTTTGGGGCTGCCCAAACGGGGGCAGGATGTGAAAGAAAGGGGAGAAACTGAGACAGGGGGAAAAAGGTTTTTTATGATATGGGGCAGGGGTTTTTGAGTTAAAAGAAAAATCTAAAAGAAAGGGAAGGGGCCCCCTGTTGAAAAAAAGCCCAGGTCCCAAACTCACTTGCCCCTAGCAACATCAAAGAAACCCCTCTTATTTTTCCAGACACTATTAAAATTAAAAGGGGAAACTCCCGGTTGCCCGTGGGGAAAAAAATGAGATTTAGAACTAGACATTTAAAATACATGTGGCCCTAAAAGTCCTTCTTTTCCCTGCCCCATACAGTTTCTCTGCCCACCCACTTTAAAAAAAGGGAAAAGCTGTCAATCACTGTATGTTGGGGAGGGGTCCCCTGGGGCCCGCATGGTCTCATGTATATATTTAAAATTTTTTAAATGGTGAAAAAATTTAAATTAAAAAAACAGGGTTGGGTTCATTTGAGACAAACTTTAAGTCACATTATTATGACCACAACCTACTTTCAAAAGTCAGCAAACCTTTGCGCGTGAAGGAATTTCCCTGCCGTGAGCTGTCCTTTGTGTTTAAAAAAATTGGGGGGACTTATCAGAGTTGCAAAAAGGGATTTCAGTATTTTTGAAACTGCACAGTTTATGAACTGGTCGCGAGTATACCTTTAGTAGAGATATGGCACCATTGTAGGCGAATTTTGGAAAAAATTTAGAGTACTAAATGCCAAATTTAAAAGAAGGGGAAAGAAAATAGGAAGGTTAAAATAAGGTTTGACCAAAAATGCAAAAGAACATCGCCCCAAAAAGAACCCCGGGGGCTCTAAATGTTGTCCTAAAAACAACAGTTTTATGAAACGTACTCGTATCAGGCCTACAAACAGATGGGTTTGTTCCCCTGAACCCCTACTAAATAAGTTTTATTTTTTAGAAAAAAACTTCAATTTCCCAAAGGTTAAAGGATTTGGGCCACAGGGGGATTGGCAAAGGGTTACGTTCTCCGTTGTGTCAGGCGAGAAACATCAGAGAACAAACACCCTGAAAACATTTCTGGCAGAACACAAACCCGGTTGTTCAAAAATTTTAAATTTTGGAAATTTAATTTTTTGGGGATTTTCGGGCCCAATCAATCACATTTGGGAAACACTCCTCCAAACCCAAAAAGGGGATCAATCCATCCTTGCAGATCACGTTCACCAGTATGGAAACCCAGCAAGACAACGTGACATTGCACAGGCTAGAAATGTCCAGCATTGGTTGGAAGAGCATGATCAAGACTATTATGCCCCTCTAATTCCCCAGAATTGAACCCAGTAAAGCATTCATGGAACCACTTTGATTGTCATATACTCTATGGATGACAAACTACCAGTTAATGAGTCACTCCTAACCTGTCTAGTTGCTGTCTGTGCTGTGCACAGCGGTTACTCTGGATATCAGTCGGTGGTCAATCTGCAATGGACTTATTTTGCCTCTGATTAAGGCGTCTTTTGCTGTTTTTCTTTTATTCTAATACATTTTACATAGAAGTTGATTATAGTATCTTCACTATTTTGGAATTACTGAAATGTGTGCTTCAGGAGGGAAGGTCCAAGGATTGTCATAGGCAAGGTCTCAAAATATTGAAGGTGTATGTGACTGTAAAACCATTTGGCTCTAACTGGGCAAAACATTTTTTAGACATAATCTTATTGAGAATGGGGAATTCAAGCGGCCCCAGTATAATAGTGGGAAACTTAAAGGGTTTTTGCCATAAAGTATAATTGACGTGGGAAACTTGCAAATGAAATAACAAACATTTTCACCATTCATTATCATTAAAAATTCTGCACCGTTTTTGTTTTAGCTGCTCCTTTAGTGATCTATTGTTTACAGCTCGTCTCCAGTCCTGGTCGCACATGCTCAGACATCACTCTTCCTCTCAGACAGCTACTGAGTGTTCAAACCCCAGGTGCTGTCACTCTACTCCCGTCCTCTGTACTCCTTAGGAATTAGTCAAACAGTGCAAATAAATAAAAAAGAAACCTCAATGAGGTATGTGCATTGATAAAGAGGAAAAAAAACACGTTTGCTTCCTGCAGGGATTTGAACCTAGGACCCTTGTGCCTGGAGGCAAAAACTTTACCTCTTAGCTACTCACAATGCTTTTCATAAACAGACCTTTCTTTGACTACAAAGAGGAAAGGCATGGTGATATCATCCTGCTGGGTCACATGATATGCAATTCAAGCAAATCACACACGCCCCCTTCTGAGCACACAGAGCTGAAGAGCTGGATGAAGGATGTATGAAATGAGATCGTGGCAAAACCCCTTTAACATTTCTTAGTTCATTCATAAGTGACCTTGAGCGTGTGAACAATGATATGAGGAATGAAGGTTTAGGAACGTAGTCTTAAAAAGCTCCATGACATTTCTTGATGACCACCTTAGTCATATCTGGGTCCTTTACTTACTTGCTGCCTAGTAAATCATAGGCAGATGCGTCCGTATTCTTTTTTTTTATACAAGTTCCTTGCTGAACTAGTAAGCTATTTCTATAGCATTAGTGAGGCTCCCAAACTATAAGGGGGCTTACTGCATGACCTGTGTTACTAAATATGTACAACAAGAGCTTATACTTAAATATAGCCTGCACTGCCAGCTTTTGGAAAAGGAATCATTGGGCTTTTATATGCATACTGGCTGCGTAAGTATGAGAGGGAAAGGGACAGCTTGGACAAGAACTTGGACATAAACAGAAAAGGTTATGGTACCCATTGTACATTGGTGCAGTGGGGTGTGTTTCTTTTCTTTAAAGGGGTTTTATCATTACAAAGATCATGTCTCAGATTATGGGGACAGTAAAAATAAGCACTTTTGTAATTGGGTTGCATTACCTCTGTCACTTGGTTTAGCAGATATCAGCTTCGCTGTAAATCTGCTTTTAATTTCTGCTGTTGCTGGTCAGAACCCCCCTGGTCGATTCCCGTGGGCCCTAACACCCCCCTGCACTGTGATTGGCGGCTGACATTTCATTCAGCCTGTTGGGGTATGCCCCTAGACAGGAAACGACATGGCCCTGCGCTGTGATTGGCTGCCTGCACACTCTGTGTTTACTCCCCTCTGAGCTGTTAAAATCGATAGTGAAACCAGAGTCTGCTGGCTCTATGTACATCTCAGCTCTAGGGGAAGGATCTGGGCAATTACTGCCTGTTTAAAGGGCTTTTGCCAAGAGGTTTGATTCACCTCCTCACAGGTTTCAGTCCTTAAGCTGCTACTTTGAAAAGAGGGCGTTCTGTTCCTCAGATCGAATGCAAGCCCCGCCTCCTGATGATGTCATCATCTGTAGTGTATAACATAAGGATTCAACAATGTGTCTGTATGAGCTGCTTGTGTAGTGTAGTGCATAGGTGATCAGCTTGGCAAGCCAGAGGTTGGGAGTTCAAGCCCCATCGTTTTTTTTTTTGTTTTTTTTAAAATTTGTACACATATGTAAATATATGAAAATATATGTGTAGACATCTATAATTTTATATATATATACACACACACACACAGAAAGCTCCCAGTCACATCAAGCACTTCCAACATATGTGATACAATGCATATACTCTCGGGGATGAGACATGATATAGGGGCGCTATGTATGTGTATATATATCATTATAGAGATTGACATATATAGTTTAGGTCTCTCTACATATGTGTAGAATTTAGGGGGGGGGGAATATAACATGTGAGGGGACTAGAACTCCAAACCCCTTCATTGTAAAACCAACACTCTACCGCTACACCATCAGCCAAGTCAGTTACAGGTGGAGCAGGTTCTTCTCTCAAAGCTGTTTTGCTCCCCCCCCCCCCCACTGTTTTCACTCATATTACTGACAACAGGCAGAGACCTTTACTTGAAGCTGACATTTGTCCTTGTAGTTGAGTAAAGGTCTCTGCCTGTTGTCAGTACAATTTGGTTTAACACCACTAGAACAGAAGTTAAAGCTGCTGGCTTTCAGTGTGTAAACTAAGAGATATAATAGATATAACAGGTGCTTGCTGCAGCTTGTGGAGCCTCAAGGCTGCAGACATAAGCATGCAGGAGACTACAGAGCTGTTATATCCAGACAACCCTCTGCATCCCCTGCTTCAAACAAAATGATGATGTCCCAGTTCTTCAGTGAGGGGAGACACGCCTCGTGGGAGGGGAGACACGCCTGCTGAGAGGAAGAACACGCCCCTGGATTTCAAACTCAATCTGAGAAAATTAGCAGAACAGCACGAGCAGCTCAAACGATAAATCCCCTTTAAAGTTTATTTTTGTGTTTGTATCATGGATAAAGAGTAAAAGGAAATGAAAATCCCCACTTAGTCAAGCTCCTGTGTTTGCCTAGTTCAGAGTATTATGCCTTTTATTTTTTATCGTGACTGTATTCTCTTTACATTATGCTACATATCATGATACAATAGTTACAAATCATGGCCAGATAAGAACATAGTACAAACAGGAAAAAATGGTTCTATTGCTCCTCTATTTTTGTATATAAAATAGGATGTAGACTTTTTTGAGGCCTAACAAATGGTGATGCATCAAATAATTGCACAAAAATATAGTGGTCTAATACGGTTATAGGATTGCAGGATAGTGACAAAGAAGAACACAGTTGTTTCTAATTTTATAAAGTGTAACCATCTTGCACGTAATTCAGCTGCATTTAAAATATCCTTTATTGCCCAGCTATGGACTACCTAAATGACACCCTCATTCGAAGTGCAGTGACTCCAATTCTTTTATCTCCATTTCCAATTGCATTTCCTTGACTTGATGATTTCGTGACATAAAATGTGATATAAATTCAGACACATTTGTACTAATGTGTTTTGCGTTATCATGTTTAAAATGTACAATTTCTGTGAATGTTAGTAAATCTTGTAAGGAATATTTTGACTATCATGTGGTGCTTACTTAAAATCAGGTTGACTCCAGACTTTAGATTTCATTCTATTTTATGTGAAACATTTCATATGTTTTATTGATCTACAGGTCATATATGCCTTAAATACTAGGAATGATGAGCATGAATCAGGAGTACAAGCCATTAAAGAAGCCCACGAAGAAGAAATTCAGCAAATTCTTGCTGAAACCAGGGAAAAAATCTTACTATATAAAAGTAAAGTGTCCGAGGAAACCGAGCTAAAGAGAAAAATACAAGCACTGGAAGAATCGTTAGAGGAACATAAAAAGATGAAACATCAAGCACTTACTGAATTTGAAGTTTACAAACATCGAGTAGAAGATATGCAACTGTGTGCAGAAGCCCAACATGTGCAAAGAGTTGTTACTATGTCCCGAGAGGTAGAGGAAATCAGGAAGAGGTTTGAGGAGAGGATACGCAGTTTTATGCAACTTCAGGTACAGTTTGAGAAAGACAAACGGGCTGCCCTTGATGAACTGAGAGCAACTCATAGACTAGAACTTCAAGAGCTCCTGAAAGCTCAGCACAGTCAGAATGCAACTTTAAACAAGGGTCAGGAAACACTCGAGGAGATGCATCGATTACAAGTTGAGGAGCTCAACAAAAAGTTGGAAGACCTACGTTTGGAGAGGAAAAAGTTAGTAGAAGATTATGAAGGAAAATTGAGTAAAGCTCAGGCTTTCTATGAACAAGAGTTGGAAGCTTTGAAAAGGTCTCAGCACTTCACTGCTGAAAGCTTACATGCCTGCAAGCAGAAAGAAGTAGAATTGAAGAGAGAATTTCAAACTCAAGAAGCTATATTACAGAAGAACCTTGGGATCCTAAAAACTGAGTTTCAAGTTGTCCAGGAAGAGGCAGGAACTCTCAGAGAAAAGTGCCAAAAACTACAAGCTTCTCTGTCTGCATCAGAGAACAATGTTCAGGTACGTAAAACACTGTAAGGCTATGTTCACACGGCTTAAACTGGGACGTATTTCAGCCCGTATTTTGCGCTATACTACGCTAAATACGGGGCGAGATCCGTCCCAGTCATTACGGTAATCCACAGTGCCCATAGAGAACTATGGATTACGTCTCCGTATTGTCCGAGCGGGGAGAGAAGTGACATATCAATTACTAGCGGCGAATACGCGCCGCTAGCAATGAATGTCTATGGGGCTGGCGGCCGCATCGCGGGAGTCGGCGCAAGCTCCCATAGTCCCGGCGTAATTGCGGGGCGTAATTACGCCCCGCAATTATGCCGTGTGAACCCTGACTAATACTTAGATACAAACCTATTAATATTCCAAATCAGGTGTGTAGCAAAAGTCCATACTAAACTGAAACAATAACCTAACAAAATACAGCATAGCATGATTAACTCCCTAAAATTGGTTTATCAAAGAGATGAAGCCACTTCATTTAAAGCTTTTGGGACTACTAAAGATACCTGAGTACAGCAGTTGACTTTTTCCAGCGGTCCCATGGTGTTTGACTGAGAGAGCACATACTTGACTACCGATCCATTATATAAGAGGAAATGGAAATCCATTGTCATGATCAGTGGGGATCCCGATGGCTAGACCCCTACTAATAACACATGGTGTTATGGTATCTTTGAATTAGCATTTGGAAAGTAGGTTCTCCCTTCTGTGTTTTTTTTTGTGTGTGTGTTTTGTTTTTTTCATGAAAAGGGTTCCAGAAGAGGAATTAAAGGGGTTGTCTCATTACATTGATTCATGTTACCACAGTCCTGTTTTCTTGGTTTCACTTTGAATTTAGGGGCATGTTTACTGGCTGCAGTAGAAGCCAGGTCTGTAGCTATAGTGACCAGCACTGGCAGCCTATCAGGAGAGATCAATCAGGTCTGTAGCTATAGTGACCACAGGAGCTGATGCAGCCCATACAAGAGGGAAAATCTCAGGATAGGTAGAAGACTGTTAATGGACATATATTGCAAATTGACTTGTTTTTGAAATATCTTTACAATAAAAACCAATCCTTATAATAAGACACCCCCTTTAAAAAAAAAAGAAATTCCCTAAAAAAAACTTTGAGAAACTCTACATTGCCCTCCCTTTCCTTTTCTAACCTTTTTTTTTTTCTTCAGTAAAAGGGTGGTTTTCCTTGCCCAGTTTTGATTCAGTGCTAAGTGAAAAGAATTTAAAATCAAAGACAATATAGGTGTATAGTTAAAAAAGATAAAGGAGTATATAGGGTTTATTGATCTCAGTTCTAACCTAATGTAAAACTGTCACATTAAGCATGCTGTCTGATCTGCAGGCAGCATGTTATATAGCAGGCGGAGCTGAGCAGATTGATATATTGTAACATGGATAAAGATTTAGTAGAACTTCTATTTTGCTCATTTAAATCCCTACTTATTCTGGGTTAAGGAGTCCAGTAGGTGGTGTTATCAGTGATTGACAACATTTCTGGTATAAGTGTGCATACAGGAATGGCTGTCAATGATAAGAACGCCCACTGGACTCCTTAACACAAAATAAGCAGGGATTTAAATGAATAAAACACAAGTTCTGCAGATTTTTTCCCCGCAGGACTATATATCAATCTGCTCCAATCTTTCTGCTCTATAACATGCTGCCTGCAGATCTGATTTTTACCATTTTTACTGTGACAGGCTCCCTGTCATCATTTATTGTTCATGCTTTTAGTTGGTATATTTGTATACATGTGCATTAAAGGGATTGTCTCACTACATTGATTCATCTTACCTCAGACCTGTTTTCTTGGTTTCATTTTGAATTCAGGGGCATGTTTACTGTCTTTCATTAGGCTGTAGTAGAAGCCAGGTCTGTAGCTATAGCAACCAGTGCTGGCAGCCTATCAGGAGAGATAGGACAGGTCTGTAGCTATAGTGACCTGAGGAGCTGATGCAGCCCATACAAGAGGGGATATCTAGGAATAGGTAGGACACTGCTAATAGACACATATTGCAAAGTGACTTGTTTTTGCTAGATTTTTAACATAAAAATTAATCCTTGTAGTGAGACAACCCCTTTAATGTCTTCTTTTGCTCAAAGTATCTGCATATGTGTACTAGAAATTTCTGTGGTGCATACCAAAGGGCATTATAAGGCATTCTAATGTTATGATAGCATTGTAAAAAATAACATTTCTCTAGGCATAATCATATATTATGTTCCTTACATTTAATAAAAATGCAGAGAATTAAGGCGGTATTGCAGGGAGCTTATGGACGTACATTCAGTGACAAGCTTGATAAATGCTTATAGCTAGCACATTTGTTTCTAGGCTGATAGATTAAGTCACTGCAACCTCATGATGAGGTTTGCCATTTATTGCACAGATTGGACAGATCCTCCATCAAGACTACATTCTGCTATATATTTCATAAATTTTGTATTTTCCCTTAGGTCCTTCAAAAACAGCTGGAAAATGTGAAGCAGGAGGAGAAGTCTTTACTTAGCAAACAGAAAGACATGGAAAGTGAGCTAGCAGCTGCTCGGGAGCGTCTACAGCAGCAGGCTACAGAACTTGTGTTAAAAGCCAGTGGGTGTTTGTTTTTTATTCTGCTATGAAATATTTTTTGTATATACTAGCAACGCATAAAATCCATACATTTTTTTCAAACTACAGTATTTAGTGATTATTAAAAACATAACTTTTAATAGAAAAATACACACAGTTGAAACCAGAAGTTTACATACATGATGTAAAAAGACACATATGCATGTTTTTCTCACTATCTGACATGAAATCAGAATAAACCTTACCTGTATTAGGTGACTTAGGATTACCAAAATTATTCATATTTTGCCAAATGCCAGAATAATGAGAGAATTTTTTTAAGAGCATTTTTGTTACTTTCTGCAAAGTCAGAAGTTTCTTCAGGTTTGCCTATAACCTACACTAGCCTTGTTTTCACTACTTCCTCCACAAACATGTCTGCCCCTCACCTCCTGTCTCTTTCCCCCTCCTTGTAGATTGTAAGCCCTCGCGGGTAGGGTCCTCCCTCTGTCGTGCCAATTGTCATTAATCACTTATTGTACTCGTTTGACTTATGTTATGTATGTAACCCCCTCGAATATACAGTGCCCTGGAATCAATGGCGCTTTAAAATAAATAAAAATAATAATAATAATAATAATAATAAAAGTTTACATACACTAGGATTACTATGCCTTTAAACAATTTGGGACAGCTCATATGATGAAGTAATGTCTTTGGAGGCTTCTAGTTTTTGGCAACATCTGAGTACCCATACGTCCTAGCGGGAAGTGTGTTCCTGCAAATGGACGTATGGGTACGTCCTGGCGATCGTGCAGGCTTACAAGCGAGCACCACACGATCGCGACATGGGACCAGCGGTATATTACCGCTGGCCTCATGCCGCATCACCCGCGGCCGGAGTGAGCTCCGCCCGCGGGTGTTGAACCCCTTAATAGATCGTCGGAGCTAAGTCGCAGGCAGGAGGAGGGAGCTCCTGCTGCCTGCTCTCGGCGCAGCTGCTGCACGATCGTGCGGCAGCTGTCTCTTACCAGACAGCCCGTGAAGTGAAAATCACTTCCCGGGCTGTCTGTGATGTCACCACACCCGGCAATGCATAGTAGGCATTGCCAGGCAGGGTGACTGACAGTCGCCATGGAGACCAGTACACAGCAATAAGCTGTGTGCTGATCTCCTATTGCATGAGAGATTGGAAGATCACTCATACAATTCCCCCTTGGGGAAAAGAGAAAAAAAGTGTAAAAAAGTTTAAAAAAAAGTGAAAAAAAGTTAAACACAAACACGAAAAATAGAATAAGAACACGTATACAGCCCTTTTCCCCTTTAAAAATGCCAATCGCCCCAAAAAAAGATGAAAAATAAATAAAGTACACATATTTGGTATTGCCACATGTGCAACTACCTACCCTATAAATATGTCATTTTAATTGACCAGCACGGTGTACGCTGTTAAAAAAAACAAAAGCAATCAAATAATTGCAGTTATAAAATGTAATAAAAAGCAATCAAAAACTCACATAAATGGCAAAGTTATACCAATTAAAACGTCAGTTCATCCCGCATAAAAAGTCCTTACACAGCTTTGTATATGGAAAATAAAAAAGTTATGGCTATTAGAAGATAGCAATGCATAAATATTGTTTTACACAATAAAAACACTTTTTTTTAAAAGCTCTTCAGCATGAAAAAAAAACTATATAACTTGTCTATCACCGTAATCATATTGGCCCACAGAGTAAAACTAACTTGCCACGTATACTGCACGGTGAGTGCTGTTAAAAATAGACACTACTAGGATTGCAGTATTTAAAACTGATCAAAAAGCCTTGTTCCCACAAAAATTATACCAATAAAAACGTCAACTCATCCCGCAAAAAACAAGCCCCCTACACATCTCCGTACACAAAAAAATAAAAAGTTATGGCTCTCAGACTATGGCGATGCAAAAACATGTTTTCCTTTTTGAATAAAAGTGTTTTTATTGTGTAAAAGCTGTAAAACATAAAAAAATATACAACTTGGGTATCGCTGCAATCGTATCGACCTGCTGAGTAATGCTAGCAGGTCATTTATACCACATGGTGACCGCTGTAAAAAATAAAAATAAAAAACACTACCATGAAGGCTGTATTTTGTTCAAAACGCCTCACAAAAACCTTAATAAAAAGTGACAAAATAGGACAACATAAAAACACAATTTTTTATATTCATTTCTATTGTGTAAAAATAATAAAACAAAAAACCTTATAAAATTTATATCATTGCATTGACCCGCTTAGTAAAGTTATGCTGTTGTTTACACTGCACACTGTAAAATTGAAGCCCAAAAAACAATGACAGAAATGCGTTTTTGCCCCCCATTTTCATGGCCAATGCTAAAAAAAATTATGGAACACCTGTGCACCCAAAATACACAATACACCCCTAGATGAGATCCATGAGGGGTGTTGAATCCAAAATTGGGTGACTTATGGAAGGTTTCACCTGTTCTGGTACTTTGGGGGCTTTGCAAATGCGACATGGCCCCACCAAAATCTACGTTCCAAAAGCCAAATAGAGCTCCCTCCCTGGTACGTCCTGTCATGCGCCCAAACAGCAGTTTACACCCGCATGTAGGGTATTGCCGAACTTGGAAGAAATTGCGTAACAAAATTTGCGGTGCTTTTTTCCCAGGATTCTTTGTAAAAATTCAACATTTTCAGTAGATTGTTGGGGGAAAAAATTCTTCATTTTCACAGCCTAATGCTAAAAAAAATTATGAAACACCTGTGGGATCGATATACTCAATGCGCCCCTGGATATATTCCTTAAGAGTTGTAGTTTCCAGTATGGGGTCTTTTTAGGGGTGTTTATTAATATTAGTGCCTTAGGGTGTCCACAAACCTGAAATGGCGCCTAACTAAAATCGTAATGAAAATGAGACCCCAGAGTCCAGTAGGTGCTCCTCCTACTCTGGGGCTTGTGGTTGAGCCAAATCATGCACTAGGGCCACATATGGGATATCTATGAAAACGGCAGAATCGGGGGAATCAATATTAAGTGGCATCTTCTTGGTCACATCTACTGTGTTCTTGTGAATAGTAGATAAAAATTGAAAATCTGCAAAAAAAAATTTAAATGTCACTTTCGCTTTGCTTTAAATTCCCGTGAACCACCTAATGGCTTAATAAACTGCCCAAATGCTGTTTTGAATACTTTAAGGGGTGTAGATACTTAGATGAAGTCATTTATGTGAGTATCTAACATACAGGCCAATCAAAGCCAAATCAGAGCTGGACGGGTCCCCAAAAAATTGTACACTGTAATGCAAATTTTCTTGAAAACGTGGTAATTACTACTAAATTTCTAAGCCCACTAATGTCATAAAAAAATGACATTTAAAAATGATGCCAACCTACAGTAGACATATGGTTGATGCTAGTTGTAAATTATTTTGAGTGGAATAACTATCTGTCTTACATGCAGAAATTCTTCAAATTTTTCACAATACTATGATATTTTTCACAAATAAACAATCACATGGATAGGTAAAAACATCAAAAAGTTATTCTCACATAAAGTGACACGTGCTAGATTTAAAAAATGGGGCTCTGTCAGAGAGGCCAAAACTGGCTTCGGCGGTAAAGGGTTAATTAGAGACACGCCTGTATAATGTATCTAAACTTCTGGTTTCAACCGTATAAAATGATACAAATATTTTACTAATAGCAATACCACCATTAAGTAGGAAATAGTGAAAATAGGGTTATAAAGCCTACCTACCCAAGTCCGAAGTAATAGCACAGGATCCAAGGTACATTCTGTTCCTAGAAATTTAACTGACTATGATGCAAGCTGTATGGGAGGAAAGTGTGTAACCCTAGTATAGCTCTGTAATCTGGTAGGTCTATCTAACAAGAAGTGAGGTAATCGCCCCAATAAGAGCAGTCCCACACTGGAACCTAAACTAGGCTGTAAGTGAAATTCATCAGCGGATTTTTGGAAAAATTCTCAATAGACCTTTTATTTGAAAAACCTTATATTAACTTGTGAGATCATTTGGCAAGTACAGATTGCATCCCATACAGCTTGCAATTGAAATCCCAGGAACAGAATATACTTTGGATCCTTTGCTATTTCTATTTGGGTAGGAGAGTTTTCTAACCCTATTTTTCTTATTTACTATTTATTGTCAATAAGAAAATATGTGTATTATTTTATATGCATTTTACATTTAGGCTATGTTCACACGGCTTATTTCGGGGCGTATTTACGGACGTATTTACGTCCGCAAATGCGTCCTGAAATACGTTTAAAATACATGTCACAAAGTGTGGCGCGTATTTCGCGTCGTAAATACAATCCCCATTCTTTACTATGGGGATTTACGTTGCGAAATACACCTCAATAAGTGACAGGGGACTTAATTTTACGATCGTATTTACGGACATATTTACACCCGCAAATACGTCGCGAAAATACGCCTCGTGTGAACGACGAGGCGTATTTTACATTGGAATCAATGCTAATCTAATTGTTCATTTATTTGAAACGTATTTCGGGGCGTATTTACGGACGTAATTACGTCCGTAAATACACCCCGAAATAAGCCGTGTGAACATAGCCTAAAAGTTATGCTTTAATATTTTCCATTTCACATAATCAAATATAAGTCGTTTCTAGTTAGGCTCTGATTCACTACATATAGTATAGTACATATATAGTACATATAGTATAGTAGTATATAGTATATGTAGTAACCCTATTAGTCCCATATTTAGTGTTTAACCAGTTTTTATACTTTACAATAAATCATTATCATACATTACTATTACATATATTGCTGTAAGTACACATTTACTTTGTAGTATGCATGAAAATAGTCCTTTTTAAACTAGGCTTGTAGACTTATGGTTTGGAAATGAGATCTCACAGTGAGTAGTAATAATACTAGCTAAAGATGAGCCTACCAGATTGATGCCACAGCGATTCTGAAGGTTTAATCAAAATTTACCAGCAAACACCTTTCCTACCAGTAGCACAGAGAGTTGTTGCACATAAGTCTGCACTATTAGGGTATGTTCACATGGCGTTTTTTAATATGTTTTTTTAATCCAAAAAACGGATTGAAAAACGCTGCCTAAAATGTATCTAAACACGTACCCAAAGTGTGCTGCGTGCTTGGATGCATTTTCTGTGCAGCAGAAACGCATCCTATAGTTTTAAATAGTGCGTCTACTGTGTAAAACAGATCAAGAATTGACATGACAATTCTTTGATTGGATCTGTTTCACACACCCAAAAGACGTATGTAAAAAAAATGCATCGTCTAAATGACGATATGTGTTTTACATTGCTTTCAATGTAAAAGCACTCTGAACATTGATGAATATTTTTGGGGGTCCGTAAACGTACCTGAAAGCATATTCAAAAATGCCGTGTGAACATACCCTTAGGCTCATGTAATTAATTACCTGGGGAAAACCCAAATTCTTTTTTTAATTTTCCTTTTTTCAAAAAGGCCAGTCATTACAGGGTCTACGAATATAAGAAACATGTAAAAAAGAAAGAACTAACCTTTTCTTCTTGAGGACTCTCTGGTATAAAGCACTTAAAGGGGTTGTCTCACTACAAGGATTGCTTTTTATGTTAAAGATCTTGCAAAAACAAGTCACTTTGCAATATATGTCCATTAACAGTGTCCTACCTATTCCTAGATATCCCCTCTTGTATGGCTGCATCAGCTCCTCAGGTTGCTATACCGTAGCTACAGTAAGGTTATTAATTCACTGCACACCAACGGGATATTATGCATATAAAGAGTGTTTATTTACAAAAGGCGCAGAACATGCTCAAATTACAGGGATAGATATGAACATACTCAACAAGTGCTTTACATAGAAAATTTTTATGACTTGGCGAAACTGATGTCAGTAAAGTCGACGTTTCGGCGGACGCCTTTATCAAGTGACATCTAGGATAATATGTATACACAGGATAATGGGGTCGCTACCAGAGCAAGAAGCACAGTAAGAATGTGCAAAGTAATGTCCAGCCACAAGGATAGGGTATAAGACCTCAAGGGGAATGCTGGTGATGTCCGGGCACTTAGTGCTGAGGAGATCGGACAAACGTCCAAGTGTTACACAGGCTGCCTGCACACTGACAAATAGCCTTTTTACCTTGATCTCAGACAACCCTTCAAAATAATGATTATTAAAAATAAAAAGGCATATATAGACTGGTAAAAACATTCACTATTAGAATTTATGTCTTTTTACAGGTCACATTGGGATGCTACAAGCGACACAGATGACACAGGAAGCTACTATACAAGACCTGGAATCTGAAAAAGCTAGAATAAAGGAAAAAATAGCCAGACTAGAAGAAGAGCGGGCTATGCTGCAAAGTAAAAATCAAAATCTTGATGAACGCCAAAGGCAGCAGATCCTTGCATTGGAAAAGGTTAGAACTGCATGTGCTACATATTAATGAACTCTAGGCCTTGTTAGGTACAACTGTCTAACTTATAATGAATAGACATGCTACATCTCTGTTAAGTCATCTCTGTGCTAGAACAGGGTCAGTGACACTGATGCTTTCAACATCATATCTCTGTACTAATTAAAATACTAAATATATTGACTATGAAACATGTTGATAGTGGGGAGGTAGAATATATCTATTTATGTAATAATAAACCAATACCTGGACCTTAATGTCATACATTTTATAGTTATAATAATTATGCAACGTCACATTTTTCTTTTAATACCGCCATGAGGGAAAAAATACATCCTCTCTGAATTATACAGTTTTACTTATTGGGACAGGAGTGACCTGGAGTACTATGCAATCAGACTACCAGCAGGTGCACCCACTTTCCACTGAAACAGTCCAGGTAGAAAGAGATTAGTGGAGAAAAGAAATCACCACGATCACTGCAATTACTACTCCCAACCTCTCCTCTGCACACCTAGGGGTTGCTGTATGTATACAAACAGTATCTCACAAAAGTGAGTACAGCCCTCACATTTTTGTAAATATTATATCATTATAATATATTATATTATAACTTTTCATGGGACAACACTTTACAATGTAAAGTAAGTGTACAGCTTGTATAACTGTGTAAGTTTGGTGTACCCTTAAAATAATTCAACACACAGCCATTAATGTCTAAACCGCTGGTAAAAAAAAGTGAGTACACCCATATGTGAAAATGGACAAATTGTGCCCAATTTGCCATTTTCCCTCCATGGTGTTATGTGACTTGTTAGGCTATGTCTCCACTGCGTAGAAAAATGTCCATTTTTTTAGCATTTTTCGTTTTCTAAAAACGCTGAAAAAACGACTGTAAAGATGTCCCATAGACTTTTTTTGTAAAAACGTATTATTGGAGTCTATGTAAAGCGGCAGACGTTTTTGGCATGTTTTTTGGTGTGTTTTCGTGGCGTTTTTTCAATGAAAACCCAGCCAGGAGATTAAAGTCCCACCTATAGTGGGTGTTACCACAGGTTATACCATATCAGTTCTATATACAAATGTCCGATGTGTCCTCGTTCGTAATAAATAAATAATTTTGGTAATCCTAATTGACCTAAAACTGGTAAAGTTTATTCTGATTTCATGTCAGATAGTGAGAAAAACATACATATGTGTCTTTTTATATAGTGTATGTAAACTTCTGGTTTCAACTTATACATATGTGTGTGTGTGTGTGTGTGTGTGTTTGTGTGTATATGTATATGTTTTTACATAACAATGGATTATAATAGACTATACACTGTCATGAGAAAAGTAAAGTACATCCACTTTGAATTTTGTATCAGGCACAATAAAAAGACATGGTCATTGGAAGGTGGAAGGTCTTAAAATTAGGTAAAAAACCTCATATTATTATTATTATTATTATTATTATTATTATTATTAAGTATTTTAGAGCGCCATTGAATCCAGGGCGCTGTACATTCGGGGGGTTACATACATTACATAAATCAAACGAGTACAATGATAAGTGAATAATGACAATTGGCACGACAGAGGGAGAGAGGACCCTACCCGCGAGGGCTTACAATCTACAAGGAGGGGGAAAGAGACAGGAGGTGAGGGGCAGACATGTATGTGGAGGAAGTAGTGACAAGTTTAGTGAGGGTTGTAGGCAAGCCTGAAGAAATGGGTTTTCAGGTTGTTTTTGAAGGTGGTGAAAGTGGAGGAGAGTCTGATGTGTTGGGGCAGTGAGTTCCAGAGTGTGGGTGAAGCACGGGAGAAGTCTTGGAGACGGTTGTGTGAGGAGCTGAACAACAACATACAACAGATTCCATAGAGTTATTATTTAATTATTTATTTATTTATTTAATAAATATAAAGGCAAAATGGAACAACCATGTGTGAAAAACTAAGTACACCCTGTTAATAAATACCTTGTAGAACCACCTTTAGCAGCTATAACTTAAAGTAATCACTTTTGTATGACTTTATCAGTCTCTCACACCATTTTGGAGGAATTTTGTCCTACTCTTCTACAAAACTGCTTCAGTTCATTAAGATTTGTGGGCATTGGTTTATGCATAGCTCTCTTAAGGTGCTGCTACAACACTTTAGTTGTGTTGAGGTCTGGACTAGCCATTACAGAACCTTGATTCTTGTCTTTTTCAGCCATTTTGTTGTAGATTTACTGGTGTGCTTGGGATAATAGTCCTGTAGCATGAACCAGTTAAATTGATGGCTGCACAATTGACTATCGAAGTCCTTAGTATATAGGGAAGTTCAAGGTTAATTTAATGACTCCAAGGTGCCCAGGTTTTGAGGTTGCTCAAAGCATTACCCCTCCACCACTGTGCTTGACAGTAGGGATGACGTTTGTGTTCTGACATGCTGTGTCTGTGTTTTGCCAAATGTGGCTCTGAATGAATTATTACCAGACATCTTCATTTTGGTCTTATCTGTCTAAAGGACATTTTTCCAGAAGTCTTGTGGTTTGTTCAGATGCAGAAAACCACGTTATAAATAGCAGAAACTCTCTTACCATTTCATCCTCTCCAGCATATTAGGTTAGTAGGAGTTTCTGTGTTATATCTGTCTTCTTTTTTCTGTTTTTATTTAGACTGGTTGCATGGCAACTGCTCAGGATCCTTGTTTGTGAGCTGACCTATCTATGCACCTGAGCTCATTATCATACTCTATAAAGCTCAGCTGAAAATAGCAGTGTGATTTCAGAAGTATAGAAGTCAATATCTGTTGTGTTGGATTGTTCTGTCCTGTAGTCTAATGTGTAGTTCAGTTGAGTCAGGCCGAAGTATCTTATTTTGTGCCTTAGTTTTGTTTGGTATAGATCTTATAACTATGCTGGTTGATATAGGTGGCAAATAAAACAGCAGTTGCATAAAAGTAATTTTAAGCATGTATCAAAGATGAATGTAGGCACTTACTATTAAAGTAGATGATGGACAGCAAGATGGACGATGACAAAGGCACTGATGGAGATGGAATGATCAATAAAAAATACATAAGATACTAGACTCAGAATGCCAGCAGGACACAAGACTCAAGCCCTTAGCAACAGTGCATTCTGCACCAAGCTGATCAGTTCTGAGAGTTGTCTGTTGCAGTCCCTCTGACCTAGTAAGCAGGATAAGAGGAAATAGCAGTAGGATTGCAGATTTTATGTTTTTGTTGGGTCCTGCCTGGTTCTCACTGGGTCCTTCTTGTTGTATTAGGATCATTTGAAGCTAAGGGAATAGTTTTAATGTTAACTTCAGGGATAGTGGTTCCATGGTTAGGTGTAGTCCTAGGGCAAGCTTTTGAGGGATAGCATTAGGGACAGTTAGCCAGGAACAGTTCTCACTATTTCTCTCCCGTTCCTGGAGTGTACCTGCATTTAAATGTCCATCAGCTCGTGCACCTATCTTAATCCGTCTGCTAAATCATTTAACGGTATGTCTTTTTGATTAATATAGTTCATATTGCTTTTCATGTGTCTGCTGGTTTACATCCCTGTTTTGCTGGTTTTTGTTTGGAGTCCACCAGTTTCATTACACTATGCTGCCATTAGACAGAAGACCCTTCAAAAGAAGGCTTATATATTCAATTTTTTTCAAATTGTACTGTCAAGAACTTGAACATTTAACATGAACTTGAACATTTAAGATACTAACTGAAGCTTGTACAGTCTGAGATTTTTGCAGTTTCCCTAATAATTGCACGGTCTCACCTTGGGATGAATTTGCTGGCATGACCACTTCTGGGAAGATTGTCATCTGTCTTTAATGTTTTCCACTTGTAAATAATCTTTCTAATTGTAAAATGATGGACTTGTAAAAGAAAGCCCTTTTTGAAAGCCATAAGAAGTCCCGCTTGCAAAAATCTATGTAGGAGATGCAGCAAGCATGTGGAAGAAGCTGCTCTGGTCTGATGAGATCCAAATTGAACTTTTTGGCCTAAATGCAAATGCTATTTGTGAGAGAAAGCCAACACTGCACATCAAGCTGAACACACCATCCCCACTGTGAAGCATGGTGGTGGCAGCATCATGTTGTGTGGATGCTTTGCTTCAGCAGAAACTGTAAAGCTCAGAGTTGATGGGAAGAGGGATGGAGATAAATACAGGGCAATCCTGAAGGAAAACCTGTTAGGGCATGTCCCCACGACAGAGGAAAAATACCGGTTTGTTTCTCCGACCGGTATTTGTCATGTTTTAGTGCCGCCCAACAGCTGCGGGGGAGGGGGATTTTCTCTGTGATGAGCGGAGAAAAGCCTTCCCCCGTCACATTGACATGCACATATTCCGTCCAAAAACCAGACGGAAGGATGTGCATGTTCAATAATTTTCGTGGGGACTGCTGTACGGGTTTTCCATAGAGCCCTATTGTGCTCGTTTGTGGCCGGTTTTTCAGACGGTCTGCAAAACCGCAAACCGTCTAAAAAACCGTCCACAAACCCATGCAGTGGGGACATGCCCTTAGAGGCTGCAAAAGACTTGAGACTGAGGCGTAAATTAAAGGAGTTGTATCATTTCATTAAATCATCAATCATCCGAACCTCCCATGCCCGACTACAAGATTTCACACGTGCGGCACCAATTCTCTGGAATATGCTACCGCGGGCGATCAGGCACATTCACAACCCTCACAGTTTTAAGAGGGCCCAGAAAATACATCTTCTCGGTCTGGCCCACCAAGATCCCTAACTGCTATCACAAACATCTGTCACTCCCTGCACTTGGGCACTCACAGGCACTTATCTGTATATAGATGTACAGTCTGGGTGGCAGATTCATCCATTTTTCATGTAAACCACCCCCTATTTATGAAACATGGCCGGACCATTGTAAACTTGGCACTTCTTACCGTATGTTTCACCCATACACCCTAATAGATTGTAAGCTCTCACGAGCAGGGCCCTCACACCTTCTGTCTCATTTGTAAGTACTTTTAATGTGTAATGACTGTATGTTTACCCTTGAATTTGTAAAGTGCTGCGGAATATGTTGGCGCTATAGAAATAAAGATTATTATTATTATTATTAATGGTCTTCAGAATAAGGGGACAGTGAAAACAAGCAACTTTGCAATTGGATGTCATTTGCAAAGCTGTCTTGTTTTCACAATATCCCTTATCGTCGTTTTGTGTAAACACAGTTCCCCAGTGGCGGTCGGATCCCACCTTCTTGCATTTCATTGGCTGACGGCTCTACTACTTTACATTCTGTTCGGCCCCAGGTTGTATTCACAGGAGCTAGCATTCCTGCTTCTCTTACTCAGAATAAGGGGCCGGCAACAATTTCACTCTATACAGCCACCAGCTTCTCATTGACACTGCAGCTGCTTCTACAATCAGAAAACAGCAGAATTGTGCCTCGGTGCCTTGTGTAAACATAGAAGGGAGACGGATGTGTGTTCTGGATGAGTTCATAGAAGACTGGATTCAACTGTAACAAACCTCCAGCTGTGAGACTAGTGCTCTGAGTTCATAAAAGACTCTAGACTGAATGCGGTCCTGTGGTATGTAAACAGCTTTTACAAAATAAGTCTGCATAGGGAGAGAACAGTGACATGTGGACTCAGAGAGAGGGGGGGGGGGGACACACTGACTCGGGAGCAGGCATGAACAGGGAAGGGAGGGGATGATGTCATCCCCCTTCAGTTAAGAAACACCCAGCTGGGAGGGGAAGAAATGCCCCTGGATTTCAGGAACTGAGAGAATCATGCTTCAAGAAAACAGCCGAACTGATGAAGCGATACATCCCCTTTAACCTTCCACCAGGATAACAAACCTAAACATAAAGCCAAAGCTACAATGGAATGGTTAAACCAAAGCAAATTGATGTGTTAACATGGCCCAGTCACAGTCCAGACCTAAATCCCATTGAGAATCTGTGACACGGCTTAAAAATTGCTGTTCACAAATGTTTGCCAACCAATCTGAGTTCGAGCTATTTTGCAAAGAAGAATGGGGAAAAATTACAGCTTCTAGATGAGCAAAGCTGGTAGAGACATACATCAACAGATTGCAGCTATCATTGCAGTTAAAGGTAGTCCTACAAAGTATTGACTGAATACATATGCACACCACACTTTTTAGCTTTTTAATTTGCAAAAACTTCACACTTATGCAGGAGCACGCACAGGATTTTGTCATGTGAGGTTCACACAAGTACTTGAACATCTACAAGGTATTTTCCTATGAAATAGTAATCAGAAATTTGCATGACTAGGCACTTAGGGCCACATGTATGTATCACGGGTGGGCCTGCGACCCCCGTCCCGGGTCGCAGGCACACCCGTGGCCCCGCACGAGCGGCGCCGCCGCCCGCATGTCGGGCGGTGGGCACACTCGCCCTGCCTGCCGGGTCCCCGCCTACTTACCCGGCCGCGCTCCTGCCGCAGCTCCAGTCTCCCAGCGCGCGTGCCGGCTCTGTGACATTTAAAGGGCCAGTGCACCAGTAATTGGGTATAGCCGGTCAGTGCCCTTATTTAAGCCTGCCCCTTCCTGAGTCTTGTGCCGGATCTTTAGTGCCATTTAGCCTATAGAGAAAGTGTTCCTAGCCTTGTTCTGACTTACCGTGTACCGTACCATTTGCTTCCGTTCCTTTACCACGAGTCTTGCCGCCGGCCCGGACCTTCTGCCTTTCCACGACCACAAATCATAGCCGCCTGTCCTGACCTCCTGCCTGTCCCCGACTACGAGCCTGCCTGACGATTTTGTACCACGCTACACCTCGGCTGCCTCCACAATCAAGTCACGTTAGGGGTAGCGACCTGGTTGACTCCTGCTGCAGCAAGTCCATCCCGCTTTGCAGCGGGCTCTGGTGAAAACCGGGACCTACTAGATTCCGCTCCCTTGGCGTGGGCTTACCCTTTCCGCTTAACGGCGGTCCCAGAGGATCCACTATCTCCATCCGTGACAGTAAGATCCGGCCATGGATCCCGCCACGGGGCCTCTGCCGCCCGACGCTGACCACACCAACCAATTGTGGCCCCAGCAGTCCGAAAACAGATCGCTCAGCAAGCCCAGCAACTAAAGCCATCTCTCCGCCATGATGCAACAGTTCCTGGCCGCTCAGCAGCAGCAACCCGCTCCGTGGCCCCCCGCTGCTCCTTCGTCCGGCTCCGACCGCTGGTCCACGGCTCTTTTCTGTCTATGCCGTCCAAGTTCGATGGGGACTCCAAGGCCTGCAGGGGCTTTATCACCCAATGCTCCCTGCATATTGAGTTAATGGGCAACCAATTTCCTTCCGAACGGTCAAATGTGGCGTTCGTGCTCAGCCTTCTCTCTGGGAAAGCCCTGGCCTGGGCTACCCCCCTCTGGGACAGGGACGACGCGATCACGGCCAACCTTACTACATTCCTCACCGAGTTCAGGAGTGTTTTCGAGGAACCTGCCCGGGCTTCTTCGACCGAGACCGCCTTGCTAAACCTGCGCCAAGGGGACTCATCTGTAGGCGATTATGCCGTACGATTCCGCACTTTGGCTTCAGAGTTACCATGGAATGAAGCTCCGTTGACCGCCACCTTCAAGAAGGGCCTCTCCAGTCGCATCAAGGATGCCCTGTCTGCCCGGGACCTCCCTTCTTCCTTGAGTGACCTTATCTCCCTGGCCACTCGGATTGACATCCGTTTCTCGGAACGCCAGGAGGAACTCTGGCAAGAACGAGAGCAGGCTAGACCCACGCCGTCTCCTTGTCTGGCTCCAGTTTTCCCAAAAAGGCCGCCAAAAGTTGCTCTCTTCCCTGTTTGCAGAGGAGGCCAAGGAATTGGATAGAGCCCACCTGTCTGCGTCGGAGCTAACCAGAAGCCCGTGAGGAGAATCTGTGTCTGTACTGTGGCCAGTTTCAGACCATTTCCGCAGATCCTGCCCTCTGCCCCTTTCAGCGTCCGGGAAAACGGGCGCACCTAGGGTACGTGGGAGAGGCGTCCCTAGTTAGAGCAAGGCCCTCCTCGCCTGGACCAGGGCCCGTGACCGTCGGGCACTGGGTCAGGTTCCCATTCATGTTGCTGCCTTCCCTGGACTCTGGGTCACCTGGAAAATTCTTGGACACTGCCCTGGGGGTCCCACATAATCCCCGGTGATCCGCCTGGGAAGCCCCTACTCATCTCCTCTGTCAGTGAGAGATTCTCAGGGTCCAATTCGGTTCCGCACGACCTCTGGTCCTACAAGTAGGGTTCTGCACAAGGAGAGACTTGCGTTTTACGTGCTATCCCGTTCTTCCTCGTCCATTCCCCTGGGCCCTCCCGTGGCTGCAGGCCATGCCCCCCGTGCTCGACTGGAGACGGGCAAAGTCTTGAGTTGGGTTCGAGTGCCATTCTCGCTTTTTGGTGGCACCCCCGCCCGGTGCTTAAACCGCTTCTCCTGTGCCGTCTAAGCCTCTGGCGGGCCTTCCAGCACAATATCAAGCCTTTGCAGACGTCTTCTCCGAGAAGCAAGCTGAGACATTGCCGCCTCAACGCCTATATGACTGTCCCATTGATCTTCTGCCCGGGACGTCTCCTCCACGGGGCAGGGTTTACCCTCTGTCGGTACCTGAGACCTTGGCTATGTCTACTTATATCAAGGAGAATCTCCAGAAGGGGTTCATTCGAAAGTCCCCCCACTCCCAGCTGGGGCCGGGTTCTTTTTCGTGGCTAAAAAAAAAGGGTTACCCAAACGTCCTTGCATAAAACTATCGAGGCCTCAACAAGATCAGGGTGAAAAACCGTAATCCTCTGCCCCTGATCACGGAGCTTTTTGACCGGCTACGAGGTGCCAAGATTTTTACTAAACTGGACCTGCGAGGGGCTTATAACCTCATACGGATACGTGAGGGCGATGAATGGAAGACCGCCTTCAACACTCGCGACGGGCACTTCGAGTACCTAGTCATGCCCTTGGGAAACTCTGCAATTCCCGGCCCGTCTTCCAAGAATTTGTCAATTACATCTTCCGGACCTCCTGTACACATGCGTGGTTGTCTACCGGGGAGATATTCTGGTGTTCTCCCCCGATCTTGAGTCCCATCAAGTTCACGTACGACAGGTCCTCAGATGTCTAAGGGCCAACTGCCTCTATGCCAAGCTCGAGAAGTGTCTGTTCCATCAGCAGAGCCTACCATTCCTCGGCTACATCATTTCTGACAGGGGCCTGCAGATGGACCCCGCTAAGTTGTCTGCCATCCTTCAGTGGCCGCGCCCCCGTGGGTCTCCAAGCCATAAAAAGATTCCTGGTGTTCGCCAACTATTACAGGCAATTTATACCACATTTCTCCTGGCTGGTATCTCCCATAGTGGCATTTACCAAGAAGAACGCCAATCCAAAGCTCTGGCCACCAGCGGCAGAGGAAGCCTTCACCAAGTTAAAGGCTGCCTTTGCCGCTGCGCCTGTGCTCTCCCAGCCAGATACAGAGAAACCGTTTTTCCTCGAGGTCGATGCCTCCTCGGTGGGGGCCGGGGCTGTACTCTCCCAGAAAGGGCCCAAAGGCAAGACCCGCACTTGCGTTTTTTTCTCTAAAAGTTTTTCCTCTGCAGAAAGGAATTACTCTATCGGCGACCGGGAGTTACTGGCCATCAAGCTGGCCCTGGAGGAGTGGCAGTATCTCTTGGAGGGGGCTCATCACCCAGTCAGCATTTATACTGACCACAAAAACCTGTTATATCTCCAGACAGCTCAACGCTTAAATCCACACCAGGCTCGTTGGTCCCTCTTCTTTTCCCGATTTAATTTTCTCATTCATTTTCGCCCTGCGGAACGAAATGTCAAGGCCGACGCTCTCTCCCGTGCTTCGGATGTGACTAGGGACGAGCCCACTCCACGGCACATTATCCCTCCAGAACGGCTCATTTCTGCCGCGCCTGTAGAATTACAACGTGTTCCTCCCGGCAAGACATACGTTCGCCCAGTTCTTTGGAAGAAATGCCCCCATGCTCCCGTATGGCGGGGCACCCAGGAGTGCAGAGGTCCTGCTTCCTCATCTCTCGGTTTTACTGGTGGCCGGGTCTAGTCCAGGATGTTCGTGAGTTCGTGGAGTCCTGCACTTCCTGTGCCCGAAACAAGTCCCCTCATCTCAAACCGGCAGGTCTGCTCCTTCCACTACCGATGCCCATTTTCCATTGGACCCATGGGCCATGGATTTTATCACGGACCTTCCCCCTTCCTCTGGTAACACCGTGATCTGGGTGGTTACAGACCGGTTTTCAAAAATGTCCCACTTTATTCCTCTGCCGGGTCTACCCTCAGCCCCTCGCCTGGACAGTCTATTTTTTCGACATATTTTCCGGCGGCATGGGCTTCCTCTGCACATAGTGTCGGACCGGGGTGTCCCATTTGTCTCCAAATTTTGGCGCTCCCTCTGCAACCAATAGAATTGAAACTGGACTTTTCTTCGGCCTACCCCCCCGGTCCCAATGGCAGATAGAGAGAGTTAACCAGACCCTAGGCTGCTACCTGCGCCATTTTGTCTCCGCGCGCCAGGATGATTGGTCCAGTTTGTTGCCCTGCGCAGAGTTTTCCTATAACTCCTTGGACTCGGAGTCTGCCGGAGCTGCTCCTTTCTTTATTGCTTACGGGCGACATCTCCGCCCACCCCTCCCCCTTTCTGTGCCCTCTGAGGTCCCTGCCGTGCAGGAGCTGGTCCAGGACCTGACAGCTATCTGGAAGCAAACGCACCATTCTCTACTCCAGGCTTCCGCCTGCACCAAGGCACAAGCTGACAAAGAGCGAAGACCCCCGCCGATCTTTTCTCCTGGTGACAAGGTGTGGTTGTCGGTTAAATATATCCGTTTCAAGGTTCCCAGCTTTAAGCTGGGTCCCCGATTCCTGGGTCCGTTCGAGGTGCTTAAGCGCATTAATCCAGTGGCATACAAGCTCTGCCTTCCTCCCACTGTGAGGGTCCCGAACTCCTTCCATGTCTCTCTTCTAAAACCGGTCATCCTAAATCGCTTCTCTTGGGTAGTTGCTCCTCCCACTCCTGAGGCCGATGCCACCAATGTCTTTACAGTAAAGGAGAGTCTAGATATGAAGATGGTCAGAGGGAAGCGTTTTTTTCTCATTGACTGGAAGGGGTTCGGGCCCGAAGAAAGGTTCTGGGAGCCAGAGGACAATATTCTGGATCTTAACATCATTCAGGAGTTCCTTCGGGCCAGAAAGAGGGGGAGGCCGAAGGGGGGGGGGTACTGTCACGGGTAGGCCTGCGACCGCCGTTCCGGGTCGCAGGCACATCCGTGTCCCCCGCACGAGTGGCGGCGCCGCCCGCATGTTGGCCAGTGGACACGCTCACCCTGCCGGCAGGGTCCCCGCCTACTTACCCGGCCGCGCTCCTGCTGCAGCTCCAGTCTCCCGAGCGCGCGTCCCCGCTCCCTAGGGCGCGCGCGGCGGCTCTGTGAAATTTAAAGGGCCAGTGCACCGGTACTTGGGTATTGACGGTCACTGCCCTTATTTAAGCCTGCCCCTTCCTGAGTCTTGTGCCAGATCTTTAGTGCCATTTAGCCTATAGAGAAAGCGTTCCTAGCCTTGTTCTGATTTACCGTGTACCGTACCATTTGCTTCCGTTCCTCGACCACGAATCTTGCCGCCTACCCTGACCTTCTGCCTGTCCACGTCCACCCAATCAATAGCCCCTGTCTGACCTCCTGCCTGTCCCCAACTCCGAGCCTGCCTGACCCATTTTGTACCACGCTACACCTCGGCTGCCTCCGCAAGCAAGTCACGTCAGGGGTAGCGACCTGGTAGACCTCCGCCGCAGCAAGTCCATCCCGCTTTGCGGTGGGCTCTGGTGAAAACCGCTTGCGGCGGTCCAGAGGATCCACTATCTCCATCCGTGACAGTATGAAACTGCTTAGGTCTAAAATTCTCTCTTTTGTCCATAGTAACCTATGGGCAAAAAAGTGAGTTTTAGACCAAAACAGGTTCATACATGCGGCTCTTAAAGTCAGTGCTTTCACAGAAAATCATCTATAATACACTCATGCAGTACATCTTACCGGTGCCACTCTCTTGTACAACTAAACAACTTCACTACATACAAAATGTCTCTATATGGTAACCTAAAAAATGTAATATTCTTAGCACCTACATATGTATAGTGATAATGCCAATTGTAGTGAAATAACACCTCCATATGAAGCTTATTTTTAAATATCCGAAATCACTGTGACAATGTATCAGTAGTTATTTTCTAGGTTCGCTATTTAAAAGGGTTCTCTAGTAAAAAAAATAAAATATGTCATAGGGGCCAGAGAGATTAAAAAAACAACTTATAATTACCTAGCTGTTCCCTGCCGTTTTAGCTTCTGAGCTCCCGTTGAGTCGCTGCTCTTGTTTTCCAGGTTCTCGTTCTGACACGCTGGAGGGGCTCACTCTTTATTGTGAGTGATTGAAGTGCGAGCCTCTCCTCTGTGTCGGGACGAGAACATGGAAGCGAGGCAGTTAAGTATTCTTTTTTTCTACTTTGGACCTCTCTGGCCCCAATGACGTTTTTTTTTTTTTTTATTGGATATCCCCCATAATAAATTCCTTCATGCGGCTATTCATAGTAGAACCCATAGAACCCATATAACTTTTTATCTCAGGGTCCACTGAAAAAAGTAACCAAACTGCATCTCCACACTCTTGTAGATACCATTGTAGTCACGGTTTCCAAATGAAAAAATCCAAAACAAAATCCACAGCAGAAATTCTAGGTGATACAGTCAGATCTCTACTTTTACATTGTAACCGTGCAGTGCCAGTTTTGCTGCTTACTTGGTTTCTTTTTAGCCCAATTTCAATAGGGCTAATCCATTCAATGGCTGCACAACAAGAAATCCAAACAGATCTGCATTAAAATCCCTAGTGGAAAAAAACCACGCCATAGTTCACAGCACGGATTCCCCATTTATATGAATAGCAACTAAATATAGTGAAAAGTACGAACTATGGACCGAGCTACCTAGGGCATAAATAACCCATCACATAAGTAGCAGAACCCAGAATAAAAATACAAATTTGGGACAAACAAACTACGAAAAATGTATTGAAGACAGGAAAGTTGTTGTGTCTTGTCTTCAATATTTTTTCTTAGTTTATTTGTTTGTCCAGAATTTACCCCAGGTACTGCTACTTATGTGACGGGGTATTTATGCCATAGGCAGCTTGGTCCATAGTTTGTACTTTTTACTATATATAGTTGTTGTTTCTTCCTGGATCAGTATTGTTTTGGCTGGTAACCAGTTGTATCAACAGGACTTTGGAGCACCCATTTATTTTCTGTGCAATCTAGTTTTGGTTGTGACTCATACAACCTACATCAGGTGAGTTGCTCTTACTGGGAACCTTGTCATTTAAAACTTTATTTACTTCATTATGAAGTGCCTTTCTCCTCATAATTTGTTTACTAGTTTACCTCCCACTCAGATGAATAGGACCCGGATTTTATCTGTGGAATTTGATGCAGAATCCACGTTAAACATAGCATTAAAAGGGTATTCCCTTCATGGCACTTGCTGCTGGAAGGGCCAGTAACTGTAAAGTAAGCAATTTTCAAAAGGCATGTTATTAAAAAATATGTATGATTTACCTAATACACTGTCAACTTGCTCTCTTGTCTCCTTGGTTACCGACCTCCTCTGTGAGCTGTGAACTGTTCAAATAGCAGTATCAGAAACGTGCACATATAGGTAAACGGTGCGCATACATCATTGCAGCACCATTTGCCTTTACTGCCCACTTTTTTTAAGCAAAGATTAGCCAAAACGTGAGGTAATACTGCATCACCAGATACCACTGATAGCAGACAGGGGTGGTTGGTAACCAAGGAGACAAGAGAGCAAGTTGACAGTGTAAAATTATTAGGTAAAGCATACATATTTTTAATAACATGCCTTTTGAAAATTGCTTACTTTACAGTACATGACCCTTCCTGCAGTATGTGCTGTGATTAGAATACCCCTTTAATGTTACAAATGACGTATCGCTGATGTCATATCCAAATTTCCAGTCCCTGTATTTTGTAGGCAAAGATGGCTCCCATTCCTCAGTACAAACTGCAGTATTTTCAGCTGTGGAGAGGGCAGAGTGGGCAATGGAAAATGCTGTAAAAACACCCCATGTGAGCATACTGTAAAAGAGATGTTGATTAGTTGTCATTACACTTTCATTTACTGCCTGAGAAATGTTGTACAGTACGCAGTCTATAAAATGTATCCACCACCGTTCACAGCCTAACTTTTTGTGGGTAGCTAGTCATTGTGCACTGATAGATTGTGAAGGGACGCTAATCATATCATTATATATCATTTTTCTCTACTTGAGCATTAATGTGTTGTAAGATGTTTCAGTCTTTGTTAATGCACTTCTTAGAGGTGCTTCTGAATTATTAATATTGTTCTGTTTACAGAGCTAAACACAGTAATCTATGTGTAGTCTTAATGGAATTCCGTACAATGAAATCACCCCTTGCATTATTAACCAGTGCGCTGTAGGTTTTTGTACCATCTAGCCATAATGCTGATTTTACATACATTTTCATGGCAGTCTTAAACTTGTTTTCTCACTACGCTGTTTCACTGACTTTTAGCAATTTTGCACCTACTCTGTCTCCTCAGGCTGTGGGTGGTTCTACAGCAGTGATTAGCATATTCAACTTCTAGACATTACTCTGACAGAGCAGGAGATTGCAATCTCTAACATAACTACAGATAATGCCATGCTTTTCATTCCTCACAGCACATGTTACTTTTGTTTAGTGAAGCTAATCTTGTTAGATTTAATTAGTTGGCTTCCATCTCAGTCTGTCCGTGGGGGTGACTTCACTCCCTGCTCTCAGCTAATCAGATAACAGACATCTGTCTAGTATGCAGGTAACCATTGAAACCTGTGTGCACTTCAGAGCACATAACAAACACTCTTATCTCATGACTAAAGTAAGATCTATTGACCAATGTATTTAGAAAAAGTCTTAATTTAATTGTCTCTTTACGTTGAAAGCTAATCTTTGTAGTAAGAAAACCCCTTTCGATTTTCACAGTGTATTTTCCCTATTGAAATTATGCCATATAGTGCGCGGCAGAAAATAAAATGTTTTTAGAAAGTTATCCCCAACCATGATCTAGCGCCTAACGCAAATAAGTTACAAATATTAAACTTCTTTTCATGCATAACAAAATGCATCAATGTGACATGTAAAGAACACACTATGTGCCACATTTATGAAAACTGTCGAGGTCTAAAATTCACTTTGTTGCTCATGGCAACAAATCACAGCGCCCCTTTCATTTCATATAGTGCTCTGGAAAAATGAGAGGGGCGCTCTGATTGGTTGCTATGAGCAACAAAGTGAATTTTAGACCTAGACAGTTTTCATACATGTGGCACTATGTTACATGCATTGCACACTTTTTTTGATGCTTGTTTTATGCATCAAAATTTGTGTGCAAAAAAGCGGCATGCAAACCCAGCCTAAAAGCATTTTTTGTTGTGTTTTCTTGCTAGACAACACCTTAAAGGGGATGTATCGCTTCATCAGTTGGGCTGTTCTCTTGTATCTTGATTTTCTCAGTTCCTGAAATCCATGGGCGTTTCTTCCCCTCCCAGCTGGGTGTTTCTTAACTGAAGGGGGATGACATCATCCCCCCCTTCACTGTTCATGTTTGCTCCCAAGTCAGTGTGTTCAACCCCCCACCCTCCACATGTCACTGTGTCGTTCCTCTCCTTTTGCAGTCTTTTTTTGTAAGAGCTGTTTACATACCACAGGCCTGCATTCAGTCTAGACAGTCTTCTATGAACTCAGAGCACTGATCTCTTCTCCTCTCACAGCTGGAGGTTTGTTACAGTTGAATCCAGTCTTCTATGAACTCCTCCAGAGCACAGATTGACTGTACACAATGCAGCTGAGCCATAGTAATTTTCATATTGCTAAGAGCAGTGTGGCAAAGATAGCACAAAGGTTTAACACAAATTGCTGCGGTTTTGGGGCAAGTACAATTGGGCACAAAGGAACTATGGGCAACATGTATGAAACTGTCTAGGTGTAAGACATTCTTTGTTGCCAATAGCAATCAATCAGAGGTCCCCTTTAATTTCATATAGTGTTCTGAAAAAAATTAAAGGGGTGCTGTGATTGGTTGTTATGGGCAATAAAGAAAGTTTTAGACCTAGACAGTGCTTCACTTGTGCTATCTGTAAAATGCACTAATTCACAGTAAACTGAGTGCAATGTTTGTCATGCGGTTCTCAGCTCGGCAGAAATTACCAGCATTGTTGCTTAGAAAAATAAGTAGTTATTGGATCATCAGTTGTCGTCCTTTGATTTTATAAATATTTTTCTGCAATGTCATGATGAGATATTTAACGTGCTAAAGGAGTATTCTGAATAAAATAGTGGTATAATTATAACAGAATAGGGAAACAATAGGGAAAATTTAAGTCTCTGTTAACATCACATAAGAGCCTTTTATCTGAGATATATGTCGGGCATATTCACCCATGTCAACCCCAATGAATGTACCTTAGGTACGCCGCTATATGGACATAAAGTAACATAATTTTCTCACAGCTTCCCACTGACCAGACAGAACTGTATAGTTTTTTTTTGTTTGTTTGTTTGTTTTTTAAACTCATATTTATTGCTCTTTTACATCTGAAAGTTTACAACATATAAACATAAATACAGTTATGAGCGTTTTTTCATTCACAAAATGAAATTAAAACATAATCAAGAACAGTGTCTCAAGTACATTTATAAAAGTAAGAGTCCATTTAGCCGTTGTCTCTGCGCAAACTTATATAACGGTAAGCATATCTAATCTGTGGCCTGGGTGCCGTTCCTTGGTCCACCTCCAGGTCCTAGTAGCCCAACCTGTCACCATGGCCCTCTATCTATAAGGCCTATGATTGAGCCAGTGTGGACCCGGACGCGATCCCGAAGCGCCCGAACTGTATAGTTTTAATTTGTTTTTCGTGTACTGAATACCAATGCAAACTATTTTGATAAATCCCAGAATAAAATAATGTAAATGATTAGGTTCTGTAGGTATTTTATTATTTCATGCCAGAATGGGTTAGCAGGATGCATCATACTATCCATTTAAAAAAACTGACAGACCCATTATACATCAGTGGGGGATAATAAAAATTCATAACACACATATCATATCTGTCATGCATGGATCCTGCAAAAAAAATTGATGTGATTAAAACTTATTTTATTTCAAATAAGCGGAACAAACCACAGCAATAGTGCACTGCCGTCATCAAGTTCTCTGTATCTACAACCGTATTTCAGAGAACAGCACTTTTTGCATGCTACAAATATTGCTTACAAGATGGTACAGAGCCCCAAAGGCCCTGAGAAAAGCCTTTCCATGTTCATTTATGTATCAAAGGGGGTCACTTTTGGGTTGACAGAAACAAAAGAAATGCATAAACTGCTTACTTATTAAATGCAAGTTTAATAAAAGGAAATTAAAATAATCACAAGCGCCCAGCATAACAGAATACTTAGCTAAGATTTCTACACAATTCTGTACGTCAAGGGGATCAGAACCAGGAAAGCTGATCCAGCTAGGTCCATATATATTTGGACACTGACACAAATTTAGTTTTTTTGTACCTGTTTACAGAAACATATTCAAGTTATAGTTATATAATGGACATGGACATAAAGTCCAGACTTTCATCTTTCATTTGAGGGTAGCCACATTAAAATTGGATCAGCTCCTTAACCTGTGCCACACAGTTCTTAAATGGACCAAAAGTAATTGTACAAATGAAATAATTGTAAATAAAATGTAATTTCTAATACTTTGTTGAAAATCCTTTGTTGGCAATGAATGCCTGAAGTCTTGAACATCACCAGACGCTGTGTTTCCTCCTTTTTAATGCTCTGCCAGGCCTTTACTGCAGCAGTTTTCAGTTGCTGTTTGTTTGTGGGCCTTTCTGTCTGAAGTTTAGTCTTTAACAAGTGAAATACATGGCTTTATGTTTTGGGTCATTTTCCATCTGTATTATGAAACGCCGACCAATCAGTTTGGCTGCATTTTGCTGAAATAGTGACTGAATAATACCCCTATACTATTTCTGAATAAATATCAGTATCCAAAGACCAATATAACCGCCATATAGTGAACATATAGTGGTATATACCATTTTACACAGGTGCCCTACAGACGGTATATTTCTTCTATACAGTGACCATATAGTGGTATATACATGTTTACACAGGCTCTGCTGACATATGCGTGATTATAGTACAGTTACATCTTGTGACTCACAGGTGACGTTTCTCTGAGTCGCTGACTTTCCCTTTGTTCTGCATCCGGTCCAGTCCATCATGATGACTTCTTCCGGCTGCTAACCCACTCTGCAGATTTGGACACAAATATCTTAGAATCATCACTTTTCCAGCACCTCCCTCACTTTCCCTCACCTCTGTACAAGCTTCCAAGAGGGGGCAGAGGGGTATAGGCCATAGCTTAGAGGCCCAGTCTCCTAGAATGGAGGGAAGGAACATAGGATTCACCCCCTGGAGATTGTGTTACAGCTATGGCCTATAACCCCCAGAATCATATTATCAGGTAGGTAGACCCCCATGAAATAGGTTGGTAGGCCCAAGGTAGGTAGGTTGGTAGGCTCCAAGTAGGTTGGTAGGCAAGCAGTAGTTAGGCCACAGGAAGGTAGGCAGTACATAGGCCCCAGGTAGGTAGGCAGTTCATAGGCCTCAGGTAGGTAGGCCACATATAGGTAGGTAGATTGGTTCTACGTAGGTAGGCTGTAGTTAGGCCACAGGTAAGTAGATAGGTCCCAGTTAGGTAGGTAGGCTACAGGTAGGTAGGTAGATTGGCCCTAGGCAGGCAGTAGTTAGGCCACAGGTAGGCTGTAGGTAGGCCCCAGGAAGCTAAGTAGGCTGTTGCTAGACCCAAGGTAGCTAGGAAGGTAGTGGGTGGGCCACAGGTAGGCTGTAGATGGGCCCCAGGTAGCTATGTAGTTAGGCTATAGGTGGGGCCCACATAGGTAGATATGCTGTGGGGGGCCTCAAATAGGGTACCTGTAGGCAGGGTTTAGGCACTCTCAATTAGTGTAAAAATAAGAAAAAAATAACTTGCTTACTTGTCTCTCACAATCCCCCGAAGTGACAAGCTGCGGGCTAGTCTCTGTGCTTGGCGCAGGTGGTTCGATGATATGATGTCATCACGCCGCCCACTTCAGCACTGTGGGCCAGCACCTGGTAGGCTTAAGGCCTAATACTTTAGGCTTACCCGACGCTTCAATCTGCTAAGACCGGGCAGTCCTTGCTTTGAACGCTCGGGACAGAGTGCCAGGTGTTCAGAGGCAGGATGCGGCTTGCCCTGCAGAGGTAATACCGGTGTAACAGAGGTACTAGCAGCATGTAACGGGCCTGCATAATTAGAAGACCCGCCCGGGCCCCCTAAGGACCCGGTCCCCATAGCAGCTGCTATGTCTTGTTATCCCGGTAGTTAAGCCCCTGCTATAAATATATATATATGGACAAAATTGTTGGTACCCTTATGTTAACCCATTACCAACATTTGACGCATCCATATCTCATGGTTGGGAAGGGGTTCCCGCAATTTGACATATGGGTACGTCATGGAAATCTTGCGAGCTCACAAGCGGAGCTTGTAAGATCGCTGCATGGGACCAGTGGTATGTTACTGCTGGCCTCATCCTGCATCACCGGCGGCCAGCGTGCGCTCCGGCCATGGGTGATTAACCCCTTAGCTAAGGAAAAGACAGAAGGAGTGAGCTCCTTCTGTCTCTTGTCGGTGCAGCAGCGGTGATCGTGCTGGTGCTGTCTCCTCTCTGGACAGTCCGAGAGTGTAAGAAACACTTTCCGGCTGTTTGTGACATCACCATGTCCCGCAATGCATTGTGGGCATAGCCAGGCATGGTGAGTGACAGTCACCATAGAGACCAATATAGAGCAGCAATGCTCTGTACTGATCTCTATTGTATCAGTGATCTTTAGATTCCCCTATGGGGCAAAGTTAAAAAAAATTTAAAAACTAAAAAAAAAAAGTAAAACACAAACACAAAAAATAAAATACAAACACGTACACCACCCTTTACTCCTTTACGAATGCCAATCGTCTCAAAAAAGATGAAAAATAAATAAAGTATGCATATTTGGTATGCCACATGTGTAACAACCTACCCTATAAATCTGTCATGTTAATTAACCTGCACGATGAACGCCGTAAAAGGAAAAAAATTGAGATAGAATTGCAACCGCAGCCCATAAAATGGAATAACAAGCGATCAAAAACTCATATAAAACACAAAGTGTTACCAAGTAAAACGTCAGTTCATCCTGCAAAAAAAAGCCTTTACACAGTTCTGTATACGGAAAAATAAAAAAGTTATGACTGACAGAATATAGTGATGCATAAGTATTGTTTTACACAATAAAAACTTTTTTTTTTTTAAAGCGCTTCAACATAAAAAAAAAACTACGGTATATAAATTGGGTATCACCGTAAAAGTATCAACCCACAGAGTAAAACTAACTTGTCATAATGCACAATGAGTGCTGTTACAAATAAAAAACACTACTAGGATTGCAGTACTTTCTTCACCCTACCTTCCAAAAATCGGATTTAAAACCGATCAAAAGCCTTTCCCTCCCCAAAAAATTATACCAATAAAAACGTCAAATCATTCCGCAAAAAAAGCCCCAATATATACAGCTCCTTACATAGAAAAATAAAAAAGTTATGGCTCTCAGACTATGTTTTTTTACTTTTTGAATAAAAGTGTTTTTTATTGTGTAAAAACAGTAAAACATAAAAAAATACAAATTGGGTATCGCTGTAATCGTATCGACCTGCTGATTAAAGCTAACATAATTTATACCGCATGGTGACCGCTGTAAAAAATAAAAATAAAAAACACTACTAGGATTGCTGTGTTTTGTTCAAAACACTTCACAAAAACCTTAATAACAAGTGGTTAAAGTGTCATATGCACCCCATAATGGTACTAATAAAAACATCAACTCATCCTGCAAGAAACAAGCCCATAATCCGCTCTGTATACAGAAAAATAAAAAAATTTATGGCTACCAGTCTAAGGCGACATGAAAATACAATTTTTATCATCAAGTAGTGAAACATAAAAAACTATTGCAGATTGTTGGAAAAAAATAATATTTTTTAATTTTCAGAAGCTAACGCTAAAATAATTAGTGAAACACCTTTGGGGTCGATATACTCCCTGCACCCCTGGATATATTCCATAAGGGGTGTAGTTTCCAATATGGGGTCTTTTTAGGGGAGTTTATTAAGTTTTGGCACCTTGGGGTGTCCACAAACTTTTAGTGGTGTTTAAATAAAATCGTATTGAAAATTAGATCCCAAAGTCTGGTAGGTGATCCTCCTATTCTGAGGCTTGTGATTGAACCAAATAGTGCACTAGGGCTACATATGGGATATTTCTAAAAGTGGGGAATTCATGTTGAGTTGCATTTACCTGGTCACATCTACCGTATTCCAGTGAATAATGTATAAAAATTTAAAATCTGCTTTAATTTCTGTGAAATACTTAATGGGTAAAAAAAACTTCATAAATGCTGTTTTAAATACTTTAAGGGGTGTAGCTTCTTAGATGAAGACATTCATGGAGGTATCTAACACGTAGGTCTCTCAAAGCCACGTCAGAACTGAAAGAATCCCTGGTCCCTAAAAAAAGCTATTTTGTAAATTTTCTTGAAAATGGGAACAATTACTACTAAGGGCGACATATATGAACCGGGCTGCACCAGTAGTCTGGCGTCTTTTCAGCCCGACATCTAGCACGGTCCCATTCGCAGTAGTTTTAGATCCCCCGCACGGCAATATCAGGTGCATTACATAGTGCCCACGGCACTTTTTAATGCGCCTGTTTTCGGGGGCATGCGGGAGGCGGGGTGCTCTAGCTTCAGTACAGCAATTCTAGGCACATTACTGCTGGAACAGGTAAACCACTTTCAAAGTGGTTTACTGGAGGCAGAATTGTCGTTTCTGCACTAGATGTGCCTGATGTGCGCATAAAAATAGTATAGAATGTGCCTGATTTATGTCCCGCAGTAGAGCGGGTTCATAAATCAGGCGCATTCTATACTATTTTTATGCGCAGAAAATTGGTGTCTAAGCGCCATAAATCATACATATTGCCTTAAAGGGGTTTTGCCAGGAAGCCAGTTCCTTACCTCCTTATCAGCACAGAGGAGAATATAAACAAATCATGCTGAGTCATGAACTCTGCAGGGGTGAGAGGGAGTGGGTGAGCAAGGAGTGAGGAATAAGGGAGCGTCTCAAAAGTTAACTCAAATAATAGCATTACAACAGTGGTTTCTCTATACAGCAGACAGACTCATACACTGCACTTTCTCCACAGCCCCTTGAAAGCTCATTCATGTTCCCTGTTATCAGATAAGAAGTGTTTCACGCAAGCGCGGCCTGTCAGCTCCTCTGGTCGTGTCTAATGCATAACTATAGGTAACTATGGGGGACTGAGAAATGCTGTAGCTTTCACAGGCTTCACTTTTTGTAATCACGTATATTTAGAAAAGTGATTAAATACCCATTTTGGAGGATCCCACATCAACATTACATCGTGGCAAAACCCCTTTAAATTTCTAAGCTCCCTATTGTCTTAAAAAACAGTCATTTAAAAATGATGTCGGGGGGGCGTGGTGCCATGCCATGCTGTGAGCGTGACGTGCCTAGGAGAGCTCCGTGTGGCATCCAGTTAAAAAGGGGTTAAAACTGCATTGTACGGATGAAATCGCCCGCACTTTTCATTCCTTTTACTCCAAATTATATAACCTGCCACCCCCCTCCCAGCCTAACCAGCCAGGGGTTTTTCCTCACCCTTCTTTAATGACTAAAATCCCGACATTGGTTGCCAATTCCCTTGACGAACCTTTTACGTTAATGGAGCTGCAGTCAGTAATCGACGACCTTCCTGGAGGGAAGAGCCCAGGGCCTGATGGGTACACAGCCCAATTCTATAGAACTCTCTCGGATTTACTCTGCCCTATGCTCCTAGACGTCTTTAATTCAATCTCAGTAGATACCCCTTTTACCCCCCAGGCAATGTTGGCGCACGTAGCAGTCATCCTTAAACCTGGGAAGGATCCTCAGTCATGCGGTAGCTATCGCCCCATTTCTCTACTCAATGTAGATCTCAAAATTTATGCGAAGCTGATCGCGAATAGAATTAACCCCCTTCTGGCCTCTATTGTCCATCCAGATCAGGTGGGCTTTATACCGGGCAGAGAGGCGCGTGATAATACGCTCAAAACGCTAGACATTGTTCACTATGCGCGTTCTCGTAAGATTCCTCTTATGGTTCTATCTCTTGATGCAGAGAAGGCATTCGACCGTATTTCGTGGCCTTCTCTGCATCAGACTTTGACATGTATTGGGCTGGGCCCGACTTTCCTGTCCAGGATTGGAGCCTTATATTGCGCGCCCTCTGCCCGTATCAAGGTCAATGGTGCCTTATCTGCTCCCCTTCCGATTTTGAATGGGACACGGCAGGGCTGCCCTTTATCCCCATTACTCTATGTCTTGATAATGGAGAGTCTGATGGCGGCCATAAGGTCTAATCCTGATATTAAAGGGATTGAGGTGGGGTCACGCGAATATAAATGTTCTGCCTTTGCGGATGATCTTCTACTTTATGTTACGAACCCGCATATTTCTCTCCCGGCCCTTATGGCCGTCATCAGAACCTGTATGCTCCAAATCAGGGCCAGCTCTCGTTTATAAATAGGGTTCTGGATGACTTAACACTTTTTGCACAGTGGGAGATAATCCTCTGTGGGGACTTTAATTTAGCTTTACTACCTACACTAGATACTTCTTCTGGCCATACCGCAGTCCCTCTCAATAAGCTCAACAAAATTAAAAAACTGCTGCAAGAGATGCAGCTGTTTGAAGTTTGTCGTCTTACGAAACCAGAGACAAGAGAAAAAACGAAGACTCAGGAAAAAGAGGGCATCTTAGTTCGTCTCCTCGATTAAAGATAAGAAAGGGAAGGTGTCACACCTAACCTCGGATATACTGGAGGCATTCCGCGCATACTATCACGACCTGTATAACCTGCCCAAACCACCCTTATTGTCAAGCCCGAACAAATTAGATGACTACTAGAAAAAAACGGCTCACCCCACTCTAGATCCAGAAAGATTGGCCCTGCTGGAAGCGCCATTCTCGACAGAGGAATTACAGGCAGCCATTGCATCCCTCCCATCCGGAAAGAGCCCGGGTCCAGATGGTTACACCGCTAAATTCTACCAATCACTCCATGATGAACTAGTGTGCCCCATGTTGGAGTCATTTAACTCCTCCTCCCTCTATAATAATCCTTCGCCCCACTTTCTCTTAGCGTACATAACAGTAATCCCAAAGGAAGGGAAAGACCCCCTCTCCTGCGCTAGCTATAGACCCATCTCCTTGCTAAATGTGGACGCGAAATTGCTAGCCAAACTTTTAGCAATGAGACTGAACACTATATTACAAGATCTCGTTGACCCAGATCAAGTGGGCTTTGTCCCCACGCACGAAGCGCGCGATAACACTAAAAACTTTCTCAATTGTGCAGTATATGAGGGAGAAAAAGATAACTGGGATGATGCTTTCTCTTGACGCTGAGAAAGCGTTTGATAGAATTGATTGGTCTTTTCTGCATGCGGTCCTGAAACAAGTGGGGCTGGGACCCCTGATGCTAGAACGAATCGCGGCTCTATATCAAAATCATTGTGCCCAAATCCGAATCAACGGCACGTTATCCTCTTCTGTCCCGATACGCAATGACACCAGACAGGGATGCCCCCTTTCACCCATATTATTTGTATTAGTGATGGAACACCTATTGCAGGATATACGGTTTAACCCAGACATTAGGGGTATACAGATAGGGAACTTACAGTTTAAATGTGCTGCTTACGCAGATGACCTCTTGCTATACATTACCCAACCGCTTGTCTCTTTGCCTAACCTGCTGACGTGTCTTAAGAGGTTTGGTGAATTATCTAATTTCAAAATCAACTTTGCCAAATGTACTGCACTGGGCATAAACATGGAAAACTCTCCGGTGGCCAGGATGAAAGTGGAGCTTCCTATTTACATGGTCCAAAACCGGTGCTTGTTAAATATCTGGGTGGTTTTGTTTTCTGCTGTCCCGCAGGTTGTGTATGACTTTATTTTAGCCTCGCTTGAACCATTATAACTGCAGACCTAATGAGATGATGGAACTGTTAAGGATTTTCAGGCTAGGGGATGCGATAACCATATTAGAAATGAACATTCTGCCCGTCTTTTGTAATTCTCCAGGCCAATACCTTGTTTCCTGCCTCAGTCATTTTTCAAATCAGTGAGACAAGGCGTGAGAAACATTATATGGGCGGGTAGAAGCAAGAAACGCTTAAACGCATTCTTATAAGGGATAGACAAGATGGTGGCTAGCTTTGCGGACATTAAAGCCTACTACCTGGCGACTGTTGCGGTACGGCTAGTAGAACTCTCCACCAGTGCCATTCCACCAAATGTGGGTGCGCTTGGAGGAAAGTATCCATGGGGCCCCCTCTCGGGTTTCCTTGTGTACCAGAATCACTTGCTCCCATTAGCTTCCGTAGTCAAACTCCCCTGGGTAACCAGAAACACTACCAAGCCTGGCAGCACTCCTTGGGATTGCACGTGGATGTTTCTGACCTGGGGCCCCCTGACTACGGTGACAGATAATCCCGAGCTTGTAGGTTTGACTTGTCGCTATGGTGTCCACTGCCCAAATGGGTCCTATAATGAGACCGGTGCTATTTTGCTGATGTGCTTACTAACCCAGCGGCCCTGCGGGCTAGGACAGAAATAAACTACAACCTTGCCAATCACTGTCTCTGACCTGGTTGGATACATGCAGATTTCTCATTATTTGCTACCCAGAAGATTGCCCTAGACTTTCACAGACCGCTGACTCCCTTTGAGAAGATCTGCACGAAAAATCCCCCTGGGGGACATCTAGGGCCACATGTATGAATCCCGCCAGTTCGGGGCGCACCTTTCCGCCAGTTTCCCGGCGGAATCTGCGCCTGGAATTTATGTCGGGGCCTGGCGGCTCATACATAAGCATGTAAAGTCCGCCGCGCCTCGCAGTGTTTTAGGCGCGTGGGGTCCGAGTTGCAGTGCGGAGGCTGCGCCTATGATTCGGCGCGGTCGGTAGTGCACTCATAAATGCGGGGAAAAGTCCGCCGCGCCTGGCCTGTGGGTTAGGCGCAGTCGCGGGAGAACAGTGGCGCAGTGCGGCGCTGGCCCTAAGATTCGCCGCCTGGAGGTAGTCGCACTCATACATGCGGTTGTTTGTAAAGTTCCCTGCGCCTCGCACAGTGTGTGTGGGGCACAGTGCGGGGACATGGGGCTGTGCGGGGGACTTGGGCCGCGTGCGGGACTGCCGAAAACAGTTCCGATGCGAGACAGGCTGGTACATGCGAGAAATCATTCCAGATGCGGTGCGGAGTACTGAATCAAAAATCGCTTTATAAGGCGTTCAACATTCTCAAAAAAGAGCTTGAAACCTCAAAATAAAAAACATACATAAACAAAATCACTTTCCAATATCCTAATTCAAGAATTGGATATTGGAAATTGCCGGGAAAAGTACAGTAATTCAAATCTCAGAAAAGCCTATTCTGATTGGTCGGCATAACACCGGCCAATCAGAATAGGAGCGACAGTGAAACCATTAAAACCTATGGGGAGGTTTGGACCAATCAAATCCTCGGGCGGGAGATAGTTCAAAATACAGTATAAAATGCTGGAAAAGAGGCTGATTGTTTAAGCTAACCGGGGACTTGGCTAGCTAGCCAATCAGATAGGAGCGACAGAGACATTATCTAGCCTATGGAGAAGTTCGGACAATCTAGAATCCACGGTGGGACAATTCAAAATGCTGTTTAAAAAAGCTGAAAAGAGCTGATTTGGTTAAGCTACCGGGGACTTGGCTAAGCTCAGCCAGATCCAGAATAGGATGGCAACAGAGACACATTCTAAACTATGGTAGGAAGTTTAGAACAATCAGGGAATCCACAGCGAGATATTCAAATTACGTAAAAAAGATCAGAAAAGAGCTGATTGGCTGAGGCTAGCGGGGGCATTTTTGGCTATCCCAGACAATCAGAGCGTGAGCTACTTCTCACATTATAGTCTATGGAGGATGGGCGCACTGAATTCTCGGCTTCCTCAGCGCCGTGCGGCATGAAGTATTATTAATAAAAAATTATTTTTTTTTATGTGTAACCATTATCAGATAAAAGAGCAGAAACCCTTCTTTTACAATAAAGCAGTTAAAAACCAAACAACGCGTTGTCGCCGAGTTTCCCCGGGCGGGGGGCTTTTTACATAGGGATTGCAATTAGAGAGATTTGCCGGGAGGACAATTACAGAGTAATTCAAAATTGTTTAAGCTTATTTCTCAATTGGTCGCAGAAGCCAGCCAATCAGATAGGAGCGACAAAAAGACCAATTATATCTTATGGGAGAAGTTTGGACAATCAGAATAGGAGCGACAAAGACCCATTTATCCTATGGAGAAGTTTGGACCAATCAGGAATAGGAGCGACAGTGGGGTGCCCCCCCAATTTTCTAAACCTATGAAGGAGTATTTAAAACATCAGAATAGGAGGCGAACAAAGTCCCATTTAGATCCTATGGAGATGTTTTGGACCAATCAAAATCAAAGGCGGGACAGTTCAAAATACAGTAAAAAGAAGAAAAGAGGCTGATTGGCTGAGCTAGCGGTGGTTGATATCAGCCAATCAGAGCGCGTGCTATTCCCCATTATAGTTCAATGGAGAGATGGGCGCTCTGAACTCTCGGCGCTCCAGCGCCGTGCGGCATTGAAGTATTAATAAAAAAATCATTATTTTTAAGTGTAAAACATTAGCAGATAAAGAGACGTACCCGTCTTTACAAATAAAGGCAGTAAAAACCCGAACAACGCGTTTGTCGCCGGAGACCAGCTACATAGGGAATTGCAGTAGAGAGAATTGCCGGGAAATACAGTAATTCAATATTGTTTAAGATATTTCTCATTGGTCGGCATAAACCAGCCAATCAGAATAGGAGCGACAATGTCCCATTATACCTGATGGAGGAGAATTGACCAATCAGAATAGGAGCTCGACAATGTCCCATAATATTCCTATGGGAAAAATTGTCCAATTCATTTCAAAGGCGGGACACAGTTCAAAAATCTACAGTATAATGCAGACAACGAAGCTGATTGGTTGAAGCGGCGGGGGCCGTCTGCTCTAGCCAATCTGAGAGCGTGCTACTTGTCTAATTAGAGTCTATGGGAAAGAAAATTCTGAGCGCGCTCTGTGAGTTGGCTAAGTTAAAAGAGGAGCCGTTATTTGGACCAATTGGAGAGCAAGCGACCAAATCCTATGGTTTTCTAATGCAATCAGAAATCAAAACTGTACCGGCCGAAATCAAAATTATAACACTCAGAAAGTTGTCCAATGTGTATATAAAACAAAATAATAATATGGGGTAATGAAAAAAAATATTAAATCATAAAATATGTTTATTTCTTTATTTTCGTTAGCCAAGGTTCAAATAGTATGGGTGCAACGCACAACTAATGAAATAAACATGATTTTATTGATTTAATATTTTTTTTTCGTTACCCCCATATTATCATTCTTTTTAATTTTACACATCGGGACAACTTCTGTAGTAATATGTTATTAATTTGATTTCGGCTATGTACAGTTTTATTTCAGATTGCATTAGAAAATCCATAGGAGCGTAGACTCGCTCTCCCATTGGTCCAAATAACGGGTGCCTCTTTACTTAGTGCCAATCACAGAGCGAGCGCTCAGAATTTCTTTTCCCCATAGAAACTTCTATGAGAAAGTAGCTGTGTGCGCTCTGATTGGATAAGCATGGACGAGGCCCCCAACGCTTCAACCAATCAGCTTCGTTTCTGCATTTATTACTTGTATTTTGAACTGTCCGCCTTTGATATATGATTGGTCAATTTTTCATCCATCGGATATAATGGACATTGGTCGCTCCTATTCTGATTGGTAATTCTCCTCCAGTAGGTTACATCGGGGGACATTGTCGCTTCATATTCTGATTGGCTCGGTTTATGCGACAATGAGAATAGCTTAAACAATTTGATTACTGTATTTACGCAACTTCTCTCTATTGCATTTCCCTATTGTAGGCCGGTCGGCAGACAAACGCGTTGTTCGGGTTTTTAACTGCTTTATTTTAAAGAGGGTTGGGCTCTTTATCTGATAATGTATTTACACTTAATAAAAATCGATTTTTTTTATTAATACTTCATGCCGCACGGCATGAGAGCCGTGATTCAGAGCGCCCATATTCCATAGGACTATAATGGAGAAGTAGCTCGCGCTCGATTGGCATGGGATACCAAGCCACCGCTAGCTCAGCCAATCAGCTCTTTTTCTTGTCTTAATTACTGTATATTTGGAAATACTGTCCCGCCTTTGATTTTGATTGGTCCAACTTCTCCATAGGATATATTGGGTCTTTGTCGCTCCTATTCTGATTGGCTGGCTTTATTCTGCCGACAATGAGGGAATAGCTTAAACAATTTGAATTACTGTATTTCCGCAATTCTCTCTATTTGCAATTCACTATGTAGCGCCCCGGTCTCTTACGGCAACGCGTTGTTTGGTTTTTAAATGCTTTATTTGTAAAGAAAGGGTTTGCCTCTTTATCTGGGATATTGTTTACACTTAATTAAAAAAAAATTTTTTATTAAATACTGTCATCGCCGCACGCGATGGAGCCGGAGATTTCAGAGCGCCATCTCTCCATAGACTATAATGGAGATGTAGAGCTAGCTCGCGGGCTCTGTATGGCTGGGATAGCCAAGCCCCCTCCTAGCTCAGCCAATCAACTCTTTTATGTCTTTTTACTGTTTTTTGAATGTATCCCGACGTGGATTTGATTGGTCTAAATTCTCCATAGACTAGAAGGGTCTTTGTCGCTCCTTTTCTGATTGGTCATAGTTCTCATAGGTTTATAAATGGTCTCTGTCGCTCCTATTCTGATGGCTGAGCTAGCCAAGTCCCGGTAGCCTAACCTATCAGCTCTTTTTCAGCATTTTTACTGTATTTTGAAACTGTCAAGCCTTTGATTGCTGATGGTCAATCCTTCCCCATAGGTTTTAATGGTTACACTGTCGCTCTATTCTGATGACTGGCCGGTTTTGCCAGGACCAATGGAGAATACGGTTCGAATTTGAATAATGTATGTTCCGGCAATTTACAATATCTAATTTTGATATTGCGCTGTTCTAGAGTTTAGGTAAAAGTGTAGTTTTTTTTATTATGTTTATTTTTGAGGTTCAGCTCTTTTCTAAAACTGTTTCCGCCTTATAAAGGCGATTTTTTCGGAATCATACTCCTGCTGCTCGGAAGCGGAGCGCAGATGATTTTGTGTCAGCGATATTCTATCTGCTTCCTCGAATGTTCCGATCCCTGCTTCACTTCGCTCTTGCCGGAGATTTAGACCAAAAAAACACCGGTCTGCCTGTCGGACGCTGCCGAGCGCTGCACTGCGACTCGCTTTGCAGAGTAAACGATAGTTGCGGCGCCGCGTCCCACCCCAGAACGCTACCCCGCGCCACACCGAGTCCACTGCCCGCCCCTTCATGCGCGGGCGCAGCTGAAAGTGGCGAACACCATGCGCAACACTGAATCCCGCGTCCGACAGCGGGTCGGGTCCGGGAGGCGCCAGTATACGCACAAAAAAACAGGCGTAAGGCCCGGATTCATACATGTCGCCTTAGGTCTCTAAATATACGATATGATCTCTCATCCTATCAGACTTCTAGGAACCCACATACCAGATAAGTGGGAAAGAGAACTAGGAATATCAATATCAGGGGACCGTTTGGCAGAAGGCGGGTGGTGGCCAGAAATCAAGTACCCTATCATACAAATCCATTGTGGCTTGCAGACTACAAGAGCTAAATTAAAAGTGCTACGGCTTCGTATACAGGGTGCCGTCGTTGTTGGCTACTATTTATCCCCACGGCGCATAGTACTGCTGAGATGCGGGGATGGACGAAGGGGACGAGTGTCCCACATTTGGTGGGAATGCCAGCATGTGCGGGCCACTTTTTGGGCTGGGGGTAAGGGATCATATATTTGGTCACAGGGGATCAGGCTTTCAGAATGAGCCCGCAGTGGTTGCTTAGCAAAATTATCCCTTTACCCTTGCAGCTCTTAGGGGCCACATTCTCATCTTTATGGCTCAGTGCAGCTAGGGCTTGAATCCCGCGTCTGTGGAGGTCGACGGAGACACCCCCTCCATATCGGCTTGTTCACCGAGCTCTCTTCAAATCCAGCAGATGGGAAGAATTAGCGGGCGATCTTATTCAGTCCCATGATAAATTTATGGGCCACTTGGTCGGAGTTGGCTCGATGTTTAACAACTCGGAGGACCTATGCACCAAAGCTTTAGCCACATAGAGACACGTGCTCCCTGCCGCGGAAGAGTGTTCGGGTTTGGAAACTGATGGTCAGTTGGCAGTGATAGGCGACGTTTTCTCTTCCCTTTTGTGTCAATTGGGCATCCCTTATATTCTCCTTGGGGGCTTTTTTCAAGGATACTCAGTGGAGTATCTAACTCTCTACGGGTTATGGTCGACGGTAGTTTTTATGTTTTATTATCATTACTTGTTTCGTATACATTTCGTTAAGGTTAAATACAAGTGCCTCACAACGGCAATATTCCACACACAACAGAGCGAAATATGTCAAATCCTCAACTATTGGGAACATCATTTGATTAACCCGATATCGCTCCAGCGCACCCGGAGTTCGGGGAAGGATACCACGCTTAGGGTTAAAGGTAAGTGATGTTTCTGGAGGAGGGATTCAGCTTAATAAAGTGTTGGATGTATTAATATTAATTGTGTATATTAACATTGTGGTACAATTTGTAGAGGTTATTTGATGATTTGTTATATAGAAGATTGTTACTTTATGTTTTGCTTTCTAATAAGCCTTTTGGATAAGAAAATAAAAAATTGATGACCAACTACAGTGGACATCTGGTTGATGCTAGTTATAAATATTTGAGTGGAAATACTTTCTGCTTACATGCAGAAAATTTTTGAAGTTTGAAAATTTGTGCGAACATTTTTCCAATTTTTTCATTTAATTTTTGATTATTTTTTACATATAGACATTGATTGTATGGACCAAAATTTCTTACTAACTTAAAGCACAATGTGTCATGAGAAAGCAGTCTCTGAATCAGATAGATAGGTAAAAGTGTCAAAAAGTTATTCTCACATAAAGTGTCTCATGTCAAATTTAAAAAATGGATCTGTGGAAAACTAGCTGAGGCGGTAATGGGTTAAAGAAAGAAAAGCCACATTGGTCACTAAAATAACTTGAAGCTGATGAAAATAAAAATACATTTAAATTTAATGAAAATCAACTGACTAAGCTCATACATTTTATTTGAATTGTGGTTCAACAACCTACAAATGTAAACAAAAAATAAACTAATGAAACTGTCCTGGACAAAAATGATGGTGTCCCATGTTAAGGTGTGTCCTGATTGAGCCAATGGCTGGACGGTCTCTTACAGCCTCTGGTATCTAGGGTCGCTGCACACCTCCAGGACACTCTGTGACGACTTGACCCATTCTGCGGGGTTTCACCTGGGAGCGGGACATGACATGGTTGAGCTGTGTTAGTCGATGGACTCATGTATACAGTATCCCGCTCAGGTGGCCCTTCATGCACTGGATTTTCATTTACGCAATTTCAGCAATTTTTCTGAGATTTGGTTGAATTTCTTTAATGGTTGTCATGATTTCTTAATGACACATCAATTATTTTTCTTTTGATTCTACATTTATCTCCAAATTAAGGGGGTTGTCGATGGGGCTGAATTGCTCACCTTCCTGGCTAATTTAGTATGGCTTGATGGGAGTTCGCCTACATCTACACCCTTCGTTAATCTTTTTGGATCATCTTTTTTGGTACGGCTGGTACATCGATGACCTCCTATTTATTCTGGCCGGGGTGATGTATCTGCCGTACTGCTTTATGTTCTATCTTAATAACAATTTCTGTAAATTAAGTTTTGTGCACCATATCGGCCAGGATGCCATTGTGTTTCTGACCTGAGGGTGGTTGGGGAACAGCCAGTGGATTTACTATTAAAAACAGCGCCAAAGAACAGCAGGCAATACCATTCTATTTATTGTAGCCACCACCCGAATCTCAACACACAGGGTCGATTCCTGTGGTGTAATGGACCCGTGCAAAGAGATACTGTAGCCATATTAGGAGACTCTTGAGATTTGAGTGTTCTAATATCTCTAGGAGATTTGAGCAAATAGTGGTTATTCCCTCTGGTTACTTTAAAAGTGCCAATCTCACATTGTGTGGCCAAAAAATTAGGGCGAATTATTAATGAGCAAAAAAATTGCTATAACACGAACAAGATCAAGGGAACAGAAATGTCCTGGTTATTGGATTATAGTACACAGTACCATCAAATAGAATATTGTCAACATGCATTTACCAATTTTAAATGAGTATCCCATTCTAGAAGAGGTTACTTGCGGAGGGAGTCAAGTCGTTGGCACGTAAATCACGGGAACTTTGGGAAGGAAGTGTATTGTTCTCCCATTCTAGTGATGTACTAAAATCCCAAATCTAAATTGGTTAACCCAGAAGGGGTTTTATCGATGTGGATCGAAACCCTTTGTGTGTATGTAATTTTGTTCACATGGAAAAGATTTTTTAGATAGTATGCATAACCAAACAATTTTTTATTAATGAATACATAAATTTTAACTCTCACACGTTGGTATACTTACTACTTGCACAGCTTGTATTCTCTCATAAGTAGGGAGTACTACAAGAAATAAATGAAAAACTGCATCTCTGGAACATCTTTAATGATGTTACCAGTTTGTCTATACGAAATAGATCCCAATTTATCTAACTCTTTTTAGGCATGTTAACACATAATGGTAGTTTATTAATCTAAAAAATAATGGGTCATTGTAAGGCGTTCATTAAGCCACCCGAATACGGTGGCGATATATTAATCACATCTACAACGACTGTGAGGCCATTTTGGATCTTTGTGCTTGATACTGCAGCAAAACCATTGGCTTGGGAATTTGAAAAGAGAATGGATGTTCCATTATTAACGAGTTTGGCTCCTTTCTGGGGGGTGGTTGCCCTTTTTTTTTTTTTATATCTCGTGTTTTTTGTGTCTTCTTATATTGTAGATATTGCTGAGTTATGATATATAATTCTTTTTTTAATATTAAGTTTATATAGATTTTCTGCTTTTTCCCTTTTTCTTTTATTCATATATGTTGTTTTTATACACATACATAACTCTTTAAGTGATATGCTAAACATAGCTGGTAAGCCATAATCACATACATGGTTTTGTCCTCTGTCGTTGTAATACTGCCCCGTGCTATCTCCTTATGTGGACAGTATTAGCATACCAGTCTGCGGCGCAGTGGCATTTACCATGTTGCGGTACCTGGATACCCGTTTGTGGTGTTCTCGAGGTCCCGTTCTGGGCTGCATTGCGCATGCCGGACTTGAGTTGTCATGGGATTGCCCGCGGCGTCCCGGAAGGGGTCCCCAGGAAGTCCGGGGCGCCGACGGAACGGCGCAATGCCGCGTGTTTTGGAGTCCCGAAGCCCGGACTTGCCGCGATGTAACAGAGGACGACAGGTAGGACAGGTGGAGTGTCTTTATTTGGACTCTATTATTAGTATATCATGGACGTCTTTCTATCACTTATGTATGCCATGACTAAGGAGTGTATTGACCATCGAAACGCGTTGTTACTAACGGGATTGTTTTTTTTGCTTATGTCGGTGAGGGTGTTCTTCTATTGTTTTATTCATTCAATAAACGCCTGGATTTTTTATCTCAAGTGTTGGAAACCGGCCTGAGTATTCTACAACATTGGTGTCCTG